>CM030007.1:193761098-193763598 GCA_017639485.1 Pluvialis apricaria | reverse complement strand
AGCAAGATTTGAGTTGCCGTGTGCGTAAGGTAATGTCAATAATCCTGTATAGTATCTACTTAGTGTTAAGTTTATAAAACTGCCTTTGTTTATTTCAGTTAGAGTTTATTGCCACTGCATACATAGAGAGTTTGGGGGGACAAAATATCGGCCAAAATATTTAGGGTTTTTTTTCCTTTTCTCTCCTTGTTTACAGAATTGGACTGAATCTTATTTTGGCTTCTGTTTACATGTTTTGTTCTGAGAGCTTGGGACTTCTTCCCTAATGGAATAAGTACTATACAGGGCTTTTCCTGTAGAAATGAACATCATCATATTTCCTTTTATAACTTGATGAAGGGAACTACAAACTGCAAACATAGATGTGAAATGTTTACACATGTGATAATGCTCCACACAAATAAAGGAAAAAACCCCACCCCTATTTACAGAAAAATGTAGGATTTATTGAGCCAGGCCATTAGGGTAATGATACAAAGAACTGAAATATATGTACCATGCTCCCTTCCATTTAACGCATTAATGCTGTCACCATTATCAGGACGCAGCAATTTCAGTGCAGTCAGAAGGTGGCTCTAGTGCTTTAATTTTGTTACTTTGCCTACCATAAGATCCAAGGAGTAGAAATTACTTTTGTGCTACATTTTTTTTTTTTTCAATTTAACTGATGTTCCAACTGGAACACAACATTTGATTTTATATATCAAACAACTTCACACTCACGGAGATGTGCACACTCACAAATTTTCTGCTCTTTATGGTTCAGGTGACTAGACGACAAAGAACAACAAACCAAACCAAAACAAAAAAATTAAAGTATTAAAGTTACAGCTGACACCTCTGAAACATTTCCAGTCAACACACATGTAGTCCCTTCCACTGTGATATCATGAAGAAATCAGAACTTTGCTCCTCTACTCTGGCAAATCAACCTTTGCAATCCCTGTGGCGGCCTCGCAGAATCGCTGGTTATTGGGGTGATTCTTTTGGGGTGCAAGTCACTTCAGGTGTATAAAAGCAGATTAATTAGCTTTTTTGTAGATGAAACACAGTGGGAACGTATGGAGGGGAGACGGTCATGCCTGGCCAGATTAGAGATCTGCTGCTCACTCGCCTTCCCAACACGGTGGTTGTGCCTCCTTCTGATGGGTCACAGCCATTAAATGCACATCAGCACAGGCTCTCCCCACTGGCTTGTCCCTGTTACTGCTTGCTGGCCCTCTTCAGCCTGGCCTGTATTCTGGTTTTGTGTCCCCACTCCTGATCGCCTCCTCCAAGGTGGCCCGGAGAGCTTGCCTGCCTGCTCTCAGGCAATCCCAGATGTGAGACAGCTGTGACACAGCCTCGTGCACCATGGAAAGTTTTACACCGCTCTTACACTTTTTTCCCTCTTATTATCATTATCATTATTGTTCTGAGAGCATCCCCTAAAAAGAGATTTATAAGACCACATAAATGTGTAAGATGTTGTCCCTGGCTTGACATATTTGCAGCCCTCGGAAAACATTCAAAGTTCCACTGGCATTTACATGAAATACTCCTTTCAGCAGGATGGCTCAAATGGGTCACACAGGACAGGGCCAAACCTTTTGCTACTCTAACTATAGAAATATATTTTTACAGGTCTGGCCTTTTTACGTTTTTATTAAATGCTTATTATTTAAATAAGCTGATATGAGCTGTACCCGTCTTTAGTGTAACTAGTGTTAATTGTCCAGCTCCTTTAAGAGGTCAAAGGCAGCCATGAAAAGACATTTGAAGGAAATAGAAGACCAAACATCTGACCTTCTGCAGCATGGACGGGGGTATCAGGATACCTTCTAACTGCTCGTCGTATTTTAACAAAAAATACTTGCAGGCAAAATTTCCCTTCATTTTTAACAGGTATTCTGTTTAAGAAAGAAAGAAACATTGTGGTCTTGAACATCCCTTCTAATTGAGCACAATTAACATTTGTTGCTCAAAATAAGTCAAATTTCAAGCTAGTCATGCAAAGATGAAATAGCTTTAAAAATACTTCATTATAATAGGTCTGATTTATAAAATTTATTACCCAACTAGTGACTTTTAGAGGTCAGTCACTTGGTAGTTGAGTACATAAAAAAATTATATGGAATTTTGTGATTAGCATTGAAAGCTTTGAGAAAGAATATGGAATTCATTAGATATAGCGTGTGGATCTGTTTTAATGTTGTACAGTAGTTTAATTTATTTCATATAACATGCATAATTTTCCAAGAAAACATTTCTAAAGGTATACTTGTTTTGTGTCATAAGGCTGTTTTAATAAAAATGAATTATGCTCTTGGTCTTTTAAATAAATCCAAACAAAATACTGTACTTTACAGCATTTAAGTGTGTTTTTTTCCTGCTTCTCTTTCTTCCCCCCCTTCTCCTTCACTTAATGCTGTTGCTGGCTTTGGCACAGTTTTAAAACATGCCCTTTCAATAAAAACCAGACCAGCAAACAAATGAAGCTTATCAATAACATTTTTAAAAT
>CM030007.1:193731098-193758598 GCA_017639485.1 Pluvialis apricaria | reverse complement strand
ATGAGGGGTTGTGTAGCTGAGGGGTAGCATTGGTGCCACTTGTTGCTGCAGTTACTATGGCAAGTACTCATTTTTTATTTATTAGTAGAGTAAATACATGAAATATATATAAATCACTGGAGAGCAAGTTAAAGGTTCTGCAGACAGCTGCACTGTCCTTCATACAATCTCCTACTCATTCTTCATTTTTTATTTCATTTGTGAGAGGCCTCATAAAATAGTGCAGTCTTTCCACAGTACCAACTGGTAGCTGGCCTTAGAAAGTGCTTGGAGGATTTTACATAGCTAGTCATACCACAGCACCTGGTTGTTGCCCAGTGTTATCATCTCGTTATTAATGGGCTTCCATCGTTGTTTCTTACATCAAGGGAAGATAGGTCTAAGGAATGTGAATCCACCAGCAGTTACATTAGACATATGTTTAAAGTATTTCCCACCACTGCTACCAAAGCAGATTTATTTAAAAGAGGTGTTAGTTTAAGAGAACGTATACAGAATCACAGAGAATGAGGCTGGAAAACACCCCAAGAGGTTATCAAGTTCATCGCTCTCTCCAGCCATGATAGACACTATCTAAAATGTCTATCTGTTCATTCCAACACTTTGGGACAAATTTACTAAAGGTGCCAGAAGAGTAATCCCAGCATTGTCAGCAGAGTTATTTCAGGATAACACGTGTTCTTTGTTTACAAGGCAGATACCTCTATAGTCACGTCTTTGATTTTCCAGTACCTGTTGTCATGTAGAGCTCTTTGGGGTAGAATACTGACTGAGTAAGTACATTTGAATCCTGAGCCCCCTGAAGGAGTGAAACAGGTTTTGCTAAGTGCTGTAGGTGAAAGAAACAGAGCAGATGAAGGAGATTTACATGGAAAGAATATTAAAAAATTATTGAAACTTCAAAATTCACTAAGAGGTCAACCAGTCGCACTTTTCATGTAACGCTGACATGAATGAAGGGGTAAGAAAAAATGCACAAAAAAGAGGAAAAGAAATGGGATGGTGGTTTGGAATCCAGACAGACCTCAAAGATCTCAAAGCTTAACTTAAGGCGAACGTGCAAAACTGAACAGATGCTGTAACAGAGGAAAGGTAGCTTGGGCTGCAGATATGCCATTACACACATGTAAGCTGTCCGGCACTTCTTTAGGGAATCCTAAAAGGCAGCTCTGTCTTCTAGAGGTGACAGCCTGAATTAATTACCCTTCTGAGTGTTTCCCATTTTACGTCTGGGAAAACTGCACCATAAGGCCTAGTTTTGATGTCATTGCCTACAAGTAGAAATGTAGGAGATACACAGCAGCCCAGCTCTTCCCCCATCACAGTATCCATTGCACAAGCTGTACAGGGAGATACAGCATAGTATCTTGCCCGAGAAAATGTAATTAATATCAGAAAAACTGTAGTCCCTTTATGCAAGAGAGGTCTCTCATGGTTTGTGCTTCATCTGAAGAGAAGGAATTACATTGTCTAAGAGAGGATTTGGCAAGCAAAGGAAGTGGAAAAAAAATCATCTACCCTCTCCATACAGCAAAAATCACAAAAAGAGATAAAAACCTAGAATCTACCCTCTCCCTCCTCTGTCTCCAATGTGTAAAGATTCAGCACTAGAAGAAGAGCCCAAACTGCTGAATGGGGAATAAGGATAAAAGGCAAATAGGAAGTAGCTTCATGCACTGTGCTGGTCATTTGAGACCAGTAAGGTTTAATTGTTGGTATGCAACAGGGAGGAAGGAAGCTAAGAGTGCTGACAGAGAATTTTTGCAGAGAAATCTTGAATGAATATCCTGCTTCCAGGTTACTGCTGCCACCCAGAAGAGAGACTCATATCAAAGCCAGGAAAAGAGTTTAGACAGTGTCTTCGCTTTCCGAGGACATCAGGCACTAGCACGCAGTATCTGTCTGGAGGTCGTCAGAACAAAAAAGACAGGGAAACATCACTGTAAATATGGAAGCAACTAAAATACTAAGAGAAATATGTTAGGACTGGAAATCAGCTTGATTCTGGGTTTAAAAGTAAGAGTTCCAGTGCTTTGCCTGACCCATTGCACTCATTCCCACCGGCCAGCAGAAGAGAGAAGGCTAAACGAGGGTGAAAGAATAATGTGGAGACAATAGGATAACTGAAAGGGAGAACAAAGCCAGGGAATAACAACAGAATAAGAAAGAAACAGGAGAGAAAGGTTTCGGGGAGTGTGGAGTTTGAAAAAGAGGATTGAGAGGATTAAGAGTAAAAAAGAAGAAAATTCTAATATCCTAGAAGGTAAGAAAGGAGAAAAAATAAAAAATGAATTATAATTACATGACAATATAGAATTTTCCACACTGGATCACACCATTAGTCCATCAAGTTGTGTATCCTGACTGTAGCGGTGGAATGAGGGATTAGAGAAAGATGAAAAAAACAATAATAATGCATTCCTCCAACCAAGCAAAGGACAGAATGATTTCCCGGGCCTTGCAGTCTTGTGTCCAGCTTGCAACCCAGAGCACAAGACCGGGTTAGTATTAGGAAATGTTATTAATGATCATAAAATTATATGGGCTTTTTCTTTTGTTTTTAAATAAATCCAGCCATTTTACTTGGCTAGATGAGCTCCTGCATAATTGAATCCCTTGAATTGACTGTCCTACTAGTTGCACTAAGTAGTCCTTCTTCTCCTGAAAGTGTAACTGCAGAGGGACCAAGCAGTCTGTACTTTATAGTAGGCACCACAACAGAAAAGTTTTTATGTCCATTTCCCTATTTACCTATCTGTTCTGTTCCTACAGTTCCAATTTTCTTGCTTAATGGGTCTTCATCAGCTTAAATTTCCTCTTTTGAAAATAACATGCTCATGAATTCTGCCTGGGTGTTTAACTTTGCTTTGAGGTCTGCCTGATGATGATCCCCAGCCTGGGATGGTGTTCTGTAGTTTTCTTTCTGAGCAATCATCTACAAAAGAGCACAAATAAGTCAAAATGGGTTAATGTGACCTTTCCCAAAATGACTTATCTGCTGCTTCCTGATGGAGGGTGAAGAATGAAGACAAAGCTTGGGACCAAGTAAGTGTCCCTAGTCAAGAAGGAAAGCGAGTGGCTTGAAAGCTACTTTTCACCAGGTTTAGAAGAGCAAATTCCCAGATTTTTCCACTAGGAAGTATGGATATGAATTTGTTACTGAGCACAGGAAGGTTATGAAAATACCCAGGCTGGATAGAAGGTTGTGTGAGCCGCTCAAAATGGAAAATGAAAATGATGTTGCCAAGAGAGAAATTATCTCTCAGCCTGAGCCACTAACTAGGATGATCTTCCCTATATATTATTTTCACCTCCTCCCTCTGCCGTTAGTCATTAAATAAATGCTTTTTCAGTTATATATATATTTTTTGCTTTTTAAACAGTGACATACTGCGTTACTACCTAATGGATTTTATCACACTCTGTTATATGACAGAGACCAACACAACTGTCTTCCTACCACAGCCTTTTCAGTGAGACCATGAAAGAGAATGCCAATGTCTTTAGAGTGTGGCTGTATTACTAAACTAGCGCCAGCGTCTTAACAAATCCCAGAAAGTGTAAACATAGCTTTTCAAATATTCTGAAAATTAATGAGTAACAACAAAATACGAAATTAGAATCAAAAGCAACCCTCCGCTTGATATTTTCACAGTATCTAAGGCAAAACCAAGAGAAAGCATATTTCAATTTTTTTTTTTAATAATCTGAAGTCCAAAGCTAACACAGTATCATCAAATTAATTCATGCTCAGTTTTCTCCTCCCACTCTGTGGCTGCCCTTGGTTTGTTCCAGTACTTAGGGTTAGAGGAGCAAACTATGCGAGATAGCACTGGATTTGTTTTTATGAAAAAGGCACCTATTACCTATACTCTCACTTTCTTGGCAGCAGAGGAGCAGTTTCATGTCACAGGCATGGTTTTGTAACAGGAAGATATACAAAGTGAGAGAGAAGGAGAGTGTAAGTGAAAGACAAGGAAAGACAGTGAGGGGATTACATTAAATGTCTCTATAATATTTTTGCAAAAATATTCTGGCTTCTTAAGTCCTCTGTAGCTTTGGTTTTATGAATGGAGAGAGGGAAAAAAAAGCACTTTTGAATAGTAAGAAGCATATTTTTGCCAGAAAACATAATTTCTACTTTTCCACTTTAAAGTTGGAGACTGACCGAACAAACATGTTGTGAACTAGGCTTAAAACTTTTTATTTCTCGGACTCGAAACAGAAATGTCTTTTAAGGTTTATGGGTTTGGGTGTCTTTTAAAGTGTAAATTACTTTTTTGCTAATATCAAAGTGACAGCCTGAGGAACTTTTTTAAAGGATGGGACTGCAGCAAATAACGCACAAGCTTCCCACGCTGTGCTGTCAGAAGGCCCCCATGCCATCTTACAACACCCTTGCTATTTCTGCCCTGACCTTCCTTCAAGCAGGAGCTGACAATCCTGCTAAATCATGTGGTAGGTTAGTGATGTGGGAAAATGTCAGCATGTGATTACAATAAATCTCTAAACTCTGTTTCACTTTATGTGACCCATTCAGGATTCAAATTTAGAAGCACAATGCGGCAAAGATGGAGGAGAGATGTGAGGATTACATGGTCCTGGGTCAGCCTGACAAATTGAACAGGGGTTCTCTCAAGGGATGTATGTTCCCTCTGGGTTTTCCATTGGGGATGGAGGGGAAAGGGAAAAGAAACTTCAGTTTGTAGCAAGAGCTTCAAGGAAGTCCACTGGAAGAAGCTGAGCTAACTAAAAGGAAACCCAGGCTGCCTTGAATGCTTGTTTGATCAGCAGCTCCCATTTGAAGGGCAGTTCCAGAAGTCGCTTCTGATAGTGCTGAAGGTTGTCATCACCGTCTCTTCCCAAAAGGAATTTCCACCTTGGAATTCCTCTGATTTCCTGATTTCATCTTAATTCCTACAGCTGGTGTGTATAAACAAATTAAATAAATATAGTTCTCTTCTGGATTTCACTGAACTTTCTTTTTTAAAAAAGGCTGTGCTTAGAAAATATTTCCATTAAATCATTGATGTGTCAGTTATGGATATAGACTTAGTTAACGGTGAGAGCTATGCATGTTGCTGTGAAGACTGCCAGAGATTTCACAGTTTGAATTTCCACGTATATTAATTTCAATCCAACCTTCTCAAGCCTGTTCCCCGTCTCAGGCATTTTATGCCAATTTGTGCCATCTGCAGAGCCCTAGAAATCTGAAAGTACATCGGGTGGGTCATGGAGGCAGACATCACAGTATCACAGTATCATCAGGGTTGGAAGGGACCTCCGGAGATCATCTAAGTCCAACCCCGCTGCCACAGCAGGGACACCTACAGCACATTGCACAGGACGGCGTACAGGTGGGTTTTGAATGTCTCCAGTGTGGGAGACTCCACCACCTCCTGTCCTTGAACCGGGGAGCCCAGAACTGGACACAATACTCCAGATGCGGCCTCACCAGGACAGAGTAGAGGGGGAGGATGACCTCCCTCGACCTGCTGGCCAACACTCTTCTTGATGCACCCCAGGATGCCATTGGCCTTCTTGGCCACCAGGGCACATTGCTGGCTCATGGTCATCCTGTTGTCCGCCAGGACTCCCAGGTCCCTTTCCACAGAGTTGCTCTCCAGGAGGTCAGCCCCCAGCCTATACTGATGCATGGGGTTATTCCTCCCCAGATGCAGTACCCTACACTTGCCTTTATTGAACCTCATCAGGTTTTTTTCTGCCCAACTCTCCAGCCTGCCCAGGTCACGCTGTATGGCAGCACAGCCTTCCGGCGTGTCAGCCACCCCTCCCAGTTTTGTATCATCAGCAAACTTGCTGATGGTACACTCTATTCCTTCATCCAGGTCATTGATGAATATATTGAACAGGACCGGACAAGAGTAAAACTGGTCTCAGCTCACAATGACTAAAGACCAGAAGTAAGGTTTTGAGCCAACACAGAAGTAGCAAGGTGGGCAGACTGGGAGCCTGGGTATGATGGACAGACAGATAGACGGAGACAGCCAGAGCAACTGTGTAGGATGTGGGGACTCACCTTCCCTGTATGGTGAAGCCTCTGTACAGTCAGCACAGATAGACTGAGGGGTAGGAGTTAAAGCACCATCCAGATGGTGGTGAACACACCAGTCACTAAGCATCTCCTCAGAGGGGAGGAATATGTTTCTCAGTGGGACACAGGTGAAAGAAGCCTTTCCTTACCTCACCCATGTTAAGCTGTATTTGTGGTTTTGCTCCTTTGGCCTTTGGAGAATAAAAGGCATTTCACATACTGTGCTACCTTCCTTCCCAATTTATGTGTATTGCAAATATTTTTTTAATTCAGTTGCAGGTCTGTTCAGGAAGTGAATAGTGTGTTTTGTTTTTAAATCTAGAAGCTACATGCTATAAAACATAAAATAAAATACAGCACCACAGGGAGCCCAGCTGCCACAGAGAAAGTTGATCTCTCTAAAACCCTCTGGCCTGAAAGAAAAAAATGAGTTTAGACATTTTTATGGGATTTCTCCATCTAAAGCCCACCTTCAAATCCCACTTAACTTAGTATGTTTACATGTGTCAAATTTTCATTACATAATAAACAAAAACATGTGTACAAATGCAAAGAAACTAAAATCAGATGGCTGGTGGACTGTAGGGAACTGTGATTATTCAATTCCCTGCTGATGTCTTTCCAGAATGTCATGTCCAGCTGCAGATTTTGGCAATTTCACCATCCTCAAACAGTTCTTTGTATTTGACAAAATTGCCTTTTCTTCTGCAACAATAGAGACTATATATTATTTAGAATTGGACAGCTCTAAAAAGACCGATACTATTTCTAAATATCATTGGATATTACTGTAAGATATTGTTATTTTTTCTGTAGTAATGTAGAAGATACCCTTACTGATCTTCCCACTTACAGTAGTATCAAATTAATCAGTATCATAATTATACTGATTCCTTTTCCACACACTATTACTGGAAATCATCACAATCATACAAGACACTTCTGTGAGACTGGATGTATGGATACGACATAAACCTCACCAGCCACAGAGGATGAAGAACATGGAAATGGCCAAGTGATGCACCAAAATAATACACAGCCCCTGGCCTGCAAAGACAAACACAGAACCAGCATCTTGAGCTGCTTATCTGGGGGAACAGCGCAGGGGGGGCTAGAGAGACAAGAGGAAGGACTTTGGGAAGCAGCCTGATGCAGAAATGGCTGACCTCATCCTCCAGCTAAGGAAGCCAATTCTGCATCAGCAGGGTACCAAAAGGCAAAGGAGTGACAAGACTAGGCTTAAAACATCTCAGGCATCAATCACTCTTGTTGATGTAGGTCACTGGATAATGTCTTGTCCAACAGAAGTGAAACTAGCAAATCTCACAAGTCTAAAAATCACTCAGTCAGTATAAACACCATAGAAACAGAGAAACTAAGCTGCTATCAGACTGTCTTACTACAAAGGCCATTTTGGTAGGGTCCTTTTCGGAAAAAGAAAGTTTAAGCATCTCAGCGTATTTTGGAGAATGTGGTACAAACACTGGGGAAGAGTAACAGCACTGAAGTAATTCTGTGGCTCACAACGTCTTCCATCGGACCTCATATTCAGTAATAGGTAAACTGCTGCTGTGGAATATGCTTTTTCCGCAGCTAAACAGAAAACTTCAGGTAAGAAGAGTTCTTTGTGAAGTGGTTTGACAGAATCACAGAATGGTCAGGGTTGGAAGGGACCTCTGGAGATCATCTAGTCCAACCCCCCTGCCACAGCAGGGACACCTACAGCAGGTTGCACAGGACAGTGTACAGGCGGGTTTTGAATGTCGCCAGTGTGGGAGACTCCACCACCTCTCTGGGCAGCCTGTGCCAGTGCTCTGCCACCCTCAGAGTAAAAAAGTTTCTCCTCATGTTAAGATGGAACTTCCTATGTTCAAGTTTGTGCCCATTACCTCTTGTCCTATCACTGGTCACAACTGAAAAAAGAGTGTTCCCATCGCCCTGGCACCCTCCCTTTAAGTATTTATAAGTATTGATAAGATCCCCCCTCAGCTGTCTTTTTTCTAGACCCAAGTCCCTCAGCTTTTCCTCATAAGAAAGATGCTCCAGTCCCCTAATCATTTTTGTAGCCCTTTGCTGGACCCACTCCAGCAGTTCCCTGTCCTTCTTGAACCGGGGAGCCCAGAACTGGACACAATACTCCAGATGTGGTCTCACCAGGGCAGAGTAGAGGGGGAGGATGACCTCCCTCAACCTGCTGGCCACACTCTTCTTGATGCACCCCAGGATGCCATTGGCCTTCTTGGCCACCAAGGCACATTGCTGGCTCATGGTCACCCTGTTGTCCACTGGGACTCCCAGGTCCCTTTCCACAGAGCTGCTCTCCAGCAGGTCAGCCCCCAACCTGTACTGATGCATGGGGTTATTCCTCCCCAGATGCAGTACCCTACACTTGCCCTTGTTAAATTTCATAAGGTTTTACTCTGCCCAACTCTTCAGCCTTTCCAGGTCACGCTGTATGGCAGCACAGCCTTCTAGTGTATCAGCCACCCCTCCCAGTTTTGTGTCATCAGAAAACTTGCTGATGATACACTCTATCCCTTCATCCAGGTCACTGATGAATATATTGAACAGGACTGGACCCAGTACTGACCCCTGAGGGACACCACTAGTTACTGGCCTCCAACTGGACTCTGCACCGCTAACCACAACTCTCTGAGGTCTATCTGCCAGCCAGTTTTCAACCCACCCCACTGTCCGTCCATCTAACCCACACTTCCTAAGCTTGCCTGTGAGGATGATGTGGGAGACAGTGTCGAAAGCCTTGCTGAAGTCAAGGTAGACAACACCCACTGCCCTCCCTTCATCCACCCATCCAGTCACGCCATCATAGAAGGCTATCAGATTAGTCAGACATGGCTTCCCCTTGGTGAATCCATGTTGACTACTTCTGATAACCTTCTTTTCCTCCAGGTGCTTGGAGATGACACCCAGAACAAGCTGTTCTATCATCTTTCCAGGGATGGAGGTGAGGCTGACCGGCCTGTAGTTTTCCGGGTCATCCTTCTTGCCCTTTTTGAAGACTGGAGCAACATTGGCTTTCCTCCAGTCCTCAGGCACCTCACTTGTTCTCCAGGACCTATCAAAGGTGATGGAGAGCGGCCCAGCAACAACTTCTGCCAGCTGCCTCAGCACTCTCAGGTACGTCCCATCAGGCCCCATGGACTTGTGGGTATCCAGTTTACTTAATTGATCTCTAACTTGTTCTTCTTCAACCAAGGAAAAGTCTTCCTTCCTCCAGATTTTCTCTGTTACTTGCAAAGTCTGGGACTCCTGAGGGCTGACTATTTCTAAGACTGTCTAGAAATACCAGGTGATTCTTTTGCCTCCAGCCTATGAAATGGAGACCAGACACTTGGCTCACACAGTTCCCCTGCGGTCAGGAAAATTTGGTGGTTATTGCCAGTTCTGACCAGGTCTTGTCCTCTTGGAAATGTCAAAGACAGTAAGGATTCAAAATTAATTTTTCCCCAATTTCTTTATGCAACAAGCACTGCCCGTCTCTGAGGGTGCCTGTTTGCAATAGGTTGACACAAACACAAAGCAACAGCAATGATTCATGTCAAGATTATGGTAACAGAGTAAAACTTTCCTTGCAGCACTTTCCCCTGTCTAAAACCACCGATGTGCTGCCAAAATTATCCTGGTACCCAATGTACGAGATCTTGATGATCAGACTGTGATGAGGCAAAACAGTCAGAGATTTATCTAAAAAAAGAAATGTTCTAGAACTCCTTGATCGTCTCATCAAGACTCTGGGTAAAGGATAGCTGGCAGAGCTGTCTTAATGGGACTGTCAAAATATCTCTGAAAAAATCTTCCTCAAAAGCATATTAACAAAACTAAGCAGTCACTGGTAAAATCGACAACTCTGTCATGGATTAGAAACCAAAAGACAGAAAACAGCAAAAATAATGTATCTGATTTCAACATCAGAGAAAGTTAATATTTAGGTTTCTCAGGTTCCTCAATTGGGCAAATGATGCTGACAGTCTCAGCAGCAGTATAAAAAAAGAGGTGAATATTACTATAATCAAACAACAAATATCAATTTATGACTCCAGATAAATGCCCCACATTTAGATAAACATGCACACATTTTTTATTCATGTTTACATGTAGGGTAAGACAGACCCTACTTGCTAACCTCTGCCTGCAGGAATAACTAAGCCATTTCATTTGCATGTAGAGATTTTAGGTTTTGTAAACAAAACTGTAAATTAGAAAGACTGAAAAACACACTGCTTTATCTACTGAATGTCCTCAGGCCTTAAGAAAGAGAGATTATTTCCACAAATCATGTGCAAAGAATCTTGTTTTCCTGGAACAAAGTAGTGCTATGCACCATTTTACAATACCTAATGAAAACCCTAAGCTTGTGTTGCAAGGGGGAAGGATCTTATAGCCTTTATAGTTCTTAGAGGGTTCGATCCTATATGCAGCTGAGTGCAGTGGGTTGTGAAGGTGCTCGATACCAGGCAGGAGCAAGCCTCTAACCCTTTCATTGCTAATAATGATATTTCCTTCAGGACTATGCCACTTCCGCAAATTTTTCCAGCAAGAGAATCTAGCAGCCACTCAGGGACAAACTATAGGACAATTGCAAGGGCCTCAACAGCTTTGAGGCAGTGAGAGTCCTTCACAAAACCAACTGTTCAGGAGCAAATCCCATCACCTCTCCACCTCCCCCTCATCACTGCCTTACACACGCTAGCAGCAATCAATCGGCCCCCAGCTGGCAGGCACACTATTTTTTCTATTTAACAACCTCCAGGGTGGTCTCTTTCACTAATCCCCCAGGCCGTACAACAGAGCTGGAGCTGAAGTAGCTTCTGCAGTCAGCTGTTGGGAGGTACATAAAATGGAGCAGCAATGCTTGTTGGCAACGAGACATTCCTTTAAGTATTTTCCTCATAGCCCCCTCCCAAGCACACCTTTACACTTCTTACATGGTATGCATTTGTTGCTTAATCTTTCTAAGATTAGAATGAGATTTAAAGGATGCATCAGGGCTCTGAATGTAACATTTAACTAACACTTCTTTACTATCAAGCTCGCAAGCATGTTTAACACTGTTTAAAAACTTGCTGCTGAGGATTCTCCCAGGCTAGGATGCCCACTCCCTGGGGACAACCTGAAGTGCTGCCCAAGCTCCCCAAAGCAAGTTTAGGATTTCAGCACTACAGCAAAAGAAAAAAAAAGGCTTTTGAAGATGCAGGGAACTGTTCCTTTTTGTGATTTCATTCATCTTTAGCTCTTCTACTGAGAACTTCTGATTGTTGTTGCTAAATGCCATATGTGCACAGTATGTATTTCTAACACTCTGTTTTCCTTGGATGTATATTTACTGGCATTTTTCCCATGTTATTTTTAGATAACAGGACAGTTTATAACTTCTGTAATGTTGGGTTGTGCTACCTATCCTCCACTGAGACACAGAGGGCAAGTCCTGAGCTTGAAGATCTGCTTTTCTAGCTCAAGCCTTAGGGAAGAAAAGCAAGGAGAAAGGTAACAAAATACTATTTTAACTCTGGAAGTTTCTGACACAAATCAAAGTGGAAAATGGGGATGATACACAAGGTAACAATTTTTAAATGAACCAGTTTGAAATATCCCAATGTACTGTAAGAAATGTGAGCCCATGAATGCTTGCAATGAGCCCTGCTGTGCAATGCCAAGCAAGCTGTCTCAGCGCGTGGAAGCCAGTTAACAGCATGGCACTCCACATGGGCTAGTTTCCTCTGCTGCTCAGAGAAAATACTGCTGCGTGACCGCTGCTCCTCATACCCGAACAGCTCATTTAGCTGCAGAGATGGCACATCCCAAGTTAACAGTTTACATGTTACTAAATAGGAAGGCTGATGGAAGACATTGAAGGCCAAGGAGTCACTTTGGTGCTGCTAACCTGTATAGTTGGTCTGCTGCCACTTCTCCTAGGTATTTGGTGTGAGCTATGTATGTGTAACATGTCGAGCTTCTACATTTTCCTGTGAAATAAAGTAAAACTTTACTGATCAGTCAGAGTCCATAGAGTTTCCCTTTCTTCTCACAGTTAATTGGTGAGTAACTCCTACTTCATGTCTCCTGCTGTCCACGTCCTTTTTGCTTTTGACTTCTTCCTCGCTCTACCTTGTTGACTTTTTTTTTGGTCTCAAAATTGAGCTTTTTCTCTTTCTGAGAACGTTTTCTGGTACTCAGCTCTTTAGGAAGATGAGAAGGGGGTATTCAACAGAACCCAAAGGAGAAAACATTGTAATCCTCAGAGGAGGGATTGCTGTTGTGTTCAGGAGCCCCAGGAGCTCACCAACGCACTCCTTTCCCCATGCAGACACAAGAGGAGTTTCCTGTGGACAGGGTAATCTCCTTTACCTCCTTGGAGCTGCCAAGGCTGGAGTCAGCTCAGTGCCCACAGAGGGGTCACATTTGGCAGTGATGCAAAGCATACTTTCTTCTACCCACGTAAGTAGGGTAGAAGACTTTATGGGGCTTGAGCAAAAGCACAAAACTGACCTTTAAATACTGGGTATATTCACAAGGCCAGCTTCTCACTGAGTAACTTCAGTGCTACCTGACATTGGCATCCAGTAGGTTCGGTGGTAGCTCAGAGGCACATCGTCCCCAAGCAGAACTCCCATTGATCCTCCACCCTCAGATCTGAAAACAGTGGGCTACATTCTCAGATAGTTAAGCCAATATAGCTCAGTTACTTTATAGCGTTTTTTACATGCTGTGGTCCTGGCCCATTTTTTCAGCTTTATGCCTTAATCACTTGTGTAAGCAATGTCAGAATTTGGTCCTAAGAACAAATAATATCTTTTGAAAATAGATTCCTGGAAGATGAGGTAGAAATGTTTGATGCTGGTAAACCTTACAAAAGGATTTAAGTTAGCTAAGCTGATTGGAAGGAAACCCAGTTAAAATCCTGATAGCAACATCAATGCATAAAACAGAGCACTCCTAAAATAAAATTAAAATAGGTCAGAAGTTTTCAAATTAATACTTTCATTCACTCTGTCTGCTGGAATAGGTTTTGTGGAATCACTCATCATTTTAATGCCCTTAATTCATCCCATTTAAGAACCAAATATTACATAAATTATTATCAAAGTTTTCTTGTACAACTTATCTTATTTTTAACAACTTAAGAACTATTACCAAATATATACACCACACACATTAAAATGTGCAGAGACCCCAGAACATTTAGATTAATACTAATGAGATAATCCACCTGCCTATTTCACTGCACAACAGCTGCACAGATTTAAAAGGGTTCAATTAAACTTTATTCAGTGCATAGATAATTGATCCAATGTGGAGAATGATGTCACTGGTAGGTTAAAAAATATATTTTACCTTTTAAAATAAAATTGCTCCATTAGAAAAACTGGAAATATAAACCTGACACATAAATCATTCTGGAAACTTTGTTTTATAGAGCAACAAAAAGAAGGAAAATGAAATAAAATCACAGCAGATACAACATGCAGATGCCCATTATTTCATTTCCTCTCCAAAAGGGGCAATAGAAATCTAAATGAGACATTGCTGTTGCTCTTCTTCCATATGGGAAGTTCAATTAGTCTTTGGTATTTCACTGTATTTGTTTTTATCTTTTCTGACAGCTTCCTTTTTCTTAACGGTTTTGTCTCCCTACCTTCCACAGCAATGAAATGCCACCATATTTTCCTATATTAATTACTAACTTTAGATGGCACCAAACTTGTGTAAGATGCTTTTTTAATAAATAGGGAGGAATCAATCTTTAAAGATCTGTCCTGCCCACCATCTGCCTGGGGCACTGTAAGGGTTGCTCTGGGAGCCATGGGTGGACCAGAAGGACATACTCGGGCCTCTGCTCCAGGCTACTGAAGACGAAAGCGCAGCTTCTTGCCAAGTTTATATCTCTCCATATTTATGGTAATGGACTGCAAAATACATTACCTAGTTTCTTGATACGACATAGCATTATTTCTGACACTGCTGGTGGCACTAATCTGTTCCATCCACTTCATGTCAAGATGATACAAACATTACTAGAGAGAAAGAAGGACAAAAGATAATAATCATCTATCCATCGAGGCATTAGTATAGTTCCCATCCTTATAACATTGCGGTGGCTATCCGGAGTTGACATTGAAATGATAACTTTAATCTGAGATTCTGATAGTTATTTACTTTGACAGGGGCTTCTACAGAGAGAAACTGAGGAAAAGGCAGTTTAATTCGCATGTGCCATCAATAATGAGTTTCTCCATCGCAATGGGAATTTTAAACAACTTTCTTCTCACTCACCTCACTTCACAGGAAGCTTCCCTCTTTCTGTTTAGTTCTGGGCCCTGTATTCTTCTGACCATGTGAGGTCTGACCTGGAGATGCAGCTTTTGGATACACTTGCAACACCTGATGTGCTTTCCAGCAAAGTCAGATGTCCGCACCCCCCAGTCCTCCCAGAGGTAGGTTATTCTGCAGTGCACCCCAAAGTGATGGGGACTTTGGACCCAGTTTCTTGAGTCACTAGCCCAATATATCTCAGACAATCAAGGTTGGAAACAAATTTTATCAAACTGGACTAACCACTGGATCACAGTACTCTTTCATTGTTATGGTATGATATGTTACAGTAGGTATGTATCTACTTTCCACTCTGCCTTTAAAACTTATTACTGGTCTGATTCTAAATGAGCAAAACAGTACTAAGAAAAGTAGTCCTACTAAAAGAGGGTATTTCCCTTACCTGTGTGCAGCTGTGTACATGTTAGACCAGTTTCTGGCAAGTGGAATAGGGTAAGCAGTAACATCAACTGCATGCCTACACCACGTGCAGAAGTGAAAATACATATGGAGTAAATCACGCTCCATAGACTTTGAGTAGACCTCACTGAGATTCCTTGTCTTAGCTATGATTTTGGATTGTGGCTTCACAAAACTTAATGTAATTAAAGTTCCTATAGATATATTTCAGACAGATATACACACATATTCATATACATACACATAGTACAGTTCATTATTCCTGACTGTGCAGGCTTATGACTATTGACATTGTCAATTTTTATCTCATTACTCATCACTGCTTACTCCGAGTGCTAATAGTATATTTCCACGGAGTTTGTGTGTGCTGCAATGTAAATTCTGACATTGCTAGTGTCAGTCACTAATCTACCTCATTCAGTTCATGTCAAGATGATACATCACAGCGCTCAACAACTGTCATGCCTGCTTTAAATAGATCTACATTTTTCTCAACTTTACAATTACATATACATATATATATGTATCTTCGGTTCCACATCAAGTTACCCTTTTACAGTATGACCATGACAGTCATCCTAAATATTTTCCAAAGCAATTACTAGGTGGGGTGGAGTTTTTTGGTTTTTTGGTTTGGTTTTTACAAAAAACTTTAGAAAACTAAAAACAAGTAAAAAACCCAGACATGTTTCAATTTGTTTATAGGTCCAGACTTTTTTTCCCAAACATAAAAAAACTATTTTCTCTATCTGAATTGTCACTTCTGTGTGCTTACTAGCACTGGTTTGCAAAATTTTCAAATTGATTTTTAAAAAAGATTGGTTTAAAAATGCTTACAAATATCACAAGTTAACTAGAGTGTTTAAATTAACTACTGTCACTGTGGTTTTGAGTACAATTTTAAAGGAAAACCTGAGTTTGGTAGCATTTAATCCTCTCCCTTTGCTTGAGTTACTCCTCCGTGTCACCATTTCCATGCTTTAGTTCATGTTATTCCCTACAGAAAGCCCAAACTATGTTCATACCTTCTTCTGCTCCACAAATGTTATTATATTTTTGCTGTAGATCTCCCGATGATGTACCACTCTACTCTTACTTTAACGAGGTTTACCATTCCATTTGACTCTTCTGTGCTTTAATATACACTTGGTTCTTTCTCTTGCCCTGGTCTGGCCAGTGGTGGTAAATAGTGCTATTTGGGCAACTGGCTGCATGTAGTTGTTTTAGCTGATGTTGTAAAGAAGAGGCTCTGCTGCCGTACCTGGGCCTCTGCAGTGAGGCTTCGCAGGCTGAGCACTCCTCTGATGGCCAGGACCAAGGAACGGGTCCATGTCAGGGACCTCAAGGAGAGTACTTGTACCAGCTTTGAACTGGGTCGTGTTTGGATCAACAGGGAACAAGAGCTGGCACAGGGTCTGTTGGGCCCTCTTTTGTACTGACAGGTGCTAAGGACCATTGAAAAGGGAAAAACCGTAGAGTAGGCTAGCAAGAATAGACAAAGAATGGAACCTATAAAAATGATACAACATGGATGTTACAGACATATAAATTTGTAGCAAACCTGTGTTCCTAGCCAAACTATCTGCATAAAATATTCTCCAAGAAAGTGTATTAAGGTTTCTTATTCTCTGCAATTCTAAAAGGCAAGTTGCTGTAATACGAAAAGCCTGGGAAAATATGTATTTTAACAATTTTTTGAACTGTGCAAATGTGACAAAATACCTCCCTCTCTTTTTTTTTTTCTTTTTAATTTTTCCCATTCACATTCAGCTGGGGTTTAGTCCTCAGCAGGACTAGAACCTTGAATGTTTTAAAGAAATGAGATTTTGAAATAGAGAAGCTATAAATAATGGACAATTTAGTGCTGCAGCTGCACAGTATAACTACTATCTCTCATTTTTAACAGCAAGAGAAGTTGCATTGATCTGGACACAAACAGACTTAAGCACATGAAAATCTGTGGTGCACATGAAATGGATATGGTTGAATCTATTCCAATTATTTCATTGATTATGTGCATTTTTTTCTCCAATGTATGAACTTACACATGTATGAGAACTTCAAAGAAATACATTCAGTGCCTAGCAGGATTTTCAAAATAATCTAACCTTTGAAAATCCCATTGGGAACTTATCTACATTTTTAAATGCCTAAATACCCTTTAAAACCTGGTCCTCTGCAACCATAATTTTGTCCCTGTGTAAGAATGTGCAACATGGTGTTTGAATCTTCCTCCAAATTTGTGTGGCTTTCTGACACTACATGCTCAATAAAATAAACATAAGGGGAAAGGGAAGACTAGTTTTGTTTTCCTACTAATTTATAGAAGAATGCATTAAAACATTCATGTTATCTGTGCAAATTAAGCATAAAAAAGTAACATGCTGATCTTCTTTTTTGCTCATTTTGCATAAGTGGAAAGACATAATGATAAGAAAGAGCAATGGTGATTTAGTCCATTGATCTAAGAAGTAAATGCCTATTTACAGGGGACTAAGCAATATAACAGATGGAGTTTTAGGAAGAGCAGTAATTCTGTTCTAGTTGACATAAGAAATCCAAAATAAGTTTGTTTATATTAACTGAATGAATTAAATCCACTAGATCACTGAAAATAGACTGGGTTTACGTGGTGTAACTCAGAACAGGATTTAACCCATAAAGCTAATTTAACTTTATGGATGAGCATACAACACACACAAATAATAATCAGGAAATCAAGAAGTCATATTTCCCACGGCAAACATAACTCATCTAGATTGCAGAGATGTAAATTATATGAATGATTAAAATGTAGCAGTAATAGGAAATACTACCTATGTACATGGAGGTCAAATTTTAATTCCTGTGGGAACCATAACTTTGAATTTTCTGACGTATGTATTTAAATTTTCAGACATAATGTTGATTTTCATGTTGAACACAATTTAGTTTTTGGAATCACTTGTACCATCCCCATACTACTCAGTTCACCTCTCAGTAAAGTATGCGTTTGAAGTAACAGTGTTTAATATGATAGCTCTGGCATAGGTCTGATTAATTGAGCTGCTGCCCAGGAGTTATACACATACCACTTGATACCTAAAAATCCAGTCTGCTTTGAGTTAGGACTAGATCATCACTACTCTTTCCTCTCATGAGCAAACAAACCTAATGACAGTGTTATGGATTCAGGAAAGGTTTCAGATGCAAACGGAGTAGACTGCACGGCTGAGACATACATATATCCTTTATTTAGGATGACAAAAAACTTAAACATATCTTTCAGTACTGTCTCACACAAACACAGTACATCACAAGCCTGGACACCAAGTTATTTAAAGCTATTATTTAGTACCATAATAAGTAGCAATTTAAATACAAGGTAAAATCATTACATTGTCTTGTTTACTACTGATGTTAATGTCAAGCTGACGTGTAATGCTCCAAAAAAGGCAGCCTATGATTTGTTATCATTAAACTGTCAGTTCTGTCATGTGTTAGACACAGATTCATACTATACTTCTTTCAGCGTATCGCTTTATTTTCTATCAGTCAAAAACTGAAGCGTTTTAATTGTGTCTCTGCTATTTTTCTATTAACTGTTTCGTGCATTTTTTCTCTGGCCTTTTAATTGCAGTTTAATAGTGGTCATTAACACATTAAGGGGTGTTAGAAGAACATTTGAAGTCCTCTTGACTTCTACCAAAGTTGACACTTCAATGCTAGAGTAATTTCAGCTATTCATTTATTTAATAGTGACCTATGCAAATGTGGAACCATGTCATTTTACAAATTGACTGTAATAATTAACTAGAAAGGCAGAGTAAAATGAAACAGGTTATAATTAGAATAAAACTGCTACAGTATTACGTCAGCTAGAATAAAATAATCTCAAATGATTAAATTGGTTTCAATTATTAAGAATCAGTTTAATGTACCCACTGTTCTGATTTTTTACATTTCTCTTTTTTGTGTGCATTAGATGTCACCTCATACAATTTATGCATTTTATTCATCTTGGTAAAACAGGCATTACAAAAGTTTAATTAAGTAGTAAAAGACTTCATATTATTCCGTTGAATTCTAAATTAGTTGCAGAAAGAAATGATAGTGCATAGTACATACCATTCATACACATTTCAATTAGATGCATCTATTGTTAGCTAATATTTCTCTGCTCCAGTGTATAGATAGAGGTACAGATATAGAGGAGTATGTCAGTATATACATAGAAATGGTGCTGGCTCCAACAGTATGTTCTAAACTCACATGAACAACATAATTTTCAACTATATTGTTTAGATCTTTATCTTCAGGGCACTCATGTCACTGTTCATGACAAATATGGAACTCTATATTTTCCTTAAAACTTTCACCTTGCTTATTCAGTTGTTTATTTTGCAGATCGTGCAGGTGTAGGTAAAGACACAGATAGACATGTATGCATGTATGCTTGTAGGTACACACAAGCCTAGACATATTTGATAATGGGCAGCATATACAAAATCATATGTTGAAGATGAAAACAAAACATTATTTTGACCCCACTTTTCGAAATCGTGGAATATTGGCAAGTTACTTTTTGACTCTACTTGCTAGCTGCTTGCCAGTTGTAAACTCGGCTTGTTGTGAACTCTTCCTTGAACATAGGAAGTTCCATGAGGAGGAACTTCTTTACTTTGAGGGTGGCAGAGAACTGGAACAGGCTGCCCAGAGAGGTTGTGGATTCTCACACATTGGAGACATTCAAAACCCGCCTGGACGCCATCCTAGGTGACCCTGCTGTGGCAGGGGGTTTGGACTAGATGAGCTCCAGAGATGCCTTCCAACCCTGACCATTCTGTGTTTCTGTGATTTGAGCAGGCCACAAATTAATGTTATCCAAATGGGCAGTGAGGTGGCCAGCTTACACTTTATAGCTTCTGTATTTAAGATGCATTGAGTTTCTCTTTTTTACTTATACAGTTTAAAATTATTGTTAACTAAAATTAGACCTTTTTTATTTGAACAAATCTTACTGCATTGCTTGCTGGGCCGGTCAAGTACCTTCAAGAATTATGGCTTTAGTCTTTAACATTTTAGTTTAATGTACAGAAGCTTGTTTATTAGTTTCTAAATGGTGTCTCTGCAAAGGAAAATACCCTCAACAAATTCTCAAACAAGACTAAATGATAAACTAAAGACTAAATGTGCCAATGGTATTTCAGTGTTTTTACCAAAAAAAAGACATCTAATCTGTCAGTGTTTGAGCTCCACATTTATCACCACATAAAATCACCAGTGGCATTCTAGTAATGAATAAAGTGCGTGCATTTGCCAGTGAAGACAATACACACACATAACTATATTGTTATAATTTTGGTGTGACAGAAACATAGCCTGCACTCCATATGAAAATCCAGTCCTGCTTTGGTTTTATCCTCATCTGCTGTGACTTCTATGTGGATCCTTCAGAAAATCCCATTTCTGCAGTGAGGCTACAAATCTCTGATGCTAAGATTTGTAACTATATATCAGACCGTAGGATCGTTGGCCAAAGTTACTATTTTAAAATATATTTCTCATTGCTCCTCTCATGTATTGAATTCCAGCAGGGGTAGTTATATCAGTTACTGAGTGCTTGTGTCCTGTATTCATTATGGTTTTGACAGGACTCTTACAGTCTCCCTTAAGCAGTGGTAAACAGCATTATGTGAAACATGTCAGCGATCTCAGGAGCATTTTCTGTATAAGTGTCTCTATGAGTAGAAATGCAGTGACGGATTGTTTTGAAAAACATTCTGGTGTGCAAAAAAATTGATGATCATGAGATGCTATCATCAGCAAAACAGTTTTTGGAAGAAAGAAACCTTACTGGTAAGCTTGATGTTGGTTTCAGCATAACAAGCTTAAAGGAACAAAACACTGTTGGCAACCTACACCTCCCACAGATTTGGTTACAAAATCGAACATGCTCCATGGCATCTCAAGATGACTGGAAGTCCCGAAGCTCCAGGCAGTTGGTCTCTGCCCCAGCTTCCCAGGAAGAGGTTCTGGGAACCTGGGAACCTTTGACCACAAACCACCAAACAACCTGTCGAAAAGTCCCAGAGACATTAACTTCCATACTTTTCATGAGGCTAGATGCTGACACAAGAGAGTGTTTCCCAGCTTGTGAAGGAGCTTTCTGACCTATCTGTTGCACCCTTACCTTTCTTAGGGGTCCTATGAGCTTTCTAAGATCACTTCTATGCATTCCAAATGGAACTAGACTTCTTTTTATTGTATTGTAATTAATGTTGTGCAGTTGTAATAATGTAATTATTATTAATTACATTTTCCAAATGTAATTAAATTTCTTTGCATGGAACAAAGACAATCGGTAGATCACAATTAACTGTATTTGTTCCAAACAAAATAATTAATATGGCAGATTATGGTAACTCTGTACAAATAACCCATTCCTGTACGTCTTACAGCTGTTAAATATGGATAGTTTACACAAATAGTTACTTTATCCTAGAGCAATTGCTTTGCAGATCTTTGCGATGCATTTGCTGGAAATTTGCTTTTTGAGCACTTCCTGTCACATTTCAGCAAACTTCAAACAGCCCAAAGATGGCACATGTAGGAATTTGAAAAATGCATCTCAACTTCTCAAAGAAATACAGGAAAAGAAATATTCACATGTGCAAACTATGCAATAAGGTACATAGACCTTTGCAAGAAAATGCTAATGAGAATTTGGCACATTTTGCATAAAAGAATGGGGAAGACTTGACTACCGTGTGACTGATGTGCAGCAGGGATGTCCCGTGGCTATAACAGGAAGATGACAGGCAGAGTGACTGGGTGACATTGCCATTGAGCCTTTGACAAATCATAAGATTCCTTTCAGTCTCCAGTCTACAAAATACCTCCAACCCATGCCTCACCCCAAAAGAAGCATGAAACAGGCCTTGTGTCAGTCTGTCAGGGTGGATTCATCTTACTCGGCTTTAATCAACTAAAAATTTGGCATATGGTCTAAACTTGTCTAAGCTCCCTTTATAAAATCACAGATTAATTCATGTTGGAAGGGACCTCTGGAGGTCCCCTCCTGATGCTCAGTGTTGGTGGAGAATGCAAGGCAGCTACTCTGAGCCGTAACAGCTAGGTTAGCTTTTAGGCAGCTGTGGGACTTTGTAAGTTAATGATGGGATTTACTTTATACAACCTAGCCTCCTCTAAATGACTTCGTTTTAGTTCAACTCTACTATTTCCAACATTCACCCATAGCATGGGGTAAAAAGAGCCTAGCTATCCTATTAGCTACCCTGAAATTTACTCAGTTCCTGATTTATCACTCCATGGCAGAAGGAAGAAGAATATAATATTAATCACACGTGTTGGCTCAGCAAATGCATCTCACGGCATCTATAAGATCTTGGCTGAACAAGACCTTCATGTGTTGAAGGGAAAGAAATCAAAATAAAGCTCTCTGGGACCAGTTCCTTCCTTTTCTTTCTCTAATTAATTTAAAGGAGAGAAAGCGAGAGAAAAATGTAGGATACGAAATCTTCCAGCCAGGAGAGGAGAAGTAACAAAACAAGGATCCTGTTAAACAATAGTATTACTGCGGCTCACCCTACAGAGTGCTGGTGATCTTCAGCTCTCTCCACATGGGCCTACAACTTCCAACTTTCACCCCAACTGAACGCTGACATCGGCTACATCATCCCCTTGTCCCGCAAAGCTTTCCTGCTTTTCTGTCTAGAAAAGTGCCCTTTTTGGGAAGTAACTGCCTCATTAAACAAACTTGAATTCTCTACCCACAAAAGTCCTTATGTTATTTAATAGCATCAGCAAGAAGGGTGAGGGAAGACACACTCGCTTACAAAACAGGAAATGGGAAAGAGCACAATCTAGAAACCTTCTTTACTCCATGATGACTTAAACATCTCTTCGGATACTAGTTGCAACACTTGACTGTCAGAAGTTAATCAATCCTTCCTTGCTTTTTCAATTTTTTTCAGAATTTCTTGGGAGATCTTCCAACTTTACCTATCCAGCAACCATCATTTTGAATTCTCTGAGCAAGCTACTTTTCATTGATCCATCATACCTACACGTCCTTTCATACTTTTTTATACTCTTCCATGGCCAACAACAAAGCTAAAAAATCCCTAAACCTGTTTTTCTTTTTCGAAATCTTTTTACACCCATCTTTAGCAGTTACAATGTCTTCCTTAAAATAGATGTCTAGGAGCAGAGTCACCAAGTTCAACATCACTATTTGCTAGACTAAGTGCTGGGCTTCTGGAGTTGTGGAGAGTTCCCAGCTGGGCTATAAGCTAAGGTATCTACAGGCTGAAGGAAAGCACATGGGGCATGAAACAAGACCATCTCCCCTTTCCTCCATTTTGCGTGATCTTGTGGTGAGGTAGTAGTAGTAGTGCACCTGCAAAGAGCAATTTACTATTGAATGAAAAAGTTCTCACAAACATGACTCGGACTGCAGTGGGTGACCTTGTACAAGCAGTGGTGGCATGCTTGGATTTATAACAGAGTGATGGCATGCCAGAAGCCCATGGCATTTATAAGGATGGAAGAATTTGGTTTTCTCCTGGCAAACATTCTTCTCATCGTGGTTTTGTTTTTTTTTTTTTCATAAGAACTAGTCTTTTACATAGAGCAATTTGTCTTCAGAAACAGTAATAACATCAGTGATGGGTGGTATCATAGTATAAGTTTGGTCGATGAAGTGAAAAAAGTTGTTTGTAGCTACAGTACTGATTGTGGCTACTAGCTTTTTCCTTTTGTAATTCCCATTTCTCAACTTCATACGAGATTGACACTAAGCTTTGTCACTGACAGCTTGCCTATTTCAGTGAGATTCACACAAAGAAAACGTGTGAAAAACTGAAATGAGAAGGTTCTGTTTGTAGATTGTTGTAATGCAGGAAAATAAAAGATGTGCTGAATGTGACTAGGCAGAAACAAGAATCCTATTACTTCTTTCCTTTTTGCTAAAGGCATATTTGACTTTGCTGTCAATAGCACTTGCAACAGTGAAACAGAAAGGAAACATGTACCCAAATTACCAAACTTTGACTACTGGCTGAATACAGGTACACATTTGGATATTAATGTATTTTTCTGGCAATGTGTATACAGCAGAACTTATTATCAGAGTGGTGATGAATGATACAAGTATTCAAAATTTAAACTGGTTTCCAGATTTTACAGCTATTTTTAACAGAGTTTAAACCCCCAGCTATGGATGTGAACATCCACAGACTCAGTCTGATATCGAATATGACTCTGGATGTGCCCATCTCTCTTTATGATCTTCTGTATTTCTATCTTCCAGTCTCCTTGATTCTTTTTCTTGATTTGCACATAGTATTAGTCTGCCATTTAACTTTAATTTTTTAAGCTAACTAGAAAGAAGGGGCTGAACAAATATTGGAAACATTTTCTTTGAGTATCCATTTGAATTAAACAGCCAGGTAACATTTGACCATGTTTGTGACCCTTTCATGTTTGCTTTTCATGAATTTTCAAGTGTTTGATCTCTGTTAGGGAATGGATTAGCAAAAAGCAAATTTGTAATTCAAATGCTGGAAACTCCACCAGCACCAATTTAAAATTGTATATTCAGATATTATATTTGAAATTTGAAATTCACATTGATTTGATTAATGAAGTGAGTTGCAGCCAGATCATGTGCCTCTGAATGCCTGTTATTCAACTGGGGAGAAAAGGGATAAAGTCTTTTCAACAATCTTTCTACCTAAATCTAATCATGTTTTTTCAATCCTGTTTGTGTCCTGGTGAGATTTAGTGTGGCCTCCAGGTTTTTCTATCCATTGCGAAAACCGCCTCAACACAGCTACTATGCTGGGGCAGTGAGCAGATCAAACTGGACGGGCTGGCATCTGGGAAATGCAACTCACGTCAGTGAAGAAAGAGATGTCTGACTTCATTATCTGTGATTTTGGGGTGCACCAGTAATGTTTTTATTGATTCTAGTAATTCTTACCTAATTAACAAATGTACAGTTTCACAAATAGTTCAGGAACATAAAAAAAAGTGACATTTTAAGACTAAATTATTCATTGCAAATTATTCACTGAGTTCTGATAGCATAGATAGATGAGACCGACTGTTGCTTTCATCTTTGTCGTTGTGCAAGGATGAGTGCCAACTGTGTGTTGTCACTTGACAGAACGTGAAGGATGCGCCAAAAACACGTTCCCAGTGAAATACAAACACTGCAGTCATACTCTGTGTTCTGTATACATGACTGTTCAAGCAGTAAAACATGCAATACAGATGAACCTCAAAAGATTTTTGAAAATGAGAAGTCTCATAAGATGATTTTTTTTATTTTTTTTAAGATCGGTTTTTAATACATCTCTCGCCACCCATTCTGCCCCTGGGGCAATCAGTTAGCTAATATCCATGGGGAAAATGGTCTTTCTTACTATGCACAATAACTTCACATGAAAACTTCAAAGCTGTTTAAAATACATTAAGAGAAGTTCTAATTTATTCTTTTTTCTTTCAACACTGGCAAACCCCCTCGATCTCTACATTCTTCTACCAAATTCACAGCCTGTCCCCTCTTTCTCTCTCCCTCCTCCCCATGGGTGGGTTTCCTAAAGGACCAACGTAGTATATTATCTAGGGACAGTGGAGTATGTCAGAAGGAACTGACCTTCATAAAAGGGCTGTTTTCCATCCCATATACACTCTCTATTTTTCACACTAATTGCTTTTCCTCTGTCAGAATGTGTCCCTTTTTTCTGGAAAAAAAGAAAAAAGAAAGAAACAGTGATCTCCCTGCAGCATTCATTGATATAATGCTGAGATCAGCACGTCAGGGTTGCTGTGGCAGGAGAGGAGGAAGAGGGGAAGGGAAACATGCAGGGTGGCTTGCCCCAGCCCCTCGTTTCAATGGGCTAAAGGATAACCCAGTCAGTTACACTATGAGACATCCTAAATCTGCCACAGCATCTTTCCTGGCCCAAGTCGACGGCTCTGGAGTAATTACTGTCATAATGCAAGGACAACTACTTTATAAATAAGCAAACTGAGGCAAAGATATGGTAAGTGAGAATGTGAGGACCATATGTGGATTTTTCAGAACTGCCAGGAGCAGAGAACGTAGCCTGAGCTACAAACACAGTTCTGCTCCATCAGCGAGCAGGGAGTTCGTACTTTGGCATATGCCATTCTCTCCAGCTGAGTTTCCATCCAGTGACACAAGCAAATGATGGATTAAAAACTTTTAAAAATTGTTTAGAGCTGTTTTAAAAAATGGACACGAATGTGTTAATATGGAAGGCTTTTCATTTCTTCAGCAGAGTCTCATAAACTACTTGTGTGTGTTTGTTACTGTGAAACCATTCCTCAGATTCAGGCAGTTGTTGGCTCAAATAGATTGAGTTGATCCAAGATTTTCCTGTTAAAAGCTTAGATAAGCTTGAATCAGCAAATACTGTCCATCATCTTAACACATGGACACAAAAGGAGAAGTTTTAACAAGCACTGGCTGAAGTGGGAAAAGCTAAATGTAATAGATTATCCAGCTGAAAAAACAGACTGGAAATTTACTTTAGAAAACTCACCTTACAGAGTTTCGCCTAATAAACCACATACATATGCTGTACTAAATCTCATTTGATTTCAAAGAATCATCACAGAGACCTATTTTATTCCTATTCCTGATGAAAATTTGGTCCTGCCCTAAAAGGCTATATACACTAGTTAGAACATTGTTTCGTCTGTTTTCCTGGGCCTACTTTTTTCTTCTGAAAGGCTTCAGAAGCAGAGCAGACAAACTATTTGGGGCAAAATCTGAGCAAACTTGAAAGTGAACCAAACCCCAGAATATTTCTCCTTGAACTGTGAAAGGATACAGTTAACTTTTTTTCCCGACTTACTTCTTGTTTTCACACACCTCCAAAATTGCAGGTTGTATTTGGCACTGAAAGGGGGAGCACAGAAAACAATGGAAAAGTTTGTTCCTAGAGAATTTCCAGACCAGCTTTGCAGGCTCAGAGAGATGGACAGCCTGAATACGTATCAAACTGCAAGCAGGTTGTCTGACCTAAACCAGCCCTTCCCTTATTTGTCTATCAGAAGCTCGGCATCAAAGTAATCTCTACTTTCTCATACAATGGCAACTTTCAGAATACTTCTGAATGCACAGGATTGTCGTGCTGAGAGATTATTCCTAGGAAGATGACACATGAGGGGTTATATCATTTCACCATTCAATCCACATTTCCACTCTGCTCCTGACAGCGACACAGGTCTCTCTCTATATATATATATAAAACATACATATGTATTGAAAAACACGTACTTTTAGAATCAGGCATATTGTTAGAAATGAATTATTGCCAGTAATACCTACCTTCCATATTTTAGTAATATATATAGACGAATATTATAAATACCATACTCTTGCAGTATGCTGCATGAACTTAGAAATTTGGAATATATATAGTACGTATGGAAACTATCTATTGTGCAGCAGTGATATGCCTAATAGTGTGCTTGACTCATCTTAAATACCTCGATTCAGCTGTGTTCTAAGGGGTTTTTCTGCTACATACCAAGTAGGTTTTTTTAAACCTTCCCCAACTTTAAAGAAAAATCCTACGTTTATTTTCTGTGTTCAGCACTCCCAAATTAATGTGACAATTCACTTGATTTTAAATAAACAAAATAGTGTATTTCA
>CM030007.1:193678598-193726098 GCA_017639485.1 Pluvialis apricaria | reverse complement strand
CCAGCAACTGATGCCAAGTATACAGATACAGACTTGCTGCTCATGAGTATAGAAGCACTCAGTTTGGGCTAAGCATGGGAGAGAACAGATGTGTGATGTAGGCAGTACCAGAGAATATATTTCTCCTTTGTTAAACTAGGATAATCTATTTAATATATATACATAGGAAGAGAACAAAAAGGAGAGTCTGGCATTTTCATCCATTTTTAATAGTAAATTATTCAGTGAAATAGGAGATTAGAGTGGGATTCTACAACTAAGAGAAGATAAAAAAAGAGTTATTCCATAATTGAAGAAGTTTTTGTCCCCGTAATGGATAATTATGGAATAACCCTCTTTTATAAGTGTTTAAAAGACATGAGAATGCTCTCAACTAAGTAGCTCTCAACTCTTACATATTCTATAAGAGCCTGTGATTTGTCATAGGGAAAAAAAAAAAACCCTTGTATTTGATCTTCTTTTATTCAAATTTTTACACTGTATCCAAGATATTCAAATGCAGAGGGACATCTCCATATGGGTGCAGATAACCACCCATTTAGGTGGGTGGGCAAGGACCCAGTGGAGGACAAGGACATATATATGGCCATACAGGTACAAAACCTCCAGCATTCAGCAGCACTGAAAATTAGCTTGGCCTATTTGGAGGTTTAAATACGGACTTGTGCACCTAAAGTAGAAAGCTACTGTGGAAATACCAGGCACCGGACTACGAAAGCACGGGTCTTCTGAAAACACATTCTTAAGCACAAGCGCATTTGTCCATATTGTGTGGAATTATGTTTGCAGGGAAGTCTGGAGATTAAAAAAAAAAAAACACAACAAAACAAAACACAAAGTTTTTTGTTTACCTTTTGGAAAATATATTTAAGCATCCCTGAGTATTAAACATTGGAATTTGTTAGCGCAATGCATATTTCTAACAAAGGATGGGAATGGGGAATGGATACAGTTTATTTGTAAATTAAATAAATATGTTTCCTCCATGCCCTTGAGAGCCAGCTGATTTATCAGTTAATAAAATAATCATACACCACAGACTTGTGCTTCCAATTTATTTTAAAAAGAAATAACATTGCATTTTTGACATATATGAATACAAATGTAACACTAGAGGAAACTTTGTGAGTAGCCCTGTGTATATATCACCAGCCCTGCATGAATTACCTTACTTGCTTTTTCTCGGCTATTTATGGGATGGATTCTGCATAAACACTTATTTCTTCAACAATTCCTAACTTACGTGAATAACCCTATAAACCTCAATGTGACTACTGACTAGAAAGAAGACGATTTGTCTGAATAAAGAATGTAGAATGTGCCTTTAGCACAGGTGGAAAAAAAAAATTACATTCAGGAATTTAGTTTTAAATCTGTGACTAGACTTCACTAGCGTTTACACATAACAGCATAAGCTAAACTTAAAAGTAAACATATTTATTAAAAAACCTATGACTGAATTGACTATTTTTCTTGACTAAAAATGCTGATAACAGATTTCAGCTCCGCAGAATTTGGACGAATACAATTTGTGCTAGACAGAAGCATTCACTTGCATCTCAGAAGGGGAAGGCCTATGTCTCTTAGAAGATTTCTTTTTGTTTTATTGAATTCTTTTTAAGTTTTGTGGCTGGCAAACCATACCATAAAAAGCACACAGGAGTGGTACCAAGTAGAGGTAAGCAGATGGCAGAGCCGGTGTTCCACACGGCAATTCAGCCCGGCAAGGGCTGTGAGAACTCCATGAGCACGGATCTGAAATCCTTTTGTGAATATGGGGCTCATTCCCGCAGCCCTTATGTGAATAACTGACTTCAGTGTTTCTGCTTGCGTCAGTAAGGAGCAGTCCCCTGAGCAGAGTGTGCCATTTCAGACCCTCGGTTTTTGTGTTTGATGGGAAGCTGGGCTTTTTAGCATTCCCATCCCCACCCCTCCCCCCTCCCACTCTAATCATCTTCTCCTTTTTTGGACATATGCCTCTCCCCACTCTGCTCTTTAAATTCCCTCTGCTCCCTCCTGTATATTAGCCTCAGCCCTACTTTGTTATTTTTGTTGCTTGCTTCGTCCTCCCTCCATCACTACTCCAGATACTTCTCTCCCCTTTGCTAGTCTGTTCGCTTCCTTGGGGACCCTTCACACTCCCCCACAACTTAGTAGCTTCTCATTTCCAATGGTATTTTAAAAACTCTAGGCTATATTCCCTTCTCTTGAGAGAAAATTAAAAAAAAAAAAAAAGAAAAGAAAAAACACAAAACAGAACCAAAAAAACCCTCTTCTTCAGAAACTCCACTAGTTTAAACTCAGAGACTTTCAGCCAAATCCCTTTCCAAGGAGACAAGAGAGATTGAGACCTGCGAGGATGCCAGGGCACGCCACCCACTGAAGTTCATGAAGCCACAGGCGATCGCCAGAGGTCCTTGGGCTCTGCTGATCAAGCCCTTCTGTGAAGCAGCAAAAGCTGCTCTCCCCCGCCAGCAAATGCAGCCCTCTGAAAATCAATGCAGTTGTTGGTGCAGCATTCGCTCTCTGACGGCCAAACCAGGCTGAACTCGATGGGAGTCTCTCTATTGACTTCAGTAGATACTCAGAGGATTGGGTCTCTGGGGGAAACACGTCCAGGTGCGAGGTGGGAGCTTTCACTTTCTCATGTATATATGTGGAATAAGTTATCAGGGAATCACAATACATAACACTGCTATTTCTCAGAATACGTTCTGACACTATTTTCTGCTAAAGCGTGCAATTTTTCAATATAAATTGGACCATTCTCCTTTAAAGGGAGACAAACCTGGCGGTGGGCATCCCTTCTGAAAGTTGAGAACTTCTCTGCCCATCCTACTCTATATTTCTTTGAAGTGCCAAGCCAGACTTTCTGCTGAAAGCCTCCAACTGAGACTACTTAAGCTGTCAGTTGCACCAGTGTAAATCTGGAGTTAACCCCACTACAGTGTTCACAGAGGTTAGCCAAGGACAGGTCCTTCCCTCATCAAGTCATGTGCTGAGCTGCACCTGGGGACCACCAATGCAAGACAGCACAGACTCATACTGGGTAAATACTGACATCAGGGAGAAATGCCTAAGGCAGGAGGACAATAAATAAACAAAAAAGAGAAAGAGAGTGAAGAATTAGACCAGAGAGAGGACAAAGGAAGAAATAAGAAACTGCGGAGTGATGGTGGTTTGTCATTCTGGTGCACCCCCGAGGAACGGGGTGCAGTGGGGAGAACAGGTGGGACCAAACTCTGTCACATCACCCCAAAAAACATTTCAGCAAAATAGCTCTGTTGTGTTTAAACTTGGAATTTAATGAAATTATTTCCCCCCTCCTTTTTTTTTTTCCAAATTCCATCTCTGTGTGTGATATTCCGTCATGTAAGAATATGTTGTTGTATGTAAGTTTTTTATTTTTCAGCATATGCCCATTTTATAATCACACTAAGACACTTTGGCCTAAGCAGTTGTACTGATTAATCCACACCTCAGATGTGCTGGAAGCATGAGGTGAAAGGCACCCGAGGTGTGCATTAATCAGCCCTACCATACAGTCTGTCCTGTCTTAATTAAATTCCAAACCAAATAGTTTGGGGGAGAAGGTTAGGAGGGAACACTTTTTTAAGTGGGTTTTATATGAGCTGTCCACAGTGCATGGAAAAAAATACAAGATATATTTAGAACAATATTTTAATTTGCAATACTTTACTAGATTAGATGGAAAGAATGTAATGTTTAAAAAAGGAAAATGTGATTAAGAAGCTTAAGTGCACAGTATATTACATGAAAATTCTGATCATAAAGAAAGGTAATATCTACTCAAAATTATAATTTCTGTACTTTTGAAATCATCTCAGCAAGAATTATCTACCCATATCAAATTGTAGCACTTGTCAAAATCAACTGTAAAGCATCTCAAGTGCTCTTCTGAATCAACAAAACAGATGTATAGCGATGTGAGGTTGCACTGAAATGGAAATAAAAGTGAACTAGATGCCAGTCATTGCCCTTAATCTCTTGAACCCGGCACTTAACACAGAGGATACCACAGGTCTTTGGGACACTGTTTAGAAGGGGAAGAAATCAAGACTTGAATCTTAATAACATATGCAAAAACACTCTATAAAATTATTTTCTTTCTGCTTCAGTAGAATCTGATATGCTCAGAGATCACCTTGCCTTGTTCATAAACATGAGGCAATATTTGAAACAGCATCCTATTTCAGTTTTAGAAAGGCTATATGAATGAATATGTGAAACTTGCAAAAAGTTTTTTTAGATTTTTAAAATAGCAATTAAATATACTTAGTGGTTTGAAAGTCACCAACCCCCTCCTTTCAGAAAAAATGTGAAATGATGTTTATGGGATAACACCTGCAGCAGAACGAATACAATGAATATAGCTTTAGTTAAGATTACAATATTGCTGATTTTTATGAGGGACTTAAAAGATGAAAAATGTCTGCAAGCATCAGCCATTAGAAAACAATGGCTCTAACCCCATAGCCTAAGACATCTGTTTGGAAGTGAGCTCCTCTGCAAATTTTCTAAAACCCACCCTCCCTGGAAACATTATGAAAATGAATGGGTTTTTTTCCTTGGATTTGTGATGATGCTGCCTTCCAGCAGCGTGAGGCACAAAGGGAGGCTGAGGGGTGCTCAGACCACAAAATGAATGATCATTTCCTTCACCTGTCCTGTGAACCGGTTAAGCCTCTGAAGTGCAGGTGGAGGGATTTTTGTAGGTTGCTGAGGTACTGCAAAATCATACCATTTATCAACACTTTACTTGCTTCCCTGTTTTCAATTACATTTAGACTTGAACAATTTTTAGTAACCGATACAATGTTGAAGATTACTCACTTCTCTGCTATATATAATGAAGCCATCATTGTTTCATCAACAGAGTTTCAGGGCAGACAGGGACTGATGACTGTGGAGCCCTCCTGACCCCATACTGAGAGAATCATAGAATGGTTTAGGTTAGAAGGGACCTTGAAGATCATCGAGTTCCACCCCCCCCTGCCATAGGCAGGGACACCTCCCACTAGACCAGGTTGCCCAAGGCCACATCCAGCCTGGCCTTGAACACCTCCAGGGATGGGGCTTCAACAACCTCTCTGGGCAAGGTCCAGATAGACAGGCATCTCTCTCCAGGATGGACCAAGGGGCCCAAGGCCCAGTCGGGATGCCTGAGGATTAAACTCCTGGACTCACAGCAACGTGCTCCTGTGGCTCGGGCCAGACAAAGCCGCCAACCTCACAAAAAGTCCTTGATCTGGTTTTGCTGCCAAGACACAGAAGCAAATGTGCTCATTTGTCCAGCCGAAGATAGCAACCGTCTACAAATATTTTAGTCTAATTGAAACGTATTTTGGCAAAGCTAATGCAGCCCTTTTTGGATTTCATCCGTCATTGACTCCTATACAGGATTTTCTCTCTTGCCTATAACATGCAGAAAGAGCAGACTACCAGTTCTAGCTCTTAAGAAAGACACAAATAAGGGTGTTTGAGACCTTTAGAATTTAGCACACGTGACAATTGGCAAAGCTGCTGAGCAACACTTCTCCTGCAAGTTATGTGTTGCAGAGAGGATTGATTCATGCAAGAGAGGAGACAAAGTGACATCTACTTTTAATTCAGTTACGACCACTGTCACTGATTTTTTTGATACAAGCTAGTTAACCAAAAGGGCAAGTCCCAAAGAAGAACAAAGGAACTGAGCCCGAGGTCTTCAGTTCTGTTTTCCAGTTCTGCCAGTGATTCACTCTATATAACCTCAGGTAAGTCAGGTAACTTCTATGTCTAGTGTTTTCTTAATATTGTAAAGATTAAGCACACTGGGGAATTTCTCCAAATTTTCCAAATGTGGAAGTGATTTTGTTAGGTGCCAGAGGTCAACAGGCTATTATAAAACCAACAACAGAGAAAAGAGGAAAATTAAGGCTTCAGACAACATAAACATACAGAAAATTCCAATAGATTCCTGTTCAATTCAGTATAAAACCCAGCCCAAGCGGGCAGGAGTGATAGCAGCTGAGAAGTTATGCTGAAACAGAAGCAGGACAAAATATTTCTGCTCACCATACACTTGAGTGGGCCCAGTCATGGCCTCACACATACAGGTATGGGATACCTGAATGGTCCTCCCGCTTCTGCTCTGTCTTCCATCCATTCACCTGTAGCATTGCAGCAGTGCCAGCTAAGACAGAAAGCCTGACTTTCCTTCTCCTATGTTTCTCTTGGAAGAGCAAGCTTTGGGGTTTTGGGGGGTTTTGGTGTTTTGGTTTATTTGGTGGGGTTCTGTTGTTGCTGTTTTATGAAAAAGGACATTTTGGTTTTTTTTGGCACAAAAGTAAAGAATTGAAGGTTTTTCTGTTGTGTTCTAATGGTCTAGGAAGCACCGAGTACATCAGTACTTAAAGCCCAAAGAGAAACATTTCAAGAGAGCTACATGGCTTTTACAAGACGAAGACCCAAGGTGCGTCCCAGGGGCAGCTCCAGGCACCCCAGCGTGCCCATTCCACCCAGTGCTTCTGCAGTCTGGCGTAGGCAGATGGCCCAGCTGGTGCCGACTGCTCTGCAGCAGGACTCAACTCACAGCATGGTGCGCAGAATGCTTGCATCCTTGTCTGCAGGAATGGCCACTTCTCCCCCCTCACAGAAGTCCAGAGGAAGTCACGTCGTAGTGGAAGAAACCTGCCCGGAACCATACGCAGCACGTAGCTGCACCGCAGCATCAGTGGCTCCCACTTCTGTGTCAGGCCATGTACACAGTGAGATGAAAATGTGCCTCCAGCTTTCTATTCTCTCCTGTGAGGTGGCAACAGGTCCCGGCTGGCCACCAGCTTATGTTCAGGTTGTGGAGGAGGTGTTTAGTTGTACAGTGGACTACTTTACAGAGACTTCCATAGTGAATATTAATTCCACTAACTCCATAAGCTTTTGAGTCAGTTTTCAGCACATTTTTTATTCGGGCTGACATTCAGAATTCCTTCCCTGCACTGTATATGATGACACTTTGGTAAATGTATTATTCTTTTCACCTGGCCATGTTTCCTTTCCAAACCAAACACATAACAGAAACCATTTCAGCTTTCTAGATTATTGCCTGACAAAACTGCGGTGGCTGTGAAAGGCAAATCGACATTACAGCTGCTCTCTGTTTTGGAATTCTTGGTTGGTTTTGTTTTTTTTCTTTTTCCTTTGGTTTGGATGCTCTCTGAAATACTGAGCAAAATTGCATTATCTGTTGCACCACAGTACATATATTGTTGTTCCCAAAGGTTTACTTATAACGTTCACAGCACCATTTATTTTTTTTCCTTTCCCCCCATTGTCATTTCTGTACAGATTTAATACAACAGAAACATGGCTTCCACTGGGAGCTACAGGTAGAGCAGTTCCAAAGTTCTCTATAATTGGTGTCTGCCATGGCTGCTCACAGTAAGTTATGTAAATCACAGCAAGGACCCACAACCCCTAAAGGCATGAATATTTTTTTCATTCAGTGCAGAGGATAACTACAGAATCTTAGTAACAGTCCCCTCCACATCAGGGATCTCCTTACCAGGCAAAGTCAAGGTCTAGAAACTGGCCATGTCAATTCTGCAATTTAAATCCTACTGTTAAAGATGGTTTGGTAGGTATTACAGTAGGTCAAGGCATTGTAGGCAATATTAATTTTTAGGATGCATTTTCCTGTCATAGCCCTTGCAAATCCATCTGCTTCTGTTTACATTCACTGTAGCAATTCCAGCAAACCACAGATGTGAATATTTATTTCTTTTTTTCTGTAACAACTCTTTAATTTAAAATGAAATGAGGGGCTGTCAGGGTTTCGTTCTGAAAATGGAGGAATAATTCCACGGATTTTCTAGTGATGTGTTTTAGTTAAAATCATGCCTTCCAAGTGACCAAATACAAGTCTACTATTAAATCTGTTTCCTTTAAAATAGTATTTTAAGTGTGAGAATTTTTAGCCTAAATTCAGTAAGTCAGCTTCTGTCTTCTTATCATTTTTATTTCTCCCACAAATCTTGCATTTATGGGCCATATACAGCAGTTTATGCACTATCTATTAGGTAACTGAATGGATCCTTAAAACATAGTAATTGTCTACTTCTATTACCAGGAAAATAAGATTTCCTAAAATAAAATCCTTGTTCACATTTCCACCTTGATTAGAAAACATCCTGAAGCCCTTTGGCAAAGCACATGTTGAAAAAAAAAAAAAGAGGATAAATGTTTTTAAAAGCCGGTTAAATCTGATTTTTCTGCTGCAGTTACCAGCAAGAACTCTGACAAAGAAAAATCTCCTTTGGGCTTGACTTTCCATATAGCCCCCCCCCCCTAGACTGAATCTTAATCTAATCTAATAACTTTTCGTATTTTACATCCACCTCTTTTCGTCCGCTTACTCAAGAAAGCTAAGCTCCAAATCTGCATCTGGTTTTCACTGAGCACCTGCTTTAATTCTTTTTTTTTTAATTTTATTTTTAAGAATATTAAGTAAATGCATACTACACACACACACAATATAGTATTACATATGCACAAAGACATACCCACACATTCGCTTTCAGGAACACACATGAGTTCTTCAAGGAAATTAGGTGTTTCTGAACAATGTGGTGTTAGGCGAAGCTGTGTACCTTAAGCCCGTCTTCTAACGCACCTCTTTTGCTTTGGGCTGTAACACCTGCACCACGTCGCTTGCTGGTGCACACAGTGTCAGTAGGGATACAAGGACATGGATGAAGCATCCCTTTCTGGGGCTGCCATCAGCTCACTCAGTTCCCCTCAAGGCTTCAAGGAAGCAGAAATACAGTAGATAAACAGACTCCCGGGAGGACCTCAGTGAGAAAATAAAGGTGACTTAAAGCCTCTGCTTCTGAACGGCTCAGGACCAGAATAGTGCAGCTCTAAGTGCACAGAAAAGTACCAGCCACTGATGCAGCCCAGGCTTAGTAAATTATTTTTCCATCAATTACAAAAGGCACCTACTCGGCCCTGTTTTTCATCCCTCTACCAGCTAGACAGGTCAAAGAACAGAAAAGTTAGTGGCTGGTACGATCGGCCAGTAGCAATTCAGTGGTTCAGTGGTTCAAATGTCTCTGTTCTCTATCATCTCGGAGGTAAACTTGAGCTATAATCATCCATGTGTCATGCTCAGCTAAGCTGGCTATCGGCAGAAACAGCATGCAATTGAAATTTTGCCCAGCCTTAATGAGTGGACTGTGTCCTCATGGAACGAGAGATAACTGCTTCTGGCAGAGACAGGCAACTGCAGAAATCTCCTTCCTCTATGACATACGTTATAAAGTTTTTAGATTACAACTGTTACATAAAATGATGCAAATAAACCACATCCTCCCTTGAAAAATGTTGTCCAGAAAGGCCAGCAAAATATATTCAGGCCATAATGGATGCGTGCAACTCCTGACCTTCACAGATTTGAGGTACTGCAAAAATTTATAATTCATTTGTTTATTATTGATAAAACTTGTTTAAGGCTCCTGCAATCTCTCAAATGGCTTAAAAAATATGAAATCTATGATTATTTTACTTCAGTTAGCCCAACCCAAGCTGTTCTAGTACAATTCCTACTCTCCCTTGAGGCTCCTGAACTCCAAATGTGCAGGGTCTGGAATACTCCCTCCCTACTGTAACATGAACCCCAAGGTAGAGCAAAGAGTACCTATTTTTCCAAGTGATTCAAGACTCCTAATTGCAGGTTAAGTTTTGGCTAGTTAGGAGAGAGTCCAAAAGCTTTCTGCAGGCTGAAGTAATTTTTGTCTGGAAAAAATTATTGGGGAATGGGCGAAAAAAGAAATAAGCATTATAAAAATGTTGCATCACTCTGGGTTATGTCAGATGAGTTATGATAAGGAACACTGTGTCTGACATGAAGAATCACATCAAGTTAAAAATAAAATAAAAACTAAAATGGGTTTGGTTGTGGGTTGGGTTTTTCTCCCGCCCAAACTTTGGTATGCTTAATTTCAGTTACTGGAACCGTGTTTTCTACCTTCTTTTTATGGCCTTTTTTATAAAAGGTAGCTGGTACTCACAAAAAATTTTGGGACCGTTCAAAACTTTTCACAGTTAATTAGTAATGCATGTAGCAAAACACCCGCCCTACCTCTGGGCCTTGGGGGTTGCCCTGGTTCACTTGTAACTGATTTATTTTTTAAGGTTGCCTGGCACATCTCCATCCCAGCTGCTTCCAAGAAATTTCAGCCCAGCGTCAGCTGGGAAAGATCAGCTTCACATGCTGACATACAGAGGCGGCCTTAGGAATATTGGGGCCTCCGGTGGGAGGCATCAATGGGAATCTTTGCTCTTTTTGCTGATCCAGGGATACAGTATCTGCCACCATACAGGACTTTTTTTTTAGCGTTTTCCTTGAAAGAACACTCACCTGATTACTACACTATGTTTTTCCTCAATCAGAAACAGAAGTGTTATCTTTACCAGATTTGTGGCTCATTATGCAGGGCTGAGTGGTGGATCATTTTTGCAGGCATCCAAAACTGTTGGTAATGACTTACGAGCCGCCAAAAAAACCCATACTATTTTATAGACTGCTTAAATTTTACAGAATACAAAAGAGGCTAGAGAATTATTCTGATATCTTTCCTTATGTCTGAGTAATGGCTTACTCTGCAAGTCTGCTGCTGAAACTGATGGCCACAAATCCAACCCCTTTTCTCACAGATACACAGCTTTCTTTTTGTGATTATTTTTATTCAGAACTTCCCTGAAGAAAATTTTCTACCATGTTCCCTCCTTCATTTTTCTTCCATTAGGTTGCAAATTAATTTTGTCACTAGCCTTCTTCCCTGTGCTTCCATCTGGTGTCCTTCTGTCCATTTCCAAGAGCATCTTATAATTTATACAAAGTACTGTTTTAAAAAAATTGTAGTATCTAATTGAGCCCATTAGTAAAGGAAGAAAGCATCTCTAATTTTAATGTACAGCACCTGATTCTACTTAAATTCAGACACAGTACACAAAGCCACTCACTGTAAGATATAGGCTGGCATTGAATTCTACTTCTGGGTTCACCTTTCCAAACTTGCAGAGGGAGCTGAATGTTTGAAAGATTTTCATCCGTTAGTCACGGGTTTGGTTTGATCCAAAGTTGAGAGGATCCAACAGGAAATTCCGTGGTTCTTTCTTTTTTTCCAAACTTCAACAACCTTTTTCTTCACATACATAGTTTTGGAACAGCAATACGGAACTCAATTTTTTTCAGAAGTGGAGGCAATAAGAAAAAAAGCAGAACTGCAGCTTTTGCATGATGAAGAAAACTGGGCGTTGATAGAGCATCAGGCCTTTGATTAAAACAATACTCTTAGAAAATTTTTTCCCCAGCTAGATAAGCTGAACAAGATCCCCGCAGTTTAGCTATGCAACATTACTCAGTTTAACTGTTACTTTATGTTCGCATGTGTTCAGATGCTTGTAGCGAGAGAACATCCCCAACCCGCAGAGAGGCAGAGACTGCATTTTGTTAGGATAGCAGACTTGTTATGTTCCATTCAGCTCAGCACCATTAAGCTTTTGGGTCTAGCATTTGCTGTCTGCTGCCAGGATTAATAACTTAGTATTTTCTTCCTAGTCTATGGTTACGTTTCAAGAATTAAATGATCATTCAGAAAGTTGGCTTCAGTTTATGAGCTGTTAAAGCTAAGAGAGATACAGTACGTCAAAACGAAAAGAAATAGTCAAAGTTATAATCATTAATGTTAACTTCATCCTTTGAGTCTTTATCACTTGGCACATAATGTGCACTCATTCCTATTACAACAATTTCACTCATATCTAAAAAGATGATTTTCTATGGAGGGCCCAGAGGATATCTTTGTATTGTTTTGTGCCTTGAGAGAAGGTGGACTGAGAACTCTGGAGACAGAAAGCTTGCATCTATGCCCCCGGGATATCTGGTACTGACAAAGTGAAATTGTCCCCACACTACCCCATTAGCAGACCCCAGGTTGGATTTGGAGGCCGAGTGACAACTCAGCTGTTGTGACCTTTTAATTTTTTTCCCCATCATTAAAGACCATCAAGGAAGACGACTGGTAGGATCAAATGAAATGCTGGTTGGGCCATATAGACACCCATTCTCTGGGAACCTGGCAGGAGCCACTATCTCCTTTCACAATCCTAAAGAAACAGCTGATGAGGGCAGAAATTCCCAAGCAGCTTCAGGCTAGACCTGGCAAGCTGGGCCAATCGGAAAGGCTTTTCCCAAACATGACTTTTTCTTCTCAAAAATAATTCCTTACCCAGGAATCTTATGTAAGAGTTTCATTTGTCATAATAAGCTTTTCTGTGAATCTTCTGAAAAGCTCAAAACCATGTTTATTCTTCCTAAATTTAAAACAAGCTAATAATTGTCTAATACTAATGCTAATAAGTGTCACTACCAGCATTGCCTCTTATTGTGCTGTCACTCCCCCTCTCCTTACATTACCTGTAAATTTTATTTTTTTTCTATCATTTTAATTTTTATTCACCTAGTATTTGGCATGCAGGTCCAAAGTTCAGACAAATATAACAATCAGTTGAGAAATACTCACCAGACAAGTATTCATGCACTCTTGTATCACCTGACATATGGTGAACAAGCTGATGAATGACTCAGGATTTAAATGGTAATTACCATTCATCATTATAATAGACTTGCTAATTCATAAATTCTTGGTAAGCCAATTTTCTATAAAAAGGTTAATAATAAGAGTGGAAAAGAAAGAAAAAATAGCCCTAGTGTGATAAAAAATGTAAAAGCTAGAATATCTTCACTGCCACATATTCCTTCTAATGATTGAGTAGTTTTGCATCAAAGTGCTTATTGACGCAATACCACTTGCTGTACCAGGGCTGTGATGGAAACAAGGGTAGATAGAAAATTCCAGGACCTAACTGCTCAAGGAGGAGGCTGAGGTGCGCCAGACAAAGGAGCTAAGACAGTCTCACGTGGGAAAGGCAGGCAGGATCCCCCTCACTCATTTCCTAAGTCATGTTCTCAGAACTGCTTGAAACATACAGGGTACAGGAAGCCGTATGGGAATGTTCCTGCAACTCCTAAGTGGTGCTGTGAGAAACACACTGAGCCAGCATCACATCTGATCTGAACTGGTCTTGCTGCCAATAGCCTCATCGACTATTCTGCTACTATCAATTCCTCTGAGCAAAAGAAACACAAAGTTGTCTCTGTTTTGGTTAAAATAATAAAAAAAAAAAAAAAGAAAAAGGAAAAAAATTTCCTCATTTTATGATCTTTCTCTGGAAGAGCACTGTGAACATAATTTAAAAACCCTCTGGAAAACAGAAATGTAAACTAGAAAGAACACGTCCAGGCAAAGCTGAAATTCTATATATCCAGTGCTCAATATAGCACTTATTCCCCCATTAGATAGTGTACATAAATGCACGCAACTGCAAATACTTGTTCCACCTCTAACCCTCATGTAGCCGCATCTTTTTATCATAAGAAGCCAATATGGGAAAGACCCATTGCCCTTGCCCCCTTGCCCCATCAAGGCATGTAATTTCTCTGTCACCTACATCCTCTTACTCCTTGCCTAAGCACCACAGATATAAAAGCTACCCTAAATTACCTAGTGGAAGTAATTTTTGCTTCAGATGCATAAGACTAAGAAGGCCAGGATTGGGAAAAGATGCATCAGTTTCCAAGGGACTGAAGGACAAGAGGAACAGAGAATATTAGAAGTGATGCATGGAAACTCAGTGCCCTTTTCCCTCACCTTCCCATACTGTTGTTGTTGTTGTGCAGGGGAAACTTAAGATATCCACGCACAGGGCAATGAAGTAGTCAAGTTTAAGTTGAGTTTTTGAACATTTTAGCATGCATTTGGAACCATGGAGGGAAACTTGCCCTGTCAATCTGTTGCACATTAGGTATCAGGGTGATTGGACGCATATTGGGTATTCAGGAATACAGCATTTGGAAAGGAAAAAAATCAACCCAAAGCTATTGTGGACTATGTAACACCATATTGGCATTATGAATAATATTAAAATTTACTACAATGCACTGTATGTTCAGAAAAGTTTATAATGTGGGTAATCTTACTGACTGCTTTCCTGCAAAACAAACTCTTCTAGCAACAGCATATGAAATTCCTGCCAAGCCAGGCTCTCTTTTGCATGCATTTTCTCCCTTTCTTTGTCTCTCTTGCATACACACATTTTAAAATTTAAGAACTGATGTAAATTTAAAAATGGATTTGAAAACCTGACCTGTACCTCAAATTCAGGGGACTTCTTTGAAAACAACAAAAGGTTAAAGATATGTTTAGAACTCCAGATTTTGGTCCAGACCCTTAACTATGGAAACAAGGATGTAAAACACTAAAATGTGCTCTGCACAAGGACTGGTTTTCAGAATGTGTTTATATCTGGAACTTTGGAAAATTTGCAAAAATTTTTTCAGTTACACTGATTATAAAGATTAGGCAGTGTGGAGATTATAAAGGACATGTTACGAAAGTATCTATGCCCTTTTTCTTCTTATTTGCTTGACAGTATATAACAGTAAATGTATATAAAGCAAAACTGAAAGCATATGGTATAACCCCAAAACAAAAGAAAAAAACAGAGCCCAAATACAGAAGTAGGGCAATTAAGCCATCATTCTAAAGAGAATAAGTTCAGGCCTAATATTAAGATGCAACTGCATTTCAAGATATACTATCAAACTAAATACAAAGTCCCAGATTACAGTGCATGTTTTCTTTATTACAAAAATGGTCAAATTAATTTACAGTGGCAGCAAAACAATGGATTTCAGAAAGAGAATATATCAAGCCTTTATATATTTGCATGACTTTTGTTCTAGTTTTTGTATATGGTAAGCCAAAAGCTTAAAAAATGTAGTATGAAATGCCATGATTAACAAGTATCGCTGCATTTTTTGTTTTCCTGGGGATAGAAAGCATAAAAAAGGTCAACTTTTGGGTCAGCTGCAACAGGGAGTTAAATTGGAATAAAATTAATCAAAATGCTTTTGCTCAGCCAAATACATAATCAAAGGATAAAGATTACACTGAACAATTTAGTATCCAACTTCCCTAACTAAAGTTTTTGTCATAAATCAAAATATTTCATTTTATAGTTAAAAGTTAGTCTTAGCACCAGGGATAAATAGAAAGGAAGAGAACAGCACAGGTAGCCATGAGCTATATATATTAGTAAGGTCACACATCCAGAGAGTCCTATGACATCACAGTAAGCACAACAGTAAAGCTCTGGTAGATTGTGAAGTTACTGGCATGACACTGAGGTATCTTTGCACTCAGTTTGTTTGCACCATGCTTTTTGTACCTGGTTATTATAGAATCATAGAATCATTATGGCTGGAAGAGACCTTTAAGATCATCAAGTACAACTGTTACTTAACCCTACCAGGGCCACTTCTAACCCAGGTCCCTGAGCACCATATTTAGATGGCTTTTAAATACGTCCAAAGATGGCGATTCAACGACTTCCCTGGGCAGCCTGTTCCAGGCTTTGGTAACTCTTTCAGTGTAGAAGTTTTTCCTAATGTATAACCTAAACCCCTGGCGTGACTTGATGCCATTTCCTCTTGTTCTATCGGTTGTAACTTGTGAGAAGAGACCAACACCCACCTCGCTACAACCTCCTGTCAGGTAGTTGTAGAGAGGTCTCCCCTTAGCCTCCTTTTCTCCAGGATAAACAACCCCAAGTCCCTCAGCCTCTCCTCATAAGACTTATTCTCAAGACCCGTACCAGCTTCATTGCCTTTCTCTGGACCCCCTCCAGCACCTCAATGTTCTTCTTATACTGCAGCACCGAAAACTGAACACAGTACTCAAGGTGCGGCCTCACCAGTGCTGAGCAGTGGGACTTCTCTAGTCCTGCTGGCTACACTATTTCTGATACAGGCCAGGATGCCGTTGGCCTACTTGGCCACCTGGGCACACTGCTGGCTCATGTTCAGCCGGCTGTCGACCAACACCCCCAGACCTTTTTCTGCTGGGCAGCTTTCCAGCCACTCCTCCCCAAGCCTCAAGCGCTGCATGGGGTTGTTGTGACCCAAGTGCAGGACTCAGCACTTGGCCTTGTTGAAGCTCTTACTATTGACCTCAACCCATTGATCCAGCCTATCCAGGTCCCCCTGAAAAGCCCTCCTACCCTCAAGCAGATAACACTCCCACCTAACTTGGTGTCACCTGCAAACTTACTGAGGGTACTCTCAATCTCCTCATCGAGATCATTAATAAAGATATTAAACAAGAGTAGCCCCAACACTGAGCCCTGTGGAACACCACTTGTGACCGGCCGTCATGACTGGATTTAACTCCATTCACCACCACTCTCTGGGCCCGGCCACCCAGCCAGTGTTTGATCCAGCACAGTGTATGCCTGCCCAAGCCTTGCATAGCCAATGTACGTATATATATACATGTATGTCATATGTAAAGTACTCTTTATGGTTACTAGGAAGAATACACCCCCTTGCTGATCTGTATTTTGATATCTTGGAAACCTCAGTTTATTGAAGATTTTCTATTACTGAATGAGAGCATTATAGGCTTTTAGGCTTACACCACAGTGTCAGGGTTGAGCTGCTATTGCTGGACAGTGGGATATAGAAACGATGAATCAACATAGTACATAGGCCCACATGGTTGCCATTAGATGCTTGAAAACCTGCTTTAAAGTGACTCATTCACTAGCTTTACTGTTTTCAGGGTTAAATTCTAAAAGTGGCCAAATTTTTTCCAGAGGTTGAACACTTGCAACTCTCATTAATTTATTGCTAAACATCAGTTACTGAAGTTGACGGAAGATGAATGTAAAGGTTTGGCCTCAAAGTCTGTGTTGCTCTTACGGAAATTTTGAGAAATTAACATGAAATTGTGTGATCTTAGGAATATTTGAGGTTTTATATCACAGCTTTTCCTATGCTTTCACTGTAGAACTGTGTATTGGTTTTGATGGCTGCTTTTATTAACAGATGTATATTCTTCTTTTTAATAAGGTTTTCTACATCATAGAATCATAGAATCATATAACAGTTTAGGTTGGAAGGGACCTTTGAATGTCACCTAGTCCCCCGCAATGTCCCAGGGACATCTTTAACTAGATCAGGTTGTTCAGAGCCCGGTCCAACCCTGTCCAACTACTTACTGATATTTTGGAAGGAGAGATTAGCATAAGCATTTCTATCTGTAGAAATAGTTATTATTTGCTCCACAGTGGGCAAATCAGTGTTTTGCCCCTTTTCACGACCTTCAAAAAATACTCTTATTATGTCACTGTATAAATCTGTAGTTATTTCACCTACAGTGTGTGCAGCCCTGCCCCCAAAAAGTTAAAATAGAATAAGAGAAGTTACACACAAGGTGACGATGGTGACCCTAGGTGTGGAAGAATTTCATGTAAGAGAGATGGGCCAGAGTACGAAAAGAGAGATTGCAGAGGAAGGGGGTGCTCCATGTCATAAATGGCATGGTGAAAGGGAATACAGAACAATTGATGACCATGATTTGTATCATAAGAAGTGAAGAGATCAATTAGAGATTTAAAAGACCAAAATAAATGCTCTATTATTTAATGTATAACTAAATGAGGGAACTCATTACCACAGGGTATTGTGAAGGCCAAAACTCTAACAAACCCGTAAAAAAGTCTAATGGATTCTTAACGTGAAGAACCACGGGGTCTATTAACCATAGTGATGTACCTGCTGCCTCCTACTCAGGAAATCCCCCAACCATGAGTTGCAAGACAAACAGGTTCCAAAACCACTATCACTCTGTCCATTCCCTGCTCGTGGACCTTTTTTCATGAGTCCCTGTCTAATTATTTTCAGAGGAGAAATCCTGGATTGCATGACTATTTATTCTCATGCATAGCAAATTTTGTGTTCTCATCTTCTCAAAGCTAGATTTTTTTTTGCCAGAAAAATAGAAGACTTTTCTATCAAGATAAGGTGTGGGACTTTGTAGTCAATGTCCCACAGGTAGCCAAAGTAACCCTCTAGAGCCTCAGTATACCCGACTGCAGTAGAGATCAGTAAATTCCTGTAATATTTGTCTTTTTTTGCCTCATCTCATACTTTTTCTAACCCAGCTCTGACCAGTACTTGCAAAGCCAATGGACTACTACATGATTAGAATGAATTTGCCTCACAGCAGATATTACCTAGAAATCAGTGTTCTTAGCACCGTACCCAAATAAGCATCCCATATATATACATATATATACACACACACACACACACACGCACACATGTAAGTTTCCATTGAACCATACAAGTCACTATCCCAAGATAACATGATGGGAGTTGAAACCAAAATATTCACTCAGGCCTTAGAGATTTCCTTGCATAATGTATAGCCTAGACATCATTTGTCCAAAAGTCACATTTATGCTCAGACTGCTCCTATATAAAAGCCAAACTTTAAAGTTTGTCAAAAAGCATTCATTTTGCTGTGTGTCTAATACAACATAGTCTATCTCATTGCACTCATTCTGGTAACCTGCAGCATAGGTCAGAGTGTTGGCCATTACTGGCCAGGCTGCTCACATGGTCTGCGGCCCACCGTCACCCTCAGACAATGCAGGAGGTTGTCTTTCAGGAGCTGTATCTGCCCTGTGCCATGTGGGCACCCTGTTTTGGGAGGAAGAAGATTCAGGTACATGAACATGACACCCACTTTGCCTTCAGAGACCAAGAAAGGCCCATTATATATAACTATTCAGGCACAGCCTCTGCCTACTGTAGAGAGGTATCATTCCAGGTGCTAATTACTTGAAAAATATTTATGTCTCTCTAGTTTCTGCAGTTATATATTGACACCATACAGATAACCTTGGGAAAATATCTTGCTTTGTGTGGGCTGAATATCATAGCTGGTTTCTCCCAACTTTAACATCTGTTAGTCTCTGGTACTCCTAACTGGCTGCTTTTCTACTGGCAGAGTCTTCTGGCTCCTTAAAGCGTTGTTGGCACCAGGGAAAGAGAACCATGTGGAACATTTTTGGGCAGCGCAAGCATATGGTGTGGTGCAAGCTGCAGAATACAGTACTGGTGTTCTTTCTGATGTTGGTCTTTTAGTCGGATGTGGCTGTTTAACGCTGATGTGTACATTTCTTGGAGAACCGCAATGAAGCCTTTTCCAAAAACTGCCGGCCCCACACCTTGCTCAATCCACTGTGAAAGAAAGTACTTTTGGCTTTGAGATATTTGGGTTAGGTATGCATGTTCTTTCATTTTAATAAGGAACCTAGGGTAGATCCAAACCGTCTCTGGCTGCAAATAAGCAACCATTTTCAGGCACACCTTGATGCTTTCTGAGATAGAAGTCTTCCTGTGGGGTTTTCTTCTTGCTCAAGGTCAGATAACTTTCACAGTACTCACACCATCTACAAGATTTACTACCGGTTATAAAAATAACTGTGAAATATAGGCTTATTCTTGATGCCTGGAAGTGGGGTTGGTGTTGTAACTGGTCTATAAATAATAAAAGTAAATATCCATGCATGAATACTTTGAGGCATAATGCATGTACTAAACACACAGTATATGTACCATCAAGTATTTCAGAAATATCTAATATGTTCTGAAATATATATTCTGCTTTTTTCCCTCACCCCATAAATTGAGCGAATGTCTCTGGAGCCATGTGTCTGCACTCAGGGTTTAGTCATGTGCTACCAAATCATCTGCACGGGGAAACACAAAGGCATCCATTGCATAAGCCACCTGCTCTGTGGATCTACAGCCATGGACAAAGGCATTTGTGGCTGGTTTACCATTACCTTCTTGTCCCTTCTGTTGCCTCCCATGCAGATTTGTGAGGGACTAACACACGCTCCTCAAGCTTATTTAACATGTCAGCAAGGAAAGTTGAGCCTTCATGGAAAAGGAAGAGGGAACAAACCACACTGAGCAAAATGTTGGCCAAGTTTAGGTTTCCCATGGATTAAGGAAGGAGCAGCCAAGTTAACCAAAGATGTCAATGCATCTCATGATGAGGAAGGATGCAGATGAAGGGAATGAACCCCAAATGACAGCTGGGTTCTCTTTTGTCTTTCTGCACCAGAGTTTACAGAAATGCTAGATGCACATGAAGATTTCAGGAGAAAAGACATTTTGGAGACATGCTTGTCTTGGAAGTTTGTGGATGTCATTTTGGTTAGAAAATTAAACAGACATGAACTCACTTTAATACAGAAAGATTCTTATTACATTTTTTCTTTTTCTGTGGTGATCTCAAGTATACAATGGTTATTCCCATGTGGTGTAAATCTGTAATGTATATTACCTGGGTTTGGCTGACAAAAATGCTTCAGCAAATATTTCATCCAATTGCTGCACTGTCTGTCTTGGTTTTGAGAATTGAGTTCACAGTCCACATTGAATGACCAACCTTGTGCTTTATTCAGCCACAGGTAAAGAGAAATTTCAAGGCAAGACTTAAGCAGAGAAGCAGTTCTTTGAGGAGTAGCTACACATTTCTGCATATTTTTGCAGGAAGGTCCCTTTTCAACCAAAATAGACCAGATATCTGATGGTGTCTGGTTGAATATTCATGTAGGACTCAGAGATCCATATACAGACCTATGTTCTGCAAGGGCATCACCATAGTTCGGAGTCTTCAGCCTCATTCTCAAGAGTGCTGATTGTGCTTAGCACCCATTCCTGAGAAATAAAATTGCTATGTTCTCCTCCTAAAAAAGAACACCTCTTTGTGCTCCTGATAGCATGGTCAACCTGAAGGGAGGAGGACCTCCTAACTCTTTAGAGAAGATACACTGTGTAAAACTTAATTTATACTTTCTTCAAAGAACCAATTTGAGCCAAATTCTCCAGCACTTCAGGCGATTCATCATGTTTGACTCTCATGACATCTAGGGTGTCAAAACTCTTATTCAGTCCAACTAAGTCAGTTCCACTCTGTCTTGTGAAACTTGAGTGCTTCTCTCTGTCTTCTTCTTGGAACATAAGGAACTGTACCTAATGATATAAAATGCTTTGTTTCTGAAAGCCTGTCCAGTCATTGCAACACAGTCATTGTAATCACAGCAGCTGATAGTTGTTAATTATGAGCCGTGGTTCCAATGAGGACTAAGCTTGAGGGTTGCATGCATGTCTATGCTAGTGCAGATGCTGCTGTAGTTATGTTGCAGTTCCAGTGATTTTCTGTTTTTTTCTTTTTATGAACTGAAAGTCTTCCCACAAAAAGATGCGTGGGACCACTGACAACACAGTTAAATCCTCACTAGCAGATCTATTGAAAAGCAAAAAAACATTTCATAAATTCTGGAAAAGTAAATGTAATCTAATAATATTTCTCAGTTTTCTTCAGCCTTGCTCCCCAAGATCTCCAAATGTTTTGCAGACATGATTTTAGTGTCACCTTATCTCCAGTTCATCATCTGATGGAAGGGGAGTAAACAGTTGAGCAAGTATGCCTTCTTCTCTGAAGCGCAGAGCACCTGTAACACAAAGAAATGAGAGCTATAAAAGTTCAGTGCCTTTGAAGATAAGCCTGTTCTTAGGCAATATGACTAATATCATCAAGGCCAGTTAAGTATGTAAGCATGTGTTTAAATTTAAGTTCTGAATAGCTGCAATAGCCCGGATTCTCAAGGTATTATAGCATCTAACTCCTGTTGCAGGCAAGGTGGCTCAGCTTCTGGAAACCTGCCATTGTCCAGAATATGACGATTCCCCGGGTCTTCAGGATAAGCACAGCCTCAGGCATCTCCTCTTGCCTTAATAGCTGGACCAAGCTGTTTACTAGCTAGGATAGTAAGTGGCAGTCTGATTTGCAGTAGGCCACACCATATGTGATCCATGGCCAGATAATGCCTCAGAATTAGTCACACAATTGTCAGTAACTCGGGACAGCAGCTGCAAGATCACAACTGGGCACAATAGTCCTGCACCATAGGCTGTTTTGGTCATTTGGCCCAAACCCATCAGCAGAAAATGTGGAGTATATATGGAAGGAGAAGTGAAGGAAGACAAGTCTCTTTACATGTTGTTCCACAGCATCACAAAGTCTCTTGTGCTTCCTCTTCCCCTTCAGAGAGTGGTAAACTGGGTTACAAGCAAGGAAAGCTTCTGGAGCTCCCCAACATAAAACATGCAGAAACCCCCAGAAGTCTGCAATGTTATTTCAGAGACTGGAAATAATCTTCCTGTGATGGCGCAGGTACAGGAATAAAATGTTCTGTGTATATTTTATGTTGCTGTATATTTTGAGAGAGATTTGAGGTCACCCTCAAAGGGGGAATTTCTCTTATGAGTTAGGCCTGAATGATTTTACTTAAAATTAATAAATAAGAAATGAAAGAGGAGCTTGTTTCTCCAAAATCCAAGTTGTAAAATATATTTGTGGAGGTTTTTTTTTAATTTTGTTTATTGCTCTTTTGGTATTTTATGTTCTTAGATGACTACAAGGATTTAAACAGAATTTCTAGTTTTGGTTCAATAAGATTTTAAAGAAGAGCTTTAGCAATCACGGTGCCAATTCAAACTTACTTCCTACTAAAGAGCAAACCCAAGGAATGCTTAACTTTTCTGGTTTAAATTCTTCATTAAAAAGTAAAAGTTTAAATTGGCAGGAAAACTGCTGTTTAAGCTGCTAGTACACCAACATCAGAGAAAGCTGAGTTTTAGCCCTTGGTATTCTGCCAGGTACTGTACTGCATATAATCAAGATAAAGACAAAAATAAAGAAAAAGAAAGATGTGGTGAGATAAGTTTTATTTAGCCTTTGTTGCCCTGATGGATTTAATGTAAATAAATTTGCTAAGCATCTCTTGAGGCCATTACCAAGAGACTTTCAAAATCTGTCGATATTGCACTAGGCAAGAAATGGTGACATACAACTGCAAAGCACAATCTTGTTTGGTCATATGATTGGCATACGTTTCTGAAGAAATAGCCCTTATAGCTTACTTAAAGCTCTGCTTATGAGTAATAGGTCTTTTTGCTCATGAGTGAAATAATTATGTACAGTATTACACCACTTAGCTCTCTTAAAAGTTATAGCATCAGGGTTCTGATGTTGTAGTTTGGCATTTCAACTGTAAGAACTGAGTTTTCACATTTAATATCTCAGCCACTCTGGATCCTATCCACCTAAAACTTGGCAGGGAGATTTGTCTGCCCAGATGTTTTTTTTAATAGTTTAAAATTAGTTAGGCCTTTTCTAGCTGTAGAATAGCCAAGAATTAGTTTGGAGCTAGTTATAGATTATTTAACTGTCTGTAATTATAAAATTATTCTGTTAAAAAAAAAAAAGGACAATCTGTTACTTGTCACCAATTTTTGTAGACTGCTGCACTTTGGATTTTGAAGCAAAAAAAGTGCTTTAAAACACCCCAAAGACAAACAATGAAAATCAAATATTGGTCCCTGGGGCAAGTGAATTCTCCAGCAGACTTTACCAATTCCACTTTACCTAGGCAACCAGAGTGGTCAAAAGAAAACACTTACCAGAATTTTAAAACTGACGTTCTACTCTTGCACCACAGCGTGTCAGTCTTGCTTTTTGCTGTGCCTATGTAGGTGACATCTGTGGGGAGGGATAACTGCTCCTAAACTGGTGTGGCCTGTGAGCCACTATCAACCATCAAAATTTCTCATGAGTCACTGTGCACTCTCATCATCAAGCTTTTAAATAAGACCCTGTATAAACCATCTGACTCCGGGGACCTAATATGTTGGCTTCGTGGTCCAGCACTATATTTCAAACCAGAGCCTGGGAGTCAAGAAAAGCAAGTTTTGCTGTGGGCCTTAAGGCGGCCATACAAAAAATTGTCTCTAACATCAGCTGTTCTTGCCCCTGAAAAGTCAGAATGGGCCAACCTGAAATATTTTAGACAATCACCAGTCCCTAGAGTGTCCGATAGTTTAACAGCAGACTTTAAAAAAAAAAAAAAAAAAGTCTTCTGCTTTGTTATTCAACAGGTAAATCCTGCAGATTTAAAACATAGGCATTTTTAATAGACACGATTAAGGAGAGGATCCTAATCCAACTGAAGCCTATAATAGTACTTACAGTTGGAGGTGGGCACATCACTGATTCTTTTATTCAATGTCTGAACTGAAAAATTGAGAGAAAATTTATTACTTTGATCCAAAACTGAAACAATGTCAGTTTCAATGGCTTCCGCAGGTTTAAAAAAAATACAAAATTCAATCTAAACCATAAAATATTTAGTTTTGTTTAGAGAGTTTTTGAAGTTCACTTTATTAAACAAAAGTATATTTCAGTTTGAAATGCCATTTCAAAATGAACAAATCAAAACACTGCAATTAGAACATGTCTAAGCAAATATTTTGACTGGAAAAATTCTTTTTTTCTCCCCTCCAATCAAACAGTAGAGGTCTAACATGATTTCACAAGTTCTTTTCATTAACTCATATCTACATTATTTTATGATTAAAAAATATTAAAAATAAAACATAATTTATTCCTGCCTTCATGAATTGCCAGGCTTTTCCATGGATTTCATAGTTAGGCACTAGCAAGAGCACCTTTTTAAAGAGTCCATTACACTGCTAATGTATTGTTCCAAGTGTACAACAATATTCTCCCCTTACATATGTTCATACTATTTAAAAATATATGCCCATTTTCTCTTTCTTTCTTCTACTGTTCTTTACCCTGAGGTGCTTATGTTAAAAAACATTTGATTGGAAGAAAACAGGTTGAATGACCTGTCCATCTGTCTGTCATCAAGGCTTCTCACTAAAGGGTCATATTTCTTATTAGTTTAAAAAAATATACATTTATCATCAGGCAGAGGTAGTCCTCTGGGCTGTCACCATGGTGTTACCATGTTGCTGTTGCAGCTTTCCATATGAACAGAATTAAAGCCAATACTGAAGTCTTACACCCAAGACAGCATTACTACAATAATATCAATGTCATCATCTCTTTCCATGTGCACGACGTCTAAGCAATGTACTCAGTAACAACACTGCAGACTTCAGTGTTGGAGTCCCTCTTACTTTCCTATCTTGGATTTAAAAGCCTTCTATTAGGAAAAGAAGATCCCAACTGGAATGAGATTATAATGCAATCATCCGGTTCAGAACATTATGCCATGATTTTAGCAGCATGCTAGAAACTCCCTCTGCTCCTGGGCTTAATGAAATTTGAACTTATTATATGGTTCAGCACAGTTTTTGGAAGACAACCAATAAGTATGGGAGGTTTGCAGTTGAGACAAGGGGCTTGTTTGCCAGGATTCGTCTCTCTCGAGGAAAGCTAGCTGCAGGGCCAGATCTTTTCTTTTCATTGGATATAAAACAGCTATGCTCATAGCAGTATTTACTGGTGGTGGCAGCCTGTGATAGAGCTATATCTTTCCAGCAATACTTTAACCAGAGAATACCCAGTAATGACTGCAGCTGTATACCCACTCAACGGTGCTTTGCCACTCTATAATGCAGTATTCAAGAAGGGGCACTTGACTGCAGCAGTGCATTTAAATGTGGAAATCCACCTATTGAGTAAAAATCGCATACTGCACCTTTCTAGGTGTTACTTTATGTGAAATTATAATATGAAGATATCCTGGAAGGAAAAAAGAAAAGATGTGTACCTGCACACAACTGCTTGTTCTATTTTTCAGGCTAACAGCTTAGCTGTAACATTTGTGCATTAGCTAAATAACATCTCAAGGGGAGCTGGAGATAGAACCTTGATGTCTCCTGATTGTACGTGTGTGAGTTTGTGCTCTCAAAGGATGGTCCTTAAAAAACTCCCTGCTGGAAGCTATTGTGCATATTGTAAAAGGACCGTTGCTAAGTGCCAATTGAGCTAGTACTGTATACTTGCCATTTTAAAAGAAGATTTCATACCACTTGATTATGTTAAATAGAAATGTTTGAAATTTAAACTGAATTACATCAAAATGGCACAGTAGTTATATGTCTAAAGAGCTGCTGCTACTCTCTCTCATAACTAATGTCAATCCCTTCTGGTAGACGGTTTTATGTGAAGCTGTGACAGAGTATATTACATGCGAAGTTTAGAGAGCCCTGATGTAAAGAAGTTATAAATAAATACTACCGTAAAACCAGACTTGTGTTTGCATTAAGAAGCAAGAACTCCTTTACAGTAAAGTACTGTCCTTAGTCAAAAAGAGGTACCATTTTTTAAGGTCAGAACTGCATCTTTAGCCTTTAGGCTGTGCTAAGGTGTTAGAGGTTTTTCTGTGGAGATGACAACTATTTAGGGGAACTCGGTGAACACCGGTAGTACAATCTAGAGAATATATTTAGTAGAAATAATGCAGAAATTACCTCAAGATCAAGCTACCAAGAACAAAAAGAAATAATAATATTAACAATAGCTAGTCAGCATCAGAGTCTGGCTGGAACCAGAAATCCAAGATCGTTATCAGGTAGATGGGGGAGAAGTGGTGAATGATAAAGCACAAACAATTGGAAAATTTATTTAAAAAAAAAAAAAGAAAAAGGAAAAGGGATGGTGTTTTTATGATCAGTAAATGATGAAATTACATGCAGAGATGGGCAAAAAATAATAAATTTTAAAAGGTACTTCAGGACTTACGAATTTGAGAGAAATTTGATAAGTAGTTCTGGGGGAGAAAACAAAGGAAAACCTCAGATACATTTAAACTAATTTTACTATTCTAAGTTTTCATTTTGATTTTTTGTTTTAGTTTTTTTCTAAAATAGACAAAATTCAAGTAAATTAAATACCGCTTTTTTCTTTATTTTTATTTCAATAAATATCAGACAAATCTGAGGGGAAGGGATTGTCTGGGTTTTTTTCAAGGACTTTATGTTGCCAATGGTCTGGAAATTCTAAAATGCAATTTTTCATTTAGGGAGTGAAGATGAAAATAAATCATTTAGACGGCTCAAATAACACTGCAGGGGTACCAAATAGGTTGTTACCCATTCTAGAATACAATTTTATCTTACACTGGGATGAAAAGCTCAGCTGACCCCCCGCCCCAAACCCCACCTTAGTCAATCTGATTTTACCATTGGAAGGCAACAGATAATTTCCCTAACAAAAAAGGAAAGGCACTTTCATTTTCACTTTGCATTTTCACTCAGCCTCTTGTGATGTCACCAGACTGAGATGGTTAATGGGCTGTGCTGGAAATCATAACCTGTGGAAAGTCCTCATATGGCTACCAGGTTGCACATCACGGTCAACAAAATGTTGCATCCTATACACTTTCCTTCTAGAACATTTTTCAGCTTCTTAGAGGCCAGGCTGTACACTTTTGACATGTCTCTTCACCTGAGGTTTACACTCAAGCTTGGTTTCCAGTGATGGTACCTGACCTCCTGGCATGTTCTAAGATAGGATCAAGACCTCAGTCTGCCTATTCTGTTACAAAATTAAAATCTACTGTTCTTCAGACAGCTGAAGGTCAGCTCCTTTTAGAATGTATTGCAATGGTATTCCTCATTTTTATTTATTATCTATAGGCTCAATGCCCTCAAGACTTCACTGTTAGTACCCTGCTGTGGTTTTAGTCTGAAATCCAACTTGAACTTTATCCCTTATTTGGATCCCGTTAAAGCACAAAAATATGTAGTTTGAGCTAAATGTTGCTTTTGACTGGAGTCTGGTGTGGTCACTCGTGGAGTGAAGAAAGAAGCGTGGCAAGTTTCTGTGGTGCTAGTGCTGGAGCTAGTATTGCACTGGTGACACAGCAGGCCCAGTTACAATAACTCATTCCCTTAAGCAGTTACTCCTGGTATCTTTTTTTGTAGCAGGATCCTTCTTATTCAAGCTCTCACTGTTACTAGCATACTGAAGCTCTCACACAACCTTTTGCACGAATGACAAATGCCAAGAGAAACCACAACGGGATCCTCTGAGGCATTAATCCTGTCCTGGATGCAGTGAATGACACCTGGCACAAGAACTGACATCTCAGGCTCAGACTATTGCCCACCTTCTTTTTTTGTTTGGTTTTTGTTTGTTTGTTTGGGTTTGTGTTTTGGGTTTTGGTGGGTTTTTTTTGTTTTTTTTGTTAATAGAAGCAATTTTACCATACCAGGAACAAATTTAAATACACAAGGTCAAGCTTTTTATACCTTTACTCTTGGTTTCTGTTGGTTTACCAGGTATTCAAGAAATTATTACTATCTTTGATATTCTCTGGGTCATTCCTAGGCTGTTTGTTTTGTTTCTTCTTTTCTGTAGTTTACTTATTTAGTTCTTTTCTGTTTCCTATCCAATTAACAACATTGCTGATTTTAATAAGTAAGCAAAGTTTTCTTTCACTACAAGTTCAGGTGCTTTGTTTTTAAACTCCTTCAAAACTTTCTATATTCCCTTTTTTAAACCGTTCTTTTTTGAATGCCTGATCCCTAGTTGCTTATTGTTTGATTTGATTTTAAACTGAACAAGAAAAAAAATAGCTTCCTGCAGGTTTCGGTCTCATGTTACTATGAGTTAAAAAAGAGTGCTCATTATGGTTATATTTGTGTCCAGGAAAAATCAACTGTAATATATTTACTAGTCATGTTAGAAAAGCACAGTTACGCAATTATGACTGCAAAAAAGCTCTTCCAGGGATAGAGCTATATATGTCCCCAAAACTAAAGCCCTTGACTAAAAGGGTTTGGAAAGTACTAAGTCTTACCTTGCACTACCACAACCTCCTTTGCACTTATATTAATGTTTACAGTGCAAATGCTGTATCTGTTATAGTAAAAAAGTATATAGTGTATAAGTATGAACTGATGAATCATCATATGAGTGAATGAGAGAGTGCTGGAAACTGAGGATTATGCAGTACATGTGATGTACCTTCTATTACAACACTCATTTGTTCACTGAAATATTTTAAATTGTGTAGATTTAAAATAATAAAGAAAATCTTTTTTTTTACATTTTGCTTTGAATTTTTATGCTGAATTTTATTGAAACATACTTTTTAAAATCAGTCATTTTAGTATCCATTTTTATCAAATTATAATCTTTTACCACTTAATAATAGAGAAGCAGAAGCTTTTTAAGCACATAACAACTGACAATTTGATGGAATTCAGTTTGAGTAATAATTTTATCAAATAATATATTTCTTTTTAAAAATACCATTTATTAAAACATTATCCACAATTTAGGCAGAATGGTAAAGCAAATGTCATTTTTAAACACACGACCCACCTTTGCTGAAAGCGCAGCACAATCACAACATGTTATAGTAAGTGTTGGCATGCTTTGGAACACAGGATGACTCTATCAATAGATTATTAAGCTTACGGATGACAGCCCAGCATTTCTGAGTTAAATACTACTTACTCACTTCTGTCTGTGCATCTCCATTGACTTTAATGAGTTTTCATGGGTTTAACTGAAGAGGGGATAAGATTCTCAGCACTTGGTGCACGAAGACACACTTGTCTGACATAGATTAGAACATTCGTAGGTTCCCAAAAAGCAAATTTTGCTCTCTTTGAACATTTTCAGGTCTGGTGCCCCAGGGAAAGTGAAGTCCTGGGTACAGGATCTGGCAGGCACTAACATAAAAGCAACCTCAGTGTGGATACTTTTAGGAAAGACCAGGGAAAAAAAACAGAGGCATTCCTTTGGCAATTGCAGATCTTTAGGTGAAGGATGGAAATAAAATTCCTTAAATTGGAGCTGTTCTGTGGAAATGAGACCCAGGCAGAAGATGGAAAACATACTGAAATACAATAAACTATCAAGTATAATAAGTAGCAGGGACTGAAAGCAAAGGTAAAGGTCTACATATATAATTTCAGAAATGGAAACTGTCACTCTCAGCTAGAGAGCCAGAAATATTTCTTCTCACACTTCAGCGCCCCCACAAAACTCCCAAGAAGAGTTTCTTCCAAGACACCTGGACTGTCTTGGAAGCTTACGACGTTTCTTCTTTTGTAGCTATTTTCATTTCTGCAGAAGATTTTAAATTTTGTTCTAAAGATTAAGACATTTACCTGGGAGGAGGATGAGCTGCATCCTCCATCTGCAGAAGTCTAGAAAACTGACTAGTTCACATTGTAGACTCAGCTAAGCAGGCAAACATCTACACCTGCCAATGGTCTCGCCACCCCTCAGAGAGCTTGTATGGAGTGAATGGAACTGGCCTGCAGAAGGGACAAATGACATCACAGTAGTGGCCAGAAGTCTGATTTCATTTAGTCAATGAAAGAATAGAGTATTATGCATACAGAGTGGAACACTGTCAATCAAAGAGCCTGAGTGTGCTCCAGCCCCTCTGCCTCATAGACTTCAGGCAAGGGTATGTAGAAGAGATGCAGGTGTAGTGGCTCCAGAGTCCCTTAGGCAGAGGTCAGAGCCAAAGCACTGAGAATCTGGCGTTTCCTTTGCCTGTTGTACATGTGAAAACATCTCGAACAAAAGGGAAGTTTGGAGCTACATTAAAAGCTGCCCTCCCCCCCTTTAATTTTATTTTTCTGAGAGGAAATTTTAAAATGGTAAATGTTATTTGAGACCATTGAATATTTTTCATCACTTTCTCTTCAGAAATCTCTTTTCACAAAGATTTTTAGGAAGAAACTATTGTTCTGACAATTTGGTCTGCCTTCTCCTGTCACAGACAACCAATATGCATTTTTGTTACAAAATTTGATTCTTTATGCCTGAAAAAAACCCATCAATTCTGAAAAGAGCTCCATTCTTGGAATACAGTTCCATGAAATGCAGAGAGATGAGTTAACATCTGTGCATTGCCAGAAAACAAAGTTCCTACCTTCTACCAACAACTGCAAATTTCGGGTCTTTACAAAATTCTACTGTCTCAGGGGGTTGCCAGACTTCACTGTAGGCAACTTTAATTCCTTAAAATGGCAAAAGCAAAGCCATTAGATCAGCTGAGTGGTTTTCTGATGTGTTAATGACAAGGAAAAAAATAAAAGCCCAATGCAGTGTGAGAGCTGCTGCAAGGGAGGGACAACTGTCTTGCCAGGAGCATGGGGGAAAAGAAGGAAAAGTAGGAAGAGAGGTGAGGGAGAAGGAGAGAGAGCGCTCCTTTCCTTTCAGCAGCAGCATGCCGGTAGCTTAGCTAAACTACCATCAACCTCTGGTTTTAGAGGTCTCAACACTACGCTGCCTCTATTTTAAAGACGTTTATTAATGGAAGAACTCATAAAAGGCCACTTTCATTTGTTCAGGGAATACTGTGAACACAAGAAGTCTCCTGCTTCAGATGAAAGTCAGTCCTCCACACCAACCGACTTATTTAGTATCTGCTTAGGTTAGTATGTCTGCCATTGGAACAAGTCCATTTTTTGCTAGGGTGAGATTAAGGCTTTTCATATATAAGTGCTGACTTGTCAGAAAGCGACAGAAAATAATCTTCTTATACAATTATTATTTTACTGTCAAGGAATTCTGCAGTTTACTTAATCATAAAGGAAGGGACACATACAAGTTTAAAATATTTTGCATTTTTAACTATCTTTAACTGTAAACCCTAGGGCAGGCTTTCAGGGGGTAAATTCCTTCTTTGGATAAAAACTTGTCTTCCATTAAGATAAAACTTATGTTTAGCTAGGTTTCCTAGTTTCTTTTAGAAAGTTTATATAAGCCTTTTGCATTCAACGTCTTACCTGACCAGCATGGATACTCCTGCATGTAAGAGAAACACACATATTATCAGGTTACCTTGAAGAATTCCAACTTTTCTAAGACCTGAGAATTCCTGTATTTTCTTTACCTCCCAAAGATGTGTTCCATGACTGTGTTATCACTGTTCCATATACCTCTCCTGAACAATTTTCCTATAAGAATTTTGTTGTAGATGCCCTTAATATTTCACAAGTGTTCTATAAAATACTGCTGTCTCTTTAGAATTTACCATGTTCGTTTCCTGCCTGTAACTGCAGACAGAATATAATTCTTTTAGTGGTGTCTATGAATATTCATAAGTGACAAGTACTCTGAGTTCTAAAATACTGGATTGGAAGGTTTTGCAATTGTTAGATCAGGGCTTCTCTCAGTTGTACCCTGGGATTAAAATGTCTTTATTTCAGTGCAATAACAGAGGAAGAACACAAGATTACAATAGATTTTAACAAGAAGGAGATAACTTTGCATTATTTTTCATTCTTCTTTCATTCTCCGTCACGAGGATGGAGTCATGCTGTGACATTCTTTTCTCGGTATTGGAACATGAGAATGATATACTCGACTTTGAATGTCTCGAGTTTTGTAACGTATAATAGTCGAGTTTTACTTCTTTCACCCCAGTATTTTGCATTTTGATAGGCAAGTGCCACTTCACCGCTAAGGCCCTTCTGCTGACCTTTAACACAGCGGGTAGCTTTAGCAGTGCAATTATCAGGAAGGGTTGTGGTGTCCTGGAGGAAGTCAGCATGCGCACGTGTATAAACTGGGATATCAAGGATGTAAAAAGCAGAGGAGCACATACCAGGCAAGTGAAGTCATTTGATCATGACAACCCAGTCAAGCCAAAGTCAGAGTGATGGTTATGTCAGAAATTCTTGCTTAGCCTCCTTTATGCATTTGAGTGAAAACATAAGAGACTACAGACTAATGTGACCCCATTTTACTTTTTCTTAAACTACTGCGGTTTCCAGCTCAAAAAGTTCTGCCTATCAGTTGAGTAACAGGAACTCAACATACAGGAATCTAATTTACCCACTTGACATATATTGTCTATAAGTTTGAACGCTGGTTTCCAGTTTCATCACTGCCGCTGCTCTTTACACAGTTCTAAGGTCATTGTTTCCAATTGTGGGTGCCTAAAGCTATAAGCATAAATATATATCAGGCTGTTCGTCCTTAATATATAGAACTACCTTGTATGATAAAGAAAGCCAGGATTTGGCCTTCAAAAACAAGAGGACACCAATAATACAAGTCTCAGTGTGCTGTTATTGTAACACGAACGGCAAAGGACAATCAATGTACACTGCTATAAGTACAACTAAAAGAGATCCCACTCATGAAAGGTAAAGAAAAACAGACATAAGTGTTCCACCTAGAGTAGCTTTTGCTATTGCACTTGTAGTTACCACTACTGGTGCTGAGGAACTGCTCTCACTTTTGCTTGAGCTGAAAATGTTTTCACGACAGAAGCATTTGTGCTATGTGTTACTTTTGCCCTTACAAATATAATTAAAGAAGTTTGGAGGGGTTTTCTTTTCTTTTAATGAGTAGCACCCTTTAGAAGCACACTTGATACACCCTCTTTGCTCTTTCTTTCCTTACTGTCACTGTTTCTCTTTCCTTCACTTGGTGGCTGTTGTTGTCATACAGTTTGCCTGCCCAGGCTCCATCCCCCCTCCATCTTCTTCCTCTTCTCCCTCCAAACAAAACAAAACAAAACAAAGCTCTGTTCATTATTTTTTCTTCCTGAGACAAGTTCATGTTTTTTCAACATACTGCAGGAGGACAGTGTATGCTGATTTTGCTGCTTAAATATTATTTTTCATTGTTTCTGTGTTTATTTTTCTAAATGTGTTAAAAGACCTCCCAATGAGATCCCTTCTTCCCTCTCCACAGTCCTCCCCTTAGGAATCTGACTGTTACTAACATCTCTTGGGTAAAATCCAACCACTGTGTCCACATCAAGTCAAGCTGAATTTACTCCATGCCCTGCAGCTGTTCCATTGTCTCCTTATTACAACACAAGTTTCTGTTTGTTTTATTTATTTATCATTTCTAAGTACCAGGCTTTCTGGCAAAATGTTGCCAGCTGGAAGTTACATGGAAAATGTTTAGCACAGCTTTAACACATGCTCCAGAGTATGTGTACATGCATTTCATTCTTGGTAAATCAGCATTTAGGGAGTATGGGGAAATAGGCTGTGAAATGCAATCAACTTGTCCTGAGCTACGACGCTATTTAATAAAATCTCTAGCAAATTCAAATAGCAGAAACTCATCCAAGTCTTTAGTGCGTGCATTTGCTCCTCCCTGAACTATCAATATCAAAATAGTCTCTTAGGCAACTATGTCAATGAAAAATGAAGAAAAATAAATAGAAAAAAATGAATAGGTATTTCTGATGAATAACCATCATCCCTGACTGTGCTAAATCACATTTCTAATCTCTTTATTTTGAGCATTTATTAGCACTTACTTCCCTCAGTTAAATAAGAATGAAGTGCTATAAATAATGTTTATGCCTCTAGGAGCTTATGTAGCCGGTCTTTTGGTTTTCTGTAGGTTTTCCCTCATTCAGAATTAACTAGTCAACTTCTCTGTTGACAAGGCATAAAATATAAAATAAGGAAGAAAATTATTGATATCTGTATAATGTTCCTCTGTTTTTCATGTATGGGAGGTACTGCACTGTCTCACAGATCCCCTCATCGTCACTTGATGCAACAAGAAGTCCAATTTTAATGTCTCCTGCTGTGTCTCCATGTCAGTCCAACAGAGATCTCTTCCAGCATGTTGGCCAAGCACATTAAGAGTAGGTCTGTCTTCCTGGGCAGACCTTCCATCACTTTTATGTTGAATTCCCGCCTCTGAGTCATAACAAACACTTTGGTACTGACCTCAACAGGAATATCTCTACAGACAGCTCTACATTCCATGCATCCATCAGTAGAACTTGAAGAAAAAAAACAGGAAAAAAGTTAGTAGAAACTTCTGGTGAGTATCAAGTTCTTTTTACTTGGAATTTCCAGTTGATATTTCATGAGTTTTCTGGACTGCTATCTAAAATATGCTGATCTTAGATAATGATGAACTATGGTTTGGTTCTAATTCTGATACTTCAGCAATAAGTGTAATTTCTAAGGCATTTTCAGGAACAACATTGTTCACCAGGATCCATTTGGACTGGAATGCAGCTGATTATTTATGACAGTTTGGATCCTCACTGCTTATACAAAAGCTAAATAAAAAATGAAACTTATATCACGGCATTCATCTATGTATTTGACATTAAAGTCCACTAGAGTCTAAATTCAGGTGTGAGCCTTAATAAGACAAGGAACTGAAATAAATGTAATATACACCTTTCTGAAGTCATCTCAATAGATGTATGATGCTCCATTTCTAACAAATTTATATCTACTATGACTAATTTTCCTCTTCTATCTCTCCAGCATGCATCACCCCTGACTGTAATGGTTTAAGGAAGACTATAATGGTGTAAGAGCCTCATGGAACCAAAACACTTGGATTTAGGAAGAAAACCAAAACAGGGCTTCAGATGTGTATAAGTCAAAAGATGACTACTCCTTACCTGAACACACAAATTCTTCTAGCTAGTTAAGGATGTTCAGGACAGTTTAAATCAAATTACAAAAGAATTTATATTGATATGTATGAGTAATTAATGTAATCATTGTCTTACATATCACCTCTGACTTTGGACTTCTGGGTTCAGAAAGAGTAGTTTTGTGATATTTAAACCTTGAAATGTGATATAGGTTGATAATGACATTAAGTTGTGACAAGAGGCCTCTACCAAAGAAAACAGCCATTTTGAAAACTGCCATCTTCTACCTCCAAAAGTCCCCAGCTTTCTGTTTTGAAACTAGCTATGGATGTTGTGTCACACAGAGGAGAACTCTGCAGCTCCTCATCCTGATATACCTCTTCCAGAGTCACTACATTTGTGGTGGTTTTCCATGCCAGAAGCTGGAAGAGCAACCCTTACCACTATCTTATATTAAGGTATTGAGCAAGTGTCTTTTGAAGAGTGCTTATTTCCATCCTTGCTTTCAGGGTATGTGGGACAGGTAGTACGATACTCATCTGGACCACCAGGAATACATCTTTGAACATAAACAAGGAAGAAAATTATGTTGGCTCCACCTCAAGACATTTGCTTTTCCCAGCTGATCTGCAGAACGAAACTAAAGCCCTATATTAACAGCGTGGCAGGGGGAGTTAGTGAGCAGACCTGTAAATTTTTGTACCATTTCCATGAATTTAACAGCAAGGGTTGGTAGCCACATAACACCTGGATAATCATTACATACATGATACCAAGGCAGCAATTTTCCTCCAGAACTAAGAACAGCCTCAAAAATGCGGTCAGTAGCCACAGAGGCCAATTTGGATTGAGTCAACAGCAAACTGCAATGAAAGTAAATCGTGAAAACAAAATTCTCAGGAAGCAAATTTCCTGTATGACAACATTTTCTTTCTGTAATAACAAGCTGTGCAGGTCGATACATCAATAGCCGTTTATAATAATAATAAATCTGGTACATAGAATATTAAAAAAACACACAGCATTTCAGTGAAGTGGTGAATAAACCCGTAATCCACAAAGTGTTATTCTCTTAATGCCTGATCCTGTGTGGGGCTGATAACGATCGCTGTCAATTAACATCACAGAGAGCTGCTTGTGCTGGGGACCTCCCAGCTGGCTGTCAGCCCCATGCAGAATGAGGTAGCAGCCTCGACTGGTGTAAAACTCTTAAGTGCCATAAGAAGAAAGTTTTAAAAAGGAAGTTCAGGTTCAAAGTGAGACGTGTGTGTCTTCTGAACTGATCCTGTGAATACTGGTTAATATCAAAGAGCAGCACAGCCAACCAATATAATCAATGCCATTTGAAACAAGCTTTAAACCTCCCTGACTTTATTAACTGTGTGTCTATTTATTAGAACAACAGATTTATTTTTTTAAATAAATTAGCATTTTTAATATTTTTCCTTAGAAATTAATTTGTCAAAAGAATAAAGAACATGCATTTGGATCTGTATTTGAACATTTTATAAAAGTTATCTTTAAAATTAAATCCCCTAACAAGATAATGAGTCAAGCTTGGGTATTGGGGAGTTGTGTTGTTTGGGGTTTTTTTAATTGTATTTATAAAACTTTTTAAGAATTGGCTTAGCATTATCTGTACTCTGATATTACATGGAGATTGAAGACATTTAATGTCTCACGCAGTGTAAATCAAGTACTTCCTTAACAAACTCATATAAAAGACAAAACAGTCAAATAACTGAGCCTTCATTATGTAATACTGTAGTTGCATATTCACGTAACATAAACATTTACAGTAACTGGATTATTCACAGATGAAAATCAAATCCATTTCAGTTCAGACAATTTCTCTGCATTAGGAGAAGGAATAAATTAAAAGTATGCTCCAGCAATTTACTCTTCCCAAGCAGCTATCCTGCAAGCTCTGCAGAGGATGTCAAAACCTGCTGATATCTAGCAGAGTCAACTCCAAGTTTGTGTATCCTGGTCCACTCTACCTTTCCATCAGGCAGTACATGTGGAAATGGAAAAGTAGCTCTCTAATTAATCAAAGTCAGATCTGCCTGAACGCCTGGAGTTGCTGCTGATCCTTGTCCCAGCTTCTACCATGTTCTCTCTCTATGTTTTTTACCTTGAAAACTTCTGCTCTGAGCTGGGAATGCCTGAAGGGCTTGCACGGTAAGTCAATGTGAAATTATCTCAGCAGGAAGAAGTTGCTTTTCAGCTTAAATGATTTAAGGCAGCAATTTTTCACACTCTCAAACTCTGACAAACGCACAGATTGCCTCTCATGTTTGACTTCAAAATATTCAAAGAAAAGCTATTTTTATTAAAAACACTCTAGAGAAAATTGTATGTCACTTGTTCTCTGATATAACTTCATTTCTCCTGACAGTGACAATTTTCACCTCAGTACAATTTCTTTATTTTTTCCAAAGCTAATTCTGCTTAATATTAGTATTTATACAAACTCATATCAACTTGTCTCTGTGAAATGTTCAAGGGTGTCAGGTAAATGTTGCTCACTGTCAGTCATCTTCTTTGGTGCTCAAAATGATCAATAGATTAAAAACTGCAGCTACTTACTTGAGATATTATTGTTTTATTTGTAAGGAAGAACTTAACAAATGTTAGATCGTTTCATTTGACAAAACTGTGTCTGAAAACTATGAGGATCCAAAAACTTGAAGGCAATATCGGCTGCAGATTTCTAGAAGTTTGTAGGGATAAGTCCATTTGTTCTGTGTCTTTAAGTAAAGCAGGTAAAACAGTGGATGTTTTGTCTAACACTGCTTACTTGTTAAGAAGATTACTTGAGATGTCATATTGCACTGAAACACCACGTTTGCTTTATTATGAATGCTGCACTGCAGAAACGTCACATTATAATCACTTCAAATAAGAAATATATTCTGCATATTTTCGTCTGTGTTTATAATTCCACTAAACCTCAGCAGAATCAAACCCAGTTGGGACACGAATGACAGAAGGTTTAATGTTCCAGAGACTGCTGAAATCTGGGAACACTGATATATGGCAGAATTGTTAATATGTATAAGGTTACTCGTGGCCTGTGACCTCAAAGCATATCTTCTGGCCTTATCGCTTTTCCAGGAGAAAACGTAACCACTGACATGTGCATCCTCACAAATAATTCTAAGGGAATTTGTAGAGTGAAATTGCACAAAATGTTGTACTACCGAAAGAAATGATTTATGGATGCAATATGCCCGTTTATAACATTTGTGTACTGACTGGGCATAGTAAGCTTTGCTTTACCATCCCCACAACCCTATTACAAATGTGCCTTTTGCTCTCTGACAGAGATTCAGCTTCTAAACTAAACTGCATATATTTTAATTTCATTCATACGTATGTCATAGCAATTAAGGGAGGATTTACATTGTAGCCTTCTATTGTACACACTGCTAGGTCAAACATAGTACATCAAACATGGAAGTACATTTCATAAATTCCAGAGTTACAACAATACCATACATAGCCATTCCACAGCCGGGAAAGCAGCACGGGTCTGACAGGGCGAGGGGAGTAACAGCACAGTTTTTGCTCCTGTGAGCTTTGTCGGTGTTTCTCCTCCGGTGACAAGAGCGGAGGTCAGTGGTTTTGGCCATTAAGATCACATAATCTTAACCTTGACCAAGTTTAGATGACAAACATGACAAACCTGTCCAGACATTTTAAATAAAACATATATTCAGGTTAAATTAAGCCCGGATTAATTAAAGTTGAATCGTTGCTATGAGAGAAAGCCTTATTCTGCAGAGTAAGGTAAACAAAATTTACATATTAACTACCAAAAATATGAATGACTTTATAGTTGTAAAGACACTATTTAAGGATATAACTAAGCACCAGATATCTAATACAAGACAGCCAGTTTCCTATTTCAAGAATATAGCATTCAGTATATTTCAATAAATAACTCCTGTTTCTCAAAACAGCTTTTTGAGTGTATTTGTACAATTTTCTAGTGAAAGCTACAGACAATAGTAAGTGCAGTAAATGATATGCTTCTGAAGTGATCATTTAAACTAGATTTTCATTTTTATAACAGTCAGCTAATAAGCAATTACAGAATAGGCTTTCTTCTTATAAATACTAAAAACTTTATTTCCTTGTTCCTTGAAAAGGTGTTAGAATTAATAGTAAGCGCTCATTTAAAAGCACATACTACCAAAATTGATGTTAAATGAAAGGAATTCCTTGCATTAGACATTAAGGTTTAATGATAATTTAAGGGGGAAAAACAAACACTTTTTTATTATGTTATTCATTAGAGAATTATTTCGTTTTGCACAGAATTGTAACTATCGCCAATTAGACTGCTTGCATTAAAAGACAGTCTATTCAGGATGTTCTCTGAATTACATAATTTACTATATCCTTACTAATGAAAAGTTTAGATGGCTGAATATACAATGCAAAAGTTCAAGTTTTGTATCTATTATCCTTTATTCATTCATACATACTGTATGTATTTTATTATGCTAACCAAAATGCAGTATAGTCTATATTTTCCTGAGTAATGTGTTGCAATTCAATTTTGCTTCGATAGCATACTGCAAGCAATTACATCTATTTTGTTCCATGGAAACTCATCCCTCTCTCTCTGTCTTCCTTCCCGTCTTTCTTTATGTTTTTAAATGCTGTGTTGACTTAAGGTATGTGATCTGTTAAAATCATGCAGACTTACAAAGATCTTCGTTTACAAATGGAAACTGAAGCAGAAAACATCTGACTTTTTAAATCTTTGATATTTAAATTGCATTTTCATATGTATAGAAATAGTTCAGCAATACCATTTTAAGTAATCCTTTAGTTCAACCTTTGTCTTTCTAGTCTAAACATTTTTTTTATTTCTCCAAAGTTTATCTGGACTTTTTCAATATGATGTATGTCAAGGAATCAGCCTAAGTGATAAAAGCAGGAAGGGAAAGTCTGCATCAGTGAGTATTTATATTGGCAAGAGCTGACAATTTTATAAAAGAAAAACAAACACGGAGGCTGTTCATTTCTGAAATGAAATCAGCTTCACTTCATTTCTCTCAGGAAAACATCATCGCATGAAATGATATAAATCAGTATTGATATCACTAAGCTTCAAACTAGAAAAGACAAATGCACTCTGCAGCACAGTAATTCAATGGCTCCGAGTCAAGTTTACTGTTGTCTCGTTTCTACTAATCATCGTAAAAATTCCCTGTGAAATAATTATCCCTAAAACAATGAAGACAGTATATCTCTATAAAGGAGAGGATCGATTTAACAACAAACTCTAGATTTATCTGTATTGATTAGAGGGCATTCAGTGTAATTTTAGTGAATTATGTTTGGCTTTCATTTCCCAGTAGAAATTTTTCTTGTGATGATCAAAAGGTACATTACAAACTACTACATGGTCTTTTGTGTGCTACCTACATAATATCCAACTATTACTTTTCAAAGAAACATTGATGTAAGAAAGGACAAAATATTGGGGTTTTTTTACACACGGTATCTTACTATAAAAATCATACGGCTGAGTTTATAACACTTACCTAAGAGCCTGATGTCATCTTCTCAATTCATTAATACAGAAATCAGGACTGCACTAAAGAGTCTGTGCTAAAGGAACAAATCCAAGATCATCTTATGAGAATAGAATTAGAAAGATTAAGAAAGTAATATGATTTTTCTTCTTAAATAGGAGTAATTTCAAAGGAGCTGTTAACACTTTCGTGTCTGAAACTTTCTTACTGGCAAGAGGGAGAACTAAAGGAATCAGACAGATTCAAAGACATTTTAGTGGAGCTGGAAGTCTGACACCACTGCTGATACAGTTTAATTGAGGACTAATTGGAACTAAGAAAGCTAGTTATTTTGTCAACTGCACGTTTATTAGTTCCAGTCATTTTTAATCCGATGTAACGGTGATAAAGAGTCTAACTTACTTTGTTTAGTTAATAACATTAGGCCAGAAAGGATCACCTAGTCATTTCGTGTTACCCAATACACTGCTAATACAAACAATGTCTAATTACACTGACTACATACTCCCATGAAATGACCAATTAGAACATTTACTGATGCTAAATGTTCACTGTTAGAGACATTTCCACAGGCTTTCTGCGGGTCATATTCATAAATTCTACCTCAGCTGGTAGGAAGCACAAGGGCAGAATATGTGAGGAAAAAGTTGGTTTTAAGCAACACAAAGGACACTTAAATACTGAGACACAGTGTACTGTGTTCTCACACAAAAATATGTAAAATTAAAATGCACTTTTTTTGTATTCCTTAGGAGTATGTAATATTGCACATTGCAATACTCTTCTTGCTGAATCAAGCAGATCATATCGCGTGTTCGACTCATATGATAAAAGAGGCGTGTGTTAGCATTTTAATATTTAGACCAACAAATTTAGAGTGATTTGTATTTGCTTTCAAAGCTGATTTATTGACTGTGCTCTGTAGCTGGTATGAATAATAGCAGAAGTGTTTCTTATTTATTTTTGTTACTCTACTGATGAGTCAATAACTGCCCTGTGAAAAGATCAGTCCAGCAAGTACCAACATTTTATAGAGTGACACTATCTGACAACGATATTGACAGCAAGTATGTTAAACTCAAATTAAAATAAAAATAGAAAAATACAACAAATGAGAACAATCTCTTCTTTGTCTAAAGAAAAATTGCTGACACTGTAAAAATTGCATTTTTAATGATTGAATGATTATCCCTTAAGTAATCATGCTCAAAAATTTGCCGGTTATGTTAAAGTAAATAACAGTACATCAGTATGTGAATTGCTATATCTAATTAACACAAAGTATTAGAAATACTGGAAACAGTGAGACACAGTTACCTGGACAACTTAAAGAAAAGAACTACATTTTCAAGGGCTGCAACCAATGCATATAATACAGCCAAATAAAAATTTGATACTGCAAAAGTGTCTGAAAGTATCGATGTTAACAATTGCTCTGCAGGTGTCTGGAATGCCTGGCTGCCACACAAGTTTGTACTGCACAATCCTTCTCTCGCTTAAACGCGTTCCAATGTTGCCACTCGGGTCAGTGGGCTAGTGTCAGGTTCTTTTCCTATTCTTCTTAGATGATGCCCTAAACATTACTAACCTGCTTACATGAAAGCTTTTTTCTTGGAAAAAAAGGCAGCATGAAAATCCACAGATCTGACCACCAGAATTGTTTGAGAGAATGAAAATGTAACTTAAAACCCACATCATGTAAATAATATTACCATTTGCTCAAAGTAAAATTAACAAATGTTCTTTTAAATTAATTGGTATATGCTGAATGTGTGCTACATTATCTTATCCAGGATATTTAAAAATGAAATATATGATAAACTTTATCTTATTATAATTAGATTAATAAAAGGGAGTAATTAAGACTCTTACATTTTTTCTAAGAGCTAGAAATTATTAGAATATCCAGAAAAGAATCAAAGCTTTTATATAAAAAAATCATTCTTTGAGGTGAATTGCAATAAATCAATAAGAATGTTATTGTTCAATAGGTAATAATTGTCTTCATATAAACTGAAAATATTGTTTGGTATGATTAATACACAATGCTGCATTATGCATTTGGGAGTGTCAATGCATAATTTTTAGTTCTAATGTTATTATGTAATTGAGAGAACATGTTCATTTGCCCTAATAACTACTAAGATGCACTTAATAAAATGAAATGTAATAATACTTGTAATTTAATCTATTCATGGAAGTAATTTTAAAAGTCTACCATTCTCCTTAATGTGGATAACATTCATAATTTATAAAGTGTTGTGATGCAGAATTGACAATGCCATTGTTTTTTACACTTTGAGATGATTCTGCAGCCTTCATTATCTGCATACCAACCTCAGGATTATCAAGGGCAAACAAAAGATAATTAACACCAGAAACAGGCAAATGCAGGAGCTACTGAGTGAGGGTTTTCATTTAATGCAGAACCTTTGAAAACTGGGAAATGGAATAACTATTCAAAACCTTTTTTCCCCCATTGCAGAAAGCTATTTCAATATGTTTTCTTTTCTCTGCTTTAAATGTCATTTTTTGCTATAAAACTATATTGGCATGTTCAACCTCAGATACATTCAGTAAATGAATGTTTTAAGACAAGTATTTTTTCAAAGCACTGAGTGTTAATTTTCTGTGGTGGCTTTTTTTTTGTCTAGAACAGCAGACAGGTAACTATGGTATACATATTCAAATTCTAGAGTTTCAGTTGCCCATAGCACATCTGTGAATAAGTCGCTTAACTTCTCCATGCCTTATTGCACAACACTCTAAGATAGGGATGAAAACTTTTACTGCATGAATGTAATTAATGAATAAGGTGTATTTTTGTATGTTAATACCTTGTAGGAAAAAGCATGTGAGACTGCCTATGGCATTTTTATAAGTACTCACAGCAGAACAATGAAGATTTATTAAATACTGATCCAGGTCCAAGACAGTATATTTCAATCAGTGAGAAGCACTGAAACTTGTCTTGTTTTTTGCACAAGGAATCCTGACTGTGATTCTGCATTGCATTCTAAAAGGTTTGCCATATAACTAATAGTTTCGGAAATTCATCAGTGAAGATCGTCCACAAAGAGAACCTTCTGAGTCCAAGGCAACAAAGCATGGTATCATTAGACTTTTATCTGTGAATGAACATCCTTCTACAAATGGTCCAGGCAAAGTCATTTCACAAGTGGAAATACAGGACAGTGACGTTCAGAGTTTCACACAATTTACAGATGTTGGTGACAGTCCAACTCTCCACCCCTTATTTACATAAGAAATTCTTATTACAGGAGAATGTGATTATTAGCCTATGAGCTATCCATGAAAGATTCAACCATTTGTGTTTAAACAGCATTACATATTACTATACCTTCATTTTTTACATTTTAGAACTGAAAATACCTGACAAGTAACTAATCCAAAAATTATACGGAAACAGTAGGAACTTGCTTTCTGTCCAGCGCAATGGGGTCACAGCACACTACACAGGGGTGAGGGATAACACATTGAGAGTCAAGTTGCAAGACAACTTGATGAGTCTTGTTCGCTTCCAGATGAGATGACGCCAGTTATACTTATAGCTATACCTTCTCTGTCAGGGTTGTCTCTCATTTCTACTGGCCTAACCATTTTCCTCTGGTCCTGACCCAAACTGGACAATGAAAGGTGGCAGTGAGAGGCTGAGGGTGAGGCCCAGTGCTCTCTCCATGCCCAAAGTTCAGTTCTTACCGCCAGACAAGTCAAAGTATTTATAGTGGCTAAAATCACACAGGTAGCAGTGTGGTTGGTGGTAAGCTGAATATGAGTCAACAATGATGTGCCTGGGAGGCCAAAAGGGCCTGGGGTGTCCTGGGGTGCGCTAAGCACAGTATGGCTAACCAGTCGAAAGAAGAGATTGTCCCACTATGCTCAGCATTAGTGCAGCCTCACTTCGAGTACTGTGTGTAGTTTTGCACTCCAGAATATAAGACAGATATAAAAACATTATAATATGTCTAAAGGAGGGCAACGATGATGGTGAAAGGACTGGAGGGCATGACTAACGAGGAGCAGCTGAGGATACTTCATTTATTCAGCTTAGAGAAGAGGCTGAAGGGTGATCTTATTGCTGTCTAAAACTTCCTCATGAGCGGGAGTGGAGAGGGAGGTGTTGATCTTTCTGGTGTCCAGTGAGGGAATGGCTTAAAGCTTCATCAGGGGAAATTCAGATTGGGTATTAGGAAAAAGTTCTTCACTGAGAGGGTGGTCAAGCACTGGAAGAAGCCCTCAAGGGAAGTGGTCATGGTCCCAAGCCTGTTGGTGTTCAAGAAAGGTTTGAATAACCCTCAACCTTATGGTTTAACTTTTAGGTTGCTCCATGTGGAGGCAGGAGTTGGACTCAATGATCCTCATGGGACCCTTCCAACTTGGGATACTCTATGAATCTAACATTCTAAGTACCAGGGCTCTCAGGCACTGAGTTGTCATTCCTTGCATCTTTGGTTTCTAGATACTTCTGAAAAATAGAGTAGATAATGTAGGGCTTCTCCATTACAGAGACACTTCAGTAACGCCTTGCTTCCTCACCTTATCCTTTGAACTACTACTAATAATGACAACAATAATGAAATCTGTTTGCTAATCTTCACATGTATTATAAGACCCTTTGTCTCAAAAGTTTTCTCTAAAGCTACCCTGCACAAATTTCTGAATATCTTTTAAGTGTCTGTGGTGGTCACGGTTTTATTTTAAGACCTTAATATAGACTAGGATTTTCAGAAATCTGTAGTAAATAAGGAGAAATACTTAATACTTACCACCTTCAGTGAGCCAAAACAGCATACTGTCTTCTTATTTACATATTTTTATACTTTAAATGGCATTTAATATTATATCATTTTTACGTTGTCGCATTTTCTACACATTTATTTTACCAGGAGATATCTTCTGGAAATATATGTGGTTCTTTCTGGAGTGGTGCAGTAGTTAAAAATTAAAAGAAGCAGCAATATTTGGTCCTCCATCTCTGTGCAAAACTCGCATCTGTGTTAATGGGAATTTTGCGATGAAGTGAGAACTATGGCTATTTAATATAATAAAATGCAGACACTGAAAGATGTGTTAACAACAGAACACTAATATGATAGTGTGTGTGCATATTCATGTGCATATTCCAGAGCCAAAATTTGTTTGTCAGAATTTGAAAAAATAATATATGAGATCACTAGAACTAAGTGATTACTTTTGTTTTGCCTGATAACCCTTATAACAGAATACAAGACTATTTTTTCAGCTATGGAGTCCCTGTCATTTAAAGTAACCTACCAACTCAGTGAACTGCTTGAGCTATATATAGAGGCTCACATGCTATGATCTATGCTATAATTTGAAGTGGGTTACATTCATTCCTGCAACTACACATATTCAGAGCTTTAGGATACACACTCAGGAGGGACCTAGAAGCATCTTACTGTGACAACTGGCCAGTTCCTCGGTTGTAGACCTCGCATGGACAAAGACCTCAGAGCAACAGAGCCTCATCAGAAAAAAGGGAGCTTCTGCAAGCAGACAGGATGCCTGTGGAAGGGACTACTTTCAGCCAGTTCATGAGGGACAATGATCTCTGTTTAGGCCTATGGCTGTAGTAAATTTTTTTCCAGAACTCTTGGAAGAAAACAGAGAAAGTTCGAGAAGATAGGCAGTAAGTCCCTAAAACTTAAAATAAGCAACTTGAAACATGTCAAATGGACTAGACATATAATATATTGGATACAGGTTGATTTTGCTCCCTTGCAAGTATATTTATGAATACGTATGCACCACAAACACAGGCACACACAAACCTGTTGTCAGAGGATGAAATAATAGTAGACGATAACATTTTCAGAAACAACTGCCTTTGCACTACATTGAAATTCAATGGTCACCTTCTAGCATTGAACCAAGAAAAAAATTTCTATTTCAACGTGAGTTATGTGTGGTAAGGATAAGCACCAAATCCCAACATTAATTCCGAAGCTTCACCTTCTGTTTACAGGGATCAGAAGAAGGTTCAATAGAGTATCAAAATCTTTCAGCACCTCAGAAGTCCAGTCGGACACCTGTAGAATCCTGGCAACATGGAAATGATTGGAAGTTTTGTGCCTTTGTGCCCTAGAGATGCCGTGAGTTCTTTCCTGGCCCGACACTTGCGGCATGCTATGTTGTGGCTCCTTCAGACACCCTTCAGATTCTCCTTTCTGGTTTTAGCTTGGAGATCCCTCCTGGAACACATTTGAAGTATGGGGTCAGCTTCAATATAAGGTCCTCCTTGTGCTGCAATTAACTATTTACCAGAACCAGAAAAAAGGTACTTTTCCTTTGATTTTCCTGGATGAGGTTATGCTTCTGGTTCTTCAATGGTAGGACTTATTGCTTGAATAATTGCAACGTGTGCCACGTTTCCAAAACTGCCTATCCAATGGCCATAACTGCCAAATATATGCAGAAACTGCAGGAACAAAGAAGTGGGTAGATAATCTGCCTCTGTGTGCAATTACAGTAGCAGTTGTTCATACACGTTGCATGAATGTAGTTTTATGTATGCAATTATGGAAATCAAAGCCTAAGCTTGTACTGAGAAACGTAGATACCTCCCTAACTGAAAGTGATGCCAGCTCTACTCTCTACTTCCAACTGACTGAAGAGCTTTTAAACCTCTTTTACTACATTGATTCTTCTAGCTGTCCATGCACACTGTGTCTTATAATATTATTCAATTGATCTGCAGTTGC
>CM030007.1:193666098-193673598 GCA_017639485.1 Pluvialis apricaria | reverse complement strand
CCGCTGCCCGCCGCCCTCCGCGCCTCTCCGCGCCTCTCCGCGCCGCTCCGCTCCGCGCCGGGCCGGGCCGCGCCGCTCGGAATGAAACCCGTCCTGAGCCGCTTCTCGCTGTGCCCAGAGCATGCCGCACACACGTGGGAGCTGGCGGCACAGGAGCAGCCCCTCGCTCCCCTCCAAGTCCAGGTTTATTCAGAATTAAAGTTGCCCCCCCACGCCCCCACCTCCTTCTTTATTATTTTTTTTTTTTCTCCTCCATCCCCTCTCGCAAGCGGTAAATAAAGCTCATTTGCATGTCTTTGCAGAAAGTTGCTGCCGTACTAGAATAGAAACCGGGCTTACCTAGTTTTGGCAGGGTATGCAAAGTAGGATTGGCTGGATCAATTAGAGAATTATCTATTTATGAAATGTCTAGCTGCAATGAAAAGAGCGGGTACAATTATGAACTGTTGTCTTGACAACTGGGAAGGACTGATTGGATCATTTTATCAGTAGGGTTGCTGATTTCAAAAGCAAGCTGCCGAAAATAGTAAGGGACTTGGGTTTCAGAAAAGGGATTTTTTTTTTTTTTTTTTTCCTTCTTCGTCTTAGCTAGTAGGGAAAAATGTAAAGGGGGTGGGGAGAGGGAAAAGGGTTTCGCCAGGAAAGGTCCGTGATGCAGATTTATTGGCAAAAAGCCAGAGTTGCTATTGTAAATTTCCTCGCCGGTTTCAATGTCAACCCAAGCTCGTATTTGAACCCGGAATCAGGGCAAAAGCATTATCACTCTGTCACTTTGTTGCCAGAAGTGGATTTTTTTTTTTTTTTGTTAATATTTTACTGTTACATCTGACAGGATTTCACATTTTCTGTAGCCCGCCTTTAGTACGTTGAACTGCCAGACAGAGAAATTAATACCCTGAGTGACTGTATTTTAATTAAGCAATTTCATGCAAATTACAAATTTTAGATTGCCAAATAATATATTGCACAAAAATTGTAGGCTGGCTGATCTGATATGCATGGAGTATTACTCTTCCAGGCGCTGTGCATACATGGGAAAATGAACAAAAATGCTAATTTCCAATCTACTATGCAAACGGTAAAAGATGCCTATTTAGATACATATGCTTTCCTTAGGAAGGGTAAACAGTTCTTTAATTTAATATAGCTGACACTTGAAGATGTGTTTTCCCCTTTTACAAAGATAATTTTTGCCTTGAACAAGTAAATGAGAATTCAAGTAGAAAACATCTTGTTAATGGCGACTAATAAAAACTAATATTGCATGCAATATAATGATATTAAACCTTGTAACTGGTACATAAAGCAAGATCATTCCTATTGTTGCTCTGCCGATGAACATCAAACATGCTCGCGTATTAAACACACACCGGCCCGAGCGGGGACACCGCTAACCCCGCGCGCGGCCGCGGAACGGGTACCGAGGGGCGGCGAGGGACGGGAGCGGGAGGCACCAACGTGACACGCTTTGAGCAGCCCGAAGGGCCAAACGCCCCTTCTCGGCCCTTCGCCAACGAAGGCGAAAACCGGAGGGGGGGGGGGGGGAGGTGTCCCCGCCGGCCCGGCGGTGAGCGGCCACCCCGCACCCCCCTCCTACACACAGCTTTCCCCCCCCCTCCTCCCCCGGGGAAAGGCTGGCGAGGTCCCGGCAGCCCCAAGCTGGCGAGGCGGGATGCGGGTGGGCGCCTGCGGGGGGGGTCCGGCGGGGGGGGCTCGGCTGGCAAAGCCTCTCCGCGGCCGGGGCCGGCGGCACCGAGGTGTCCGTCCACCCGCGGGAGAGCGCCTTCTCCGGGTTCTGTCGCTCTCTCAGGGGGTGATCAGAGGAATAAGCAGCTGCGGTTCCACAAAGCCTCTTAAGATAAAACTTTGGGCGAGCCCTGGCGTCCTCTCCTGAGCCTTTTATCACCGGGGCTACTCATTTGGGTAGAACCATCAGGGTTTGCCCCCGATTTCTCCTTCTATTTTAGCGACTTGGTTTCCCAGCACCATGAACAAACGTCGGCGTCTCTGTAGGAATCAGCTGAGGCTTCCCAGATGCTGTACACAATTAACCTGGTTGTAAATTTAGCAGTCCTAAGTACAGTACTTGCAATTCTATCTGGAAGTGTGTGGGGGGGGTATACTTGTAAGCCCCGAGCATCTTCACTGCATTCAGTGGCTAAAAGGCTGAATGCAACAGGACTAAGGTGTAGAGCACTGATCTGAATTTTAACCACACTGTAGTTAATATTTTTCCCTCTTTATAATTTTTTTTTTTTTTTTTTTTTTTTTTTGGAGGGGAACAAGTTAATTAAAAAAAAAAAAAAACACGAAAAAAACCAGTATTTCAAAGTATAGATAGTTTATCTCTGGAACTAGTAGATAGTAAATGCCTTCTTTTTTTTCCCCTCAGGATGTAAACACTGTGTTCAGGCTTTGTATAAGGGTCCAGTTGCTGATTTCACTGGAAACAGAGGATTGGTTGTTGGGGTAATGCATTATTCACTGGTGGCTGGGTGTACTTTACTTTGCAAGACTTCTGCTGCTGTTGTCGCTAAGTTCTTCCAAATTTAAATCAGATATGGATTTAGGTTCTTTGAGATACTTACTCATGTTCCATGATGAGAAGAGAAGTGTTTATTGTCATGTTCATACTCTGAAATTCATAGAAACAATGAAGATATCTGTGTATTTTTGTGCGTGATTCAATACAGAATTTGAGCACAATTTTTACATGAGATTTCAGTGTGTCTGTGTGTCTTTAGTCATTTACAGCAAAGATGTAGTTCAGACTGCTGGAAGCAGGCAAAGTCCAGAGGCTCCAATATCAGAAGAGCATTTTTCCACCCTGCAGAACATCAGGTTAGACTATGTGAAGATCATCTGTAAATAGTTGCAGCAAAGCTGTGTTGTATTTTCAGTTACACTAGCGGTGTTTCTCCTTATTAGGCTGATGTTCCTGAAAGCAACATTTGTTCCTGAATCATGACATACTCAAGCAAAATTTTTGGTCTTTATTGTCCAAGTGCAATTTCAGTACTGTGATTCATATGCTCTCTCTGCTTGTAAAGCTGTAAAAATTAACCAGAGCTTTCTAAGCAGAATTTTCCATTGACATCACTGGAGAATCTGCTCAAAAACTGATGGTGTCATATGGCCAATGGAAAGTAGGCTCTACATGAAGAGAAATATCTGCATAAACTATAGCATCTTCTTTAAAAAAAAAAGAACAACCAACAAAGAATTTTGCTCTAATTAGGCACTAGTCAAACAGTTCCTTGCAAATAACATAATCAAAATATTTTGGCAATTTTCTTCAGAAAATAGTCAGTAGTAAGGTTTTCTATTTGTTTGTTTTTTAATCAATAAAACAGTTTCATTTTTGGTCAAATAATATTCTGGGAATTTCTCCACCAGCTGTCAAGCAGCTTGCTGGAATAGTTTCTGTTTCATTATTCAACCAGCTTGAGGGTTTCACTCTTGTGGTGTTTGGCAGGGCAAATATTTTCAATACCTGCAACTGACCATCTTATTAACTGTGAAAAATTTCACTTGAACAATAAACACTGTTCTGCCAAAGAATCACAGCAACTTATTCCAACATACATTACTCAATCAAAAATCTTGGGCAACACTTATATGACCTTTGCCTGCTTTCAAAATGCAACATTAATGCATTTTTTTTTTCCTCCAGAATTCTCCATTGAGTAATACGGGTTGGTTTTTAAAAGATAACCCAAGAGTTTCAGCAAAACTGTTATTATACTTGGGATAATGACATTCAAAGGGACTCACCTTGCAACCTTTACACACACGAGTGGTTAACTCTTACTTACATAAGGACAACAAGGACTACTCGTATGTATAAGGGTTGCGGGGTCAGACTCAAAGGCCCCCAATACGACAAAGCATTTAAGTGTAGGAATTACTTCGGTCTTTTGCTGTATAAGGCTGGAGTGCTGAGCTGGGGCCATAACTGACGTGGTGGCTGATGTTCCTGGAGTAAAAGGGTTTCGTAGGAGTTGTACTTTATGTCTTCAATACAAAATTAAGAAAGTATTTGGGAAAAGGGGGGATATGTGAGAAACAAGGAGGTAGAAATGTATTAAAATGTGAATACAGGGTAGTAATATGGACATTACTTCCAGATCTTTCAGGTAGACTTCTCCAGATCAAGGAAAGCTAACAAAGAGGCTAAGCTTCTTGTGCAGCTCATATATACCGGGATTTCTCACAATGGAATTTTTGCTATTGACACCAAAGTTTTTCACAGAAATTAATTTGTTTGTCAAAACTTTCTCTTGGAAAGCATCTCAGCTTCAGGGGGTTTCAGGACTGAAACAGAAAGAGCTTTTCGTCATAACACCCTGCTATAAGCAGGCCAGGGCACTGTCTGATCTACCGGTGGAAGCTGAACTTTGATCTATCACATTTGAGACAGGTGCCCTAACCACCATTGACTAGCCTGTGCTGCCCTCTTTTTTTTTTTTTTTAATGGGAAACAACTTAGTTTTGTTTTCATGAGGAGTGAAAAAAAGTTTTTTAAAAAAATCAAATGTTTCATGTAGAGGAATTCTTACTTTCCTGCCAGGCCTTCCTATATGACTTGGAAATCTGAAGGAACTTCATAGTTATGAAAAGATTCTCAAAAGAGCAAGATTTAGCCCCTGCAAAACTGGCAAAATATTTTGCAAACGCTTTGCATCTGAATGATTGAGTTGCTCAAAGTTTAATAAATTGGGACATAGCTTTTACCAAATTAAAAAAAAAAAAAGAAAAGACAGGAGCATTAATTTGCCCTATATTACAGAAACACAGTTTGCACCATGAGGTCAATATTTCCATTCCAAATCTGTTATCCAGGGATGTATAATTTAGCCATAAACATTCATTCAGAACTGCAGTGAGCCATAGGAATGGATCAAACTTGAATGTAGCCTTGAATAATTTTTAAAAAACAAAAGCTAGCAAAAAAGGCAATTAATTTTTGTACGTTTCAAATTGAAAAAGCAACTCCCACTGTTTAGGCAGATTGCCTACATCGCTGAAGAGCATGCTTGTGGCACCTAAGTAGAAAACCAAATATGAAATAACTTTTTCATCTCCTGCAGAGACTCAGACTGACGTATATTTACTATGTTAAAAAAAGCAAATATTTATACAGTCATTTTTAGCATAGATTTTGGATAAAATTCAGTTGTGGTGAAAGTTATTGCATCCCCTGATGACGTCAATAGAGAGATGATTCTGCTCACTGTGCCTTTTATATCTGTGTTTAGGAGATAGACAAACACAACATAATGGTCTTAGGGACATTATTATAAACAACTAGGGGATAAGAGGAGTTGAGAATATTTTGCTATTGCTGGATGGAGAAAACCCGGTGCGTGCCCTGCTAGCTCAAAGCATGTCTTTAATCATGCATCGGAACACGGAAAGAAACTTCTTCCTGGAACACTTATCTGGAAACATGGCAAGCGGTACCGGCTATTGCCATTGTTTCCAAAATACAGGACAGGGAGTGGGCGAGTGGCTCAGCCTTAGGAAGCCCAGTAGCATCCTCTTGGCACTATAGAAGCTCTCCCTTATTACGTTAAGGGCAGAGTTTCTGAGACTCTGGAGCGCTGCCCAGTGTGGTTCCTGCTGGGCATCCCTCCACTCTGGGGAAGGTGAAACGTGATCCCCAAGGATGACAGCATTCTTCCAAGTGGGTTACAAAAGCTGCCCTGCCTGCTTCGGCCATGACACGGCTGGGAAGCCTTGGAAGGGATGCAAACCAAGGAGTAATAAAAGTCTGTCTAAGCTTCACATCTAGACTGTCAGGTAGGAGGGGACCCTCTGGAACTCACACTCAGAAGAATGAAGAGACAGGGGACAACTGGGTTTTTCCTCTCTTTAGTGCAATGACATGTTGCCAGCAGGTGCTACCTTTCTTGAAGTCAATAGAGTTGTAGCCATCTGGCTGAAATACTGTAAGGTTTGTGGTTGTTGTTTTTTTTTTTTTTTTTTCCACATTTACTGGCCCCTAGTCGTTCTGAAGCATCAACATCATCTGCTCTGTTCAGCTACTCATTACTTATCGAGCTAAGCCAATGCTGGAAATCACATTCACTCAGGTTTTCCTTCTTCTCTGATACCATCATTCAAAGTTCCACTCTGATGAAATGCTAATAACCGAACAGGCCTTCCACCAAAGACATGCATTCATATGCATTTTGAGACATAATTCATGGCACCGTGTGACATTACCCTTACCACAAAGATGATTCACTGCTATGGGAAATAAATACCGGTGTTTAAAAAAATCTTTCCTGACTTGTTGAGAAGTAACTCCAGGCCCTGAAATTCCTTCGCATCACGCTGCACAAAAGGAGTCATTGTGTTAATGCTATGACTATGGGTCCAGGTGAGAGGAGAAAAAAGAAAGACAGATTGTTGGAAAAAGGGTCTGTCTAACGTATAACACCTGCACACGCAGGAGTCCCACACCTGCTAGCCCAGGGGTAAGTGACTGGGAGAGAAGCACGTACTTGGGCAGCGCAGACAGAAGTTGGGGAAAAGTGATCTGTGTGCAGCAAGTCCCATGGCAAAGCGAGATAACGGTATCAGTATTATTACTGATTAACGCACTTTCAGTTCCGCTGCAGATTCCAGGTAATTTCAATGGCATTGTCGTAAGGCAACAAATCCGAGGAGTTCACAGAAACAGTGGTGCAACAAGACCCACTGTTCTGAGCCCATCAAAAGTGCTTCTTACAGATACGATTTATTTTGCTGTTTCAACCTTTTCTCTGCTTTTCCACTGTCAAACTGAAAAAAGTGAGAAAAAGGAGAAGTAAACAACTGAGAAAGTGCAAAAAGAAAGGAGGGACGGAAGAAGGTAACCGCCTGCACTTTTTATTTTATCATTGCTGTTGAAAACAACAGCATTTGGCATCACACAGAACCTTTCAGTCATTATGTTATTCACTGTACTTGAAGTCTGCTTCAGTAAAATGTTTCAGATTAAAATGTCAATGTTTATGCTCAACTGGCCCCAGATCTATGGGTTTAGAAGTATTTTTCCATGGGTTCCTGATCTCCACACATTCTTTATTCTGCATGGCTGCAAGCCATGCCTCATAAAGGTGAGAATGTGGCATAACTGTGCAGACTTAAAACCACACTTCTTTGTGGTATGCTTTTCAGTTTTGTGTAAGGCCAAATGTATGGCCAAATTCTAGTTACTTTAGTTGGTTTGATGGGCTGGCACAGCCCAAGTAAGGGAAATCCACAGAATTTGGACTTCAAATTAAAATATACATGTTTTCAAGCATGGTTTATGTTCACAAAAGCTGTAATAACGTTTCACCCATGCAGTTGACTTAGGCAGAAAGTTTATACTAAAAAAAAAAGAAGAGTTTCAAGCTATTTCAAAGTCCAATCAGGAATAACGTATTATGATGGGTAACACAGTTGGTAGTGATTTCTGTATTTTAACACCTCGTGCAATCACATAGTACTTGATGAAGAAAGCTACTG
>CM030007.1:193329176-193665998 GCA_017639485.1 Pluvialis apricaria | reverse complement strand
GCTACTGCTCCTTATACTGCAGAGTACTGCTGCACCTACTCTTGCAAGCAAAGAGAGATGTTGTCAGAGCTACAGACTAAAAGCTTGAGTTACTCTTCAGTATTTCTGTTGACATATGAGCAGCAGCCATTTTCGTGGAGAAACAAAACAAAAAGGTGCAGTATTTTTTAAGTGTACCCAGTGAGTTTTTGAAACTTAGTAATCTGTTACAGTTTTGAAATGCCACACGATTTATAGTCTTTTAAAATGCTCATTTTAATAGCAACACCTTAAACTTCATCCTTTTGTGAATGAATGGAATCAGTATCAGACAAAATGAGTCTTCATATGACATTTTATTTCTACTTTCTTTGTATGTTAAGTCTTCAATTACTTTTTAACTTTCTCTGGTCCTTCTGATTAAATTTACTCCAATACTTTCCTCCAAATTTGGGAACGTACGAATTAAAATAATTTCATATTTAATTAAAATTATAGAAGCCTCAGTTAGAACTGGGGCCAGTAATACCCTTGTAATATAATTTAAATTAAAGCTCAATTTAAAAGCTCAAATTATTGCTCAAAGGTATTTTTATGTATGTCTTCCTGAAATAGATGCTGGCATATTTATTTCTGGCTTTCAGTGTGAATCCTTTGCATAATCACAAAACAAACAATATCTCTTTAAGATTAATTTGTGGTAATGAATTGTTAAATTGTTGTTTGGTTCGGTTTTTAATTTGTACCCCTTTTGAACCACCTTTGCTGCAACTAGTTGCCACAGCTGTTATGTCCCAGTGGAAAGTATCAAAGGCCTGGTAAGTGCAAAACAGATGAGGTTTGCTATTATACCTTCGTCACTCAAACTACGTACTGTTCATGTGTGTTTTTGTAATTAATCCTCAAACCCGTATCTGCTCTGTTTTTGAAAACCCTCCATTCATGCTGAACCCGTCATCCACTTACACACTCAACAGCCTACGACTCAGTTCCCTTCACTGGCCCTCTGTGCTTACCTGGAAATGGAGTGTATCTTGTGCAACTGCTTCCCATGCCACATACATACACTTCACAATCCCCCACTGATCTTCCTTTCTGCTTCTTTTGCCAAGACACAGATTTTTCCCCTTCTTTCTTTCAACAGTTCACAGGAACTTAAGCTTCTCCTTCCACTGAAATCAACTTCTCTGAAATACCTTGTCACAAACAGGATGACCAGCTTCTCTCTCGCTCTGCCCCCAGCCCCTCCTTGTCCCCTTCAACTGTGGTCTTTGAAGCAATGTCTGAGCCGGATGTGGAGATTTACACGAGGATTAGCCTTTGCTCCCATTCTTTACTAAATTCTTTTAGCCGAATGGAATGGCATCTACAGGACATTTCTTTCGCACCAGCTCCCATGAGCCCAGACCTCTTGTGGGGGTAGGTATCTCACTTTGAGACTACAGTGCACACTGGCTTTTCCTCTGAGAAATGGGAAGAACCTGATTGCCTTTACATTCATTCTGCTCAGTTTTCATAGTGCTCACTTCATAACACTGCTGAAGAAAAGAGAGAGGAAGGGTATCCCTGCCAGGGGAAGCTTCTTCATGTTTATCGTGCTCTCTCCAATTTTATGTGGCCTTGAATGATAAGAGGTGAACACCTTCTCCTGTCTCCTCTCTCTCCTGGTCACTGCAGAACATCATGGATGCTCTCTGTTGGGAAAAAGGGAAGAAATTTCCTCAAATGCTGCCTGTGTTATGTCTACTCTGCAGAAAAAGAGGGCTTTGCTGTGTAATACTGCATAACAGCCCCTTCAATAAAGTATAAAAATCTGAAAACTTCCTAATCCTTGCACAAGCATTTAGCCATGAGGCTTTTACTGCTACTAATAGGAGTCCTTCAACTAAATCTCTACACCTTTCTGTAATAATCTACACAAGAAGTAATGTTCTGTAATACCATTCAATCTCTATTTTTATGTCATGCCACAGTCTAATATTCCTCAGTCCATGGCAAATATGCCTTCAGAAAATAGCCTGAGATGGGACAGAATAAGATCCGTGATCAAATGAGAATCACTCACTGAAACAGAATTCTTTCTCACGAGTTGATAAACCAGACCATGAGGATATAAAAAGTGCAGGGATGGTTTGTGCCAGGTACAGTCTTTAGTTGGAAGGTTTGGCTCTAAAAATCCATGAGGAAAAGAGCTCATTCTATGCAGTGAGTGGAAAAAGAAAAGCCAAGATATTTTAAAGAAAATGGAAGTTACCTGAACTGTACCCTTCACTTTCTTTGCGATCAAGACCACCATTGGATGGCTGTAGAGCAAACCCAAAAATGCACAGAAAGGTGAAATGTTCAGCCAAAATCAGAGGAGGAGAAGTTTATAGGAAAGAAAAGGCACTGATCTGCAATCTTCCTTCAGTCTCACAGAAGCTGTCTACATGGTCACGCCAATGCGTAATTGCAGCTCAGAAGGCCAACGGTATCCTGGGCTGCATCAGTGGCTGTGGCCAGCAGGTCAAGGGAGGTGATTCTACCCCTCTACTCCACTCTCGTGAGACCCCACCTGGAGTACTGCATCCAGCTCTGGGACTCCCAACACAAGAAGGACATGAACCTGTTGGAGGGGGTCCAGAGGAGGGCCACGAAGATGATCAGAGGGCTGGAGCACCTCTTGTATGAGGAAAGGCTGAGAGAGTTGGGGTTTTTCAGCCTGGAGAAGAGAAGGCTCCGGGGAGACCTTATTGTGGCCTTCCTAGTACCTAAAGGGGGCCTACAGGAGAGCTGGGGAAGGACTTTTTACAAGGGCATGTAGTGATAGGACGAGGGGGAATGGCTTTAAACTGGAAGAGGCAGGTTTAGATTAAATATTAGGAAGACATTTTCTGAGGGTGGTGAGGCACTGGCACAGGTTGACCAGAGAAGTTGTTGAGGCCCCATCCCTGGAGTGTTCAAGGCCAGGCTGGATAGGGCTTTGAGCAACCTGGTCTGGTGGGAGGTGTCCCTGCCTATGGCAGGGGGTTGGAACTCGATGATCTTCAAGATCCCTTCCAACCTAAACCATTATATGATTCTATGATAGGGGACGTTAGAGTGAGCTTAAAAACCAGCTTAGAGAGCAGGTTTTTTGATTCCAGGATCTCCACAATTTTCCCTGTTTCATCTGGGATACAAGAAGCAAGGTGACATAAGTTCTGATTGTTTCTGATGATTACATAAGTAATTGGCTGAGGGTTTCATAGAAGGTCTTTGCAATTGAACTTCTGAGAGGAAAATAGAGACATTCAGTTCAAGGCTGCTGACCAACATAGATAATGGAAAAGACTGTCATAGGGAGATACACAGGTTTGGTACACACTCGCTGAGGGTGAGATATAACAGGCCAGTCATCAACAGGCCTACCTAGCAGGAGTTCGGCATCCCATTAGCACTGGTAGGTGTGGAGTGACTGCCTTGTAACATTTGCCATTGCTGAAGCCACAGGGGCTGGGAAGCCCTTTCTACATACCCATTGTCCACTTACACTGGGGCTTGCCTATGACTGGGTAAAACGCAGGTAAAAAAAATTAATAGATTACAAGAAAACTTACAAATCAGAAAACTGGCTTTTGCTGTACCTTGAACGGCCTATAAGAGGGCAACCCATTCTTAGGAGGCAGAGGAAGAGTCTCCACATTGTACTAATTCATGGAACAGCAGACAAGGGAATTAGTGCAATAAAATTAAACAGTATTAAACTACAGCAAATGCTAAGGGAATCTCTGGCAAACTGATTTGACGTCTTCGTAACGTTTCATTGAGAACACTAATAATTTCGATAGATGCAGGTCTTGAATAAAATATTTCCACTTACCTACACAATGTCCTGACACTTTCTAAAGTTTACAAGCAAAGGCCTAGATGTCAAAAATAATAATACTTAACCCTAAAGAATGGTAAAATTTGCATGGGGCAGGTCACTGGTACAAAATAGCAAACTACATTGCTTAATTGTTCAGATAAATAAAAAGTATGTTTGGAAATGGTAATAGGAAGTCATACACATGACAAAAACGCAGATCATACTTAGAGAATGAGCAACCCTCTCCAAAAGAGAAAATTACTATGAAGATTGGCCTCATACTGGATTCTGCATCCTGGAGCTCTCAGGTTGCTATATTTTCTTTTACAGGGTTAATAAAATCCTCACTTATATATGTTGTAACTTAAGAAGCAGAAAAAAAAGAAGTTGGGGTTTTTTTTTTAAGTTATCACAGCTATTTAAATATTTGTCCAGTTCAACTTTCTAAAATTAGGGAAATCCACTGAAAAGTTATAGAGGTTTTAGGGAAAAGCCTGGAAAATGAGATTGAAAAATGTATCTTCCAGTGCAAGATTCAAGACTTGGTTCTACTTAATGTTTATCAAGAGATAACTTAATCACAGTCTTTAAATATCTACATGGGAAACAGAAATTTCATAATAAGATGGCTCTTCAATCGTGATAACAAAAATGTAATAAGACCCAATAGACTGGAAATTAAAGCTTGATAAATATTAGGCTAAAAATTAGGTTTGCATGTCTTTGACAGCGAGGTAATGACCCACTATGAACAATGTACCAAAGACTTCTAACGGATTCTTTGAGAGTTTTTCAGTAATGTTGCATTTTTTTAAGGATTTGCTGTATTTCAAACAGGTTTTATTTCAGAAAAGTCCATCAGCCTTTTTTAAACAAGAGGTCAAGCCTGCGTGTTCAAAATGTTGCCCATATGAGCTCTACACTCTGTAGAACTGATGATAAAGCACATAGTGCCCAAATGTTTTGGACAATTAAAAAAATTTTAATCTTCCGTGACTGGCAATGATAGCTGCAGATTGTACATGGATCTTTCCGACTCAGATAAGTTCAATGAAATGGTTCAATAGGCAGTTATGGAGTAGCTGCCCCTAGTCACTTGACATACAGACAAAAATAGCATAACAATGCAGGTTTTCATTATCTGAGTGCCATGAGTAGTGGATATACTGAAAGCAGACAAGCAAGCTGAGTAAATGCTTCTTTATTGACAGCAAAATCTAGTGTGGAAGTTCAACAGAAGGAATATCTATGTGATTATGCTCTGGGCCTAGGGGCTACTATCAGGACTCTCCAAAATGATATAGGAGTCCAGGACCATTAAAAAGCATGTTATGAAGCAACAAAAGGAATTATGCAATTTTGCCTAATGGTAAAACCTGAATTTCAAGACCCAGATAAGCTCCAAAAATAGCACTTAGATGCCTCAAAACCACAATTCAGGCAATTAAGAGAATGACCTCCAAAACCTGTCCACCTAACTGGTATCAGATTTGAGAGGCTGCAGGTATCCACACTTTTATTCACGAAACAGTCAATTAAACATGAGGAATTCTGCTAGTTTCAAGAACTACTGCCCATCCTCAGATGGACCATAACAGCTAGGTAACTTTCCCATCTTTAAGGCCATTGGGTTTGAAGAATCTTACCTAAAGTTTACAGTGTAGCTTGCAGGAATTGTGGGTTTAGTTGCCTTGAATCAGAGAATGTGTCTCAGGTTACCCACCTCTTAGATGGCTGCTCTAACAACCAGGCTATCATACAAAAGACTATTTATTTTTCCAAAGAATTGAACATGTCTGTCACTTATAACTGAAAGGTTGACCTGGTTACGAAATTACAATGTGCACATCTGGCATGTGAATCCCAGCCATACAGAAACTCTTTATTCATGGACAAAGACACCATCTTGAGCAGCCCCTTGTTTGTATATTTTGTATTAGGTAGCAAAATATTTCCTGTTTTGTTCCCCCATACCCACACCTCCTCTACCCTAACTGTATGTGCAGAATATCATGCATCTCAGACTTAAGTACTAAACTCCTCATTTGACACAAGGAAACTGAATGTCACATTCCCTATGTCCCAACTGGGCTTCAACACACAGTGATCATATGTGATAAAATGGCTCAGGGCGTATCAAGTCAACCTGGCCAGCAAGGACTGCCTTGAGAGAGTGAGGAAGGAAAGAGAAAACACTTGTTGGAATATATCACAAAAGTGATCTACATTAAAAAAACAACCAACCAACCAACCAAGCAAACAAAAAAGCAAACAAGAAAAAACTTCACACACCTTTTTTCCTTTTTACTAGGTTATTTTTATCCTGGGTCATCTGCTCCCCATCCAGTTCACCACATCACGAGTGAGGAAGGTTAAGGGCTTCCTAAACTGGTCTTCTAGTGTGGTTACTGAAGCACACAAAATGGTACTGTAAGTGGAACATGAGCTTATCAGCAGTATTCCATACATTCAATTCTGGTTTAAAATTCAAGACCAAAAGAAGAAACTCCACACCATGGTGAAGCAAGTTTTCCGAATCATGCCAAGTCAAGAGCAAGATTCTAGCAATAACTACAGAAATCAGAGTAGTGTCATGTTGATAAAAAAAACGGAAAAGGCAGAGGAAATTAGGCAAAAAAAAGGGTATGATTTCTAGGGAATTATGGGAAATTCTGGACATTCTTATAAATCTAACCTAAGACATAATAAAAAAAAATAATCACAACTTTAAACTCCCTATGAAGACAGGAAAAATTCACAGCTGAGGGAAAAGGCAAGACTCAAGAGCAAAGGAAGCCATAAGTTAACTTCACCGCCTGCTTAGGCAGTTCCAATGAGGAACTGTAGTTCCAAGTGAGGATTGAGAAGAAAAAAAAAATTGGAAAGGGTTATAATTTAATCAGTCCAGTAAACAGACTTCGTAAAAATTACACAGGAGGGGAGTCTATCATCTGATCAGGCCACTCACAGTGCAAGCATACACTATGTACTTGTTTTGAAAAAGAATCAGTGGAAACTTGTTGCTAGACCAAGATGAGAATTCTTTGATAGAGTCCTTTTCCAAGGGAAAACTGCAATGTTCTTATGCAGGAATTGCTTCAAAGAAGCATACAGATGTTTCAACAACACATACAATATATTTCAACTATTCTCAACTGATTTCAAGGTTTGGTGAACGATTTTGGCTTTTCTTCTTGTCATAGCTTCTACATCATTGTAACTACAAATATACAAAAGATGAACAGTGAACTAAAACCTTTTCATATGAGCTACACAGTTTTTCACATTTTTATTTCCTAGAATATTAAAGTATTTTTGTTCATAACAGCCCTTTTCCTTGTTATACACTCTGTTCTAGAACAGAAAATTATTGAGGAGCTGTGAAATTTTTCATGAAATGGAAAGCTTGCATCCCAATCAAATGTAACAGTTACCAATTTGCCATGTTTAGATGATTTTGAGTGTGCCAGTTTACTAGGGATAAGTGATCCATTTGGGTTTTTGCTGTTTTAATCTGCTGACATGAAGTGTGCATATGATCTCTTTTTACCTTGAATGGATACGGTAAGAACGAGGGGGAAGTCACACTGAGGTAATTCCACTTACTAAACGGCTGCGGAGGCACCACTGGGTATGTCAGCACCGCACAAGGCAGTGGAAGGAAGAGAAATCCAGCCCGGCTCTGAACAACGTCCCACAAAGCGAGGTCCAGGAGCCATGTCAGCGCGGTGCTCCGTACGGGCTAATAGAGGGATGTATCGGCAGGGCTGATTAGCCCAGGCAGAACAAATTAACGTGGTCACGCTGTTTCTGGTGTTTGAACTAGCTCTGTGGACAGCCTCATTGTGCCCAGTTCTCTGCAGATTTGTGTGAGCTGTCCAATAATGCCTAAAGCAGCACTGCTAAGAACTGTCATAAGAGGTTTCTTATGGATTTTTAGGGATGCTGGAGGACTCGCAGGAAGACACATTTATGCTGTGTAGGTCTATTAGTGAAAGTTGAAAAACTCTGTTTTTTACCTGGACTGGAAGTATCTGAAATGGTCTTGACTAGCACCAAAAAAAATCGCTCTGCACCAAACAAAAAAGCTTTTTCATAACACAGCACTTACTTATACCTGGGGAGAGCAATATTTGAAATTTTGAATCCTGAAATATAATGTCTTTCAGAATCTACAGCCCCCAAATTAGGCCTGGCAGATAAGCATGAAATCCTAACTCTGTGCAATACTCAATGGATAAACAGCACGGTAATCAGAGGACAAGGCTGCCACACAAAGCATCCCATTTTGATGAAAATGTCTACTGCTGTTTTCTGTACTAACTGTAATTTCCTAAAGACTGGAATTTTCATGCCAGATAGATCATGTTGTTATAGTCCAGTTGGAAGGCAATAAAGTCCTGAGTTGCCAAGGCCACGTCATCATCCAATTGCTTCACCATCTGCTAATAGTTCGGTGTCGATGACAAACCCAGGTGCGTTCTTAAATATAGCAGTGATCTAACAACTTGTGGCTATGTCTCTTCAACGAGAGAAGACTGAACCGGAACATTTTGCTAAAGAACATCATAAATATGAATAAGTAACAAAAATAATAGTGATTACAATAACTGTGTGGCCTTATCTCCCAAATAATCCGGATGCAATTTTAAAAATGTTGAAAACTATATGCAAGAATTATTTTACTTGCTGGCCTGGGGTAGAATGTGGCATTTTTAATAGTGTGGAACAGTGATATTGCTGTCTTAAAAAGGAGAAATGTGGAATGATATATACAGCTACTCGAAGGACCTGAACATGCAGGAAGAAAATAACTATGACTTCTCTCACAAAGCAAAGTAAGAGCAGAATCTGTCTCCTAATGGTTGCGAAAAGTGCAACTGCCTCATTTAGTTACTTAAAAACAGTCAAGTCTGGAGCTATAGGAATCAGCCTTCATTTGACACCACAATCAACACATTGCCTTCGAGCAATTGCTTCTGTTATGTCCAGACCCTTCCTCAGAATAGAGGGGGTGCTCACCACATTCCCGCCACTTGAGAATGGCTTCCTCAGCACCCTACGGATCCCCTGTCCTTGTGGACACGTGCAGAAGGGGGTCTCACATGGGAGAACTTCCCAATGTGAGGGGATGCAGCTCACTGTGGGAAGAGGAGTGATGGCATAGAGCAGTAAGCCTGCCAGCTAAATAACCTCCCCTGTCAGCACTTTCATCAATCATTGCGGGCCCATCCGGAAGCCTGCTGAAGCCAATGGAAACCTTATTTCATGACATCATGGTGTTTTGGGCTTGTATTACTGAACCACTCTAATGTCCTAAGCTGTCCTTGGAAGAAGTTTGATGCTGTTTTATCAGATTATCTGTTTCACTTTTTCTTGGAAAAAATTAAATGTGCCCTTTACTGTGTTCTGTGAGCTTCTTATATGAAATGTAACTCAAAACATTTCATTCTTCAGCAAAGGAAATGTGATTATGCACAAACACAAAACAGCTTCTGAGTGTTTTTTAAAAATATGATTTATAACATTTTTATATTTCCTTCAAGTTTGCTTCCCAAAATTACACTTACTTTCCTCTAAAAATTGCCATTATTCTTTGGCTATTCTTTTATTGCAAAATTATTCACTCAGTTTCTGGTTAGAAAAGCTTTGCTGGAATGAAACGATCTTTCAGAACAGTGTACCTTTTTATGTTTCCAATATTAACTAACCACTCAGGGTGTGATCTTGTTGAAATCGGAGGATTTTCTATTATACAGGAGTGGAAATATTTAGCTTCTCTCTCCCCTCTCAGAAAACAAACCACATCCTGGAAAAAGAAATGTTTTACACAGAATTTATACATGATAAGAAATTCATTCCACAAGTGGAGTAAGACCTTTAAAAGACCTTTATCTACCTCACAGAATAAATTTGATATGCCTTACAAACCATTATGTGAACTCTTCCTCTTGGTGCATGCAGATGCAACTCTCTCCCCTAAGTGCTAACACCATAATTTCCATTCCAATGATGAAATCGGGTGTGGAGAGGGACAAGTTTATTGTAATGCACTTGTATATGATTACATACTAGATTGTAAAAATTTAACATTTATTTAGCTTCTTCTAATAAGCCTTTCAAAACCTAATAAATCTGAGTAGCTTAAAACATCTGTTTGCTCTTGGAAGATCATTCAGTAGGGTTGGGCATCCTGCTGGTGGGGCTGCTGAGACTGTTTAAAGAGCCTGGTTGACACTCGCAGCGCATGATATAAGAGGGCTATTCTTTAGGAAACTTTTGGTTTGCACAGTTCACAAACACAAGATACTGAGAGATTGAGCTTTATGTATGCAAACTGTTTCTCCAGAAGTTTTTCTGCAAAATTTGTTAATAAAGTGTAACAGAGATGCTTGAAAGGCAGGACCCCATTAGCACTACAAGATAAAAAATCACACAGCCTTTCTTTCCCTCTATGTCTGAACGGGGCTTCTGGCACTTCAGACTCAGCGGTGTCTTGCCTGGTGCAAAAGGTTCAACAGGGACAGCCCTCAACATACAACCGACACGCATCCCCAGGGATCTTACATTGACAAGCACTGGCCAGAGCAGATACCAGCTTCATTTATTTCACCCCTCTCTCTGTTTTGCCAAAGCCCTCTGCCCTAAAGCAACCCTGAAGTGCCCTCTTCTTTCTGTTACTCCAGTGTGGTGATGAAACACATGGTGACGCAGGAGCTACTGATGCAAACGCATTCCAGTAAAGCGATTCCATGACAAAAATCCTTCACTGGCCAATCACCCACAATACAAAGCCCCTCTGGAGTTGTCTGATGATACAAATCAGCTATAGCAGAGCTGTTACTGCTGGCCTTGGAGTTTCCACCCAGAGCACCCACAGTGTTTTGCCTCCCCAGCCATGTTTAAATAGACAGTACAACGGGACGGAAACCAGTTTTGTAAACATAAGGTGGGAGGCTTGCATTTTTGTAGAGTTCATGTGAGTATTCACACAAAGGTAAGAAGTTAAATAGGTAATTTCTAATTTTGACCTTTTTATAAAACAATGTGTACCATTTATCAGAAAACCTGTCAAACAAGAACACATTTAATATCATGGAGGTAATTCCCCCAGTTTATTGTTCCATATTTTGTGATTAAAATCAGTGCTGAAAAATTTGTTAAATCCATAAGTAGGGTTAAATAAAGAGTTTTGTCACATACTTGTATTATAGAGCACTCTTTCTATATGTTTTTAATACATAAGCATGAAGTTTTGGTGATTTCACTAAGAATTTGGGACCTCCTTCACAATAACTTGGTGGTTAGTTTTTAAATGTTGGGTCCAAGAAACCTTCATGTGACTTTTAGAAATTTTTGAGTTAAAGGACAACTTAATGTGTCTGAAGTTGGAAGGTAGTAACTAAGATACATGTAAAGAGTTTGGGAAACATAGGTTTGGCTCAAAGCATTACAAAGGCTGAATAGTGCAGTAAATTAATTAATAACAAATTATCCCATTTTTCTAAGGATACAAAGACAAAAATTGTGACATAGGGAAAAGATGTTACCAGGACAACATACTGGAGATCTGATGATAGAGCCTAGCTTCACTGCTTCTGCACTGTGGCGGTGGAGGGAGTTAGAGTGGGTTTGGAGATGCGCTAGGTTCTACCAGGGCCAATCAAACAAGACAGAAACCTGCAACTTGGTCTGCATTTCCTTAATTTCCACTATGTCCCAGGGCAATTGGGAGATAGTGAAAGGTGGGGTTCAAAATAATGGCTGGAACAAACAAAACTTAATCATTAGGATAACAGCGGAAACAGGCTTAATGGATTTGCCCAGCAGAATGCGTGCAAATGCCTCCCAAAAATTTACTGCCAAGGGCTTTTTATCTGGACCCTTTGTTGAAGCAGTGACAAGAGAAAGGCAAACGGATACAAATAAAGCAAATCAATATTTCAGTATTTTCAAATGGATATCCTAAACTGGTTCCCCAATATCAGCAGTATAACAAAAATGACCCCTTTTCAAAGTCAATGGGATGGTAGCAGATTGCTTCCCAAACTAGAGTGACTCTCAAGCTGTTTTCATCAATTTAATTCCAAAGATGACTATGGTTGATATGATTTTTCTTGCTGGTTTATATCGGTACCTACCCTGAATGTATTAATGTATTGAAAAATTCCTTTCCTTAGGATACTACAAGCCTGTTGCTTTTCTCTTATACCAAACGGATCAATAGTTACACTGAATAAAGCTTTTGTGAGAAGAGAATCAACCCTGATTTTCAACAATACTCATAGCTTTCGACACACTGGCTGCAGGAAATCTGCCTCTCTGACTCTTCAATTCTAGCCTCTAATACACTCTCTCTGCTGGCATCATGACAATTTTCTGAAGTAGACCCCCTGAGACCTTGGGTCATGAGGCTTATTTCACTTTGTGTGATTTGTCTTAGATGTGAATTTAGGTTGTTTCTTGGGTGTACGACCTACTTCTGCAGAGGAGCTACCAGGGCAGTTGAATCACTTCCCACCCCAGTGAAGCCCACCAAAAAGGCTCCCCGGATGTGTGTCCACCTCTTTAAGCAATCAGAAAATGTTGAGAGGAACAAGCTTTCTTAGATTATTTCTGTTTGGGAATAAAGTGATAAAGCATTTTTTCCTTGCGCTATTTCCAATTGGAAATACCATGAGGAAGCATGTTTCTCATTATATTTCCTATTTGTTCAAGCATATTCCCATGCCAAAGGAACAGCTGAATCAAAAGGCAGGCAATGCCCCAGAGTTTTGATGCAAGCAAATGGCAAGTGAGAGCAAATTACTTCTCTCTTTTCTTCTTTAACTTTTTTTTCCCCAAAAATTGTTGAAAAGTTTTGATGCAAAATGAAAACAGAATTATGGGCTGGGAAGCCTCCATAAATCCTTACTCATCTTTTCTGACAACAAACTGCTAGCTAATTTATGTAAATAGGAAACCTGTATGCTTTCTGGTGTTAGCTAACAGAATTCAGGGAAATGGAGAGCCCAGGCTCTGGTCGAGGCTGATGGAAACTCGCCCTGTCTTCATGCATTTACTGGAAGAGTGAATACTATGCTATGATATTTCACTTTTTCTTCATTCTCATCTTAATCAAAACTTTTTCTTTGTGTAACCAGGATGTGAAAGGCAAAGCTCTTTAATCTTGCACCAAGGGAAAGACTGTTCTGCAAGCTGGATTTTACCACAGGGCAGGGAAGGGAAAGGGAGCATCTCTTTGCTCCCTGATATTACCCGTGATGGATACAGCCTGGGCTCCCTTCTCATCCACAAGTCCCACTCTCCCTTCTGGGACTGCAACTGTTTGGCACCATTATTTCTTTCTGTTAGTTGCTTGGTTCTCAGGCAATGAAGCTTGCTGTGGTGAACATCGTACTGCTTACCAGGCAGTCCTCTGTATATCATCTATATCTCATTGAAATCTGAAAAAAAAAAAAGGTTTTATATGGGATATACGCAGTTCATTGGCCTCTCTTTGTTCGGTTGACCTTTTCTGTGTGTAGTAACTTAGATGAGCCGAATTCATAACGACTGTCAACGTGGTTCGCGTCACGACAAGACCACTGCAGGAGCCCACTCCTACCCCAGTTCTCCTCAGACATTTTCCAAGGCACAGAGCCAGAGGCACTTGCCGGTGTGAAAGGCCAGTGGTCTCAGCCAGGACCGATGGTAACAGAGGTAAACATCTCTGCAGGAAAGGTAGTGCTTACGCATGTGAACAGTCTCAGTGTGTTCTTGCAACTCATGCCTCTGCAGGGATATCACACTGTCTAGCAGACAAAGTGTCATCTTAACACATGGCCATGAATGCAGGAAGCTGACATCCTCCACTCCATAAGCATTAAAGAGTTTTTTGGGTTGTTTTTTTTTCAGGGAAAGATTTCTAACTAAAAATGTAAAAATTGCTGTCTGTTCTGAGCCTTTGTATCTATAGTTAGACGGAGGTACGCCTTTTTCCCTCCAGGTCATTTCTGGATTAACTTCAAAAATGAAAAAAAAAAAAAAGGCTTCTATTGCCACAGAAGGGAAGTTTTGAGTTCTATTTAATCAGGATTTTTTGGGGGGAGCTGGTACTGGGGGGGGGTGGGGGGGGTGGGGAGAATGCTTTGTTTTATGAAGGTCATTAAATTATTTCTATGTCATAGGATTTTAATTTTATGTCTTTTTATACCAATGATAATTGTTGTTTGTAGTGGGCTTTTTTTCCAACTTTTCTTTCTCACATCTCCTAGTGATGGAAAGGGTAAGGTTGTTAAACAGGTGGAATTAAGAGTTCTTATCCACATTTTATGTTCAGTCGTTAGACAGCAATTTTTTCGTTACCAAGATGGTTTATCTGGACAGTATTGTGACATTGACAACTTTTTCCTGCATCAAGATTGTGGTACAAAACAGTCAGTACCTTACAAAAGGGGAAACTGAGGCAGAAAGACATATATGATTTGTAATTAATTCAGCTCACTGACAAAATCTTAAATTCTTTCTAACTTAATCGGGGTTCAGAAGTGAATTTGTTACAGAGAAACCAACAGACACCAGGTTTCTCTGTACTCTGCTCTGAGTAATTTTTTAATTAAAGAGGAACATGAAAATATTGAATGATAAAATGCCAGGAATAATTATGATTGCAATAACAATCCATGCAAGTTTTACAATAATAGACCACTGAATACTTTGTCTCTTTTATGTATTTTTATGGTTAAAATGAACGTGTGTACCAATAATCCTTTTTATTGCATTTTAGGATTCTGGTGTGGGAAAAAAAACAAAGGAAAAAGCAAAAGTAACTTGTCACTTAGTAATTCATGTGGAAAGAGACCTAGCCTACAAGAGGACATTGTCAGCTGAATGAAAGAGATTAAATTGATAAGGAAGAATAGAGGTCTGCTTCCTTCATTGTCTTGGAAAATACATTTGTTAGGCAGCTTTCCAACACAGAAAAGAGAATAAGACACTTCCTAGGACAGAAAGATTAGTAGTTGGAATAGCAGTCTTTCATGATAAACAAACCACGTCTATTTACCCTTTTAGGATTTGAGAATTGCTCTCCAATTATACCTCCCTTTTATCAAGATGTGAACACAACTGCAGTGGTAACTTAAAGAAGATGTAAACTTTAACACATGGCTTTTCATTTAGTTGCTTTAATATCTGTTAGCCACATTCAGGTTTTGGTTGTAGATACTGAGCTCTCTCTCAGTGACAAATGTGCTTTCTTAGGCAGTCTCATATTCCTTTGACAAGTTATTGGTAACATTCAGCTCCATATAAAATCATGAAGTAAGCAGCTACTGCTGAGGACATGACATGAAATTAATTGGCTAATTTTTGTCAATTTAAAGGCAAGGAGCTCAATTCCTTCATCAAAGACTCTAAATATCATCTACTAAATTGGACTTCCAAATGCATAAGGGATAGCGGTTTATGAAAAGCAGTTTTCCACACAGGCCTTAGTATAAAAGAAACGCTTGGTTAACAACAATTATATAAAGGGAGAAAGGATCACAATAAAACAAGCCATTGTTTCTTCAAAGAAATTGTTTAATGGAATAGGCTATTATCAGTTAAATAACTCTGTGATAATATGACAGTGGGTCAATGTGAATTTGCAGCTGTTCTGAGTTCCCACAGACTTTTCTCCAGTTTAAAAGTTTGAACAAAAGCCAACTCTTTCTATTGACTGCAACAGGCTTCAAATAAGCTCTCATATATTCAAACAATGCATTTTATATAATAATCCATCTCAAGATAATTCCTGAATTACAGACAGTGCATATATAGTATATACACATCACAAGATATCTGTAAGTCTTCACCTCGTATATTAGCATCTGTTAACCACCCAGTTCTGACTGTACTTCCAAGAGAAATGACTCAGTCATGTCTGGTATGGCTTCTCCTACCTCCTCTGTGGTTGAACATCATCATGTGGGCTTTCAAAAGGCCCGTTAATTACTCATGGAATCGATAATACTCAGAAATGCAGACATGAAATTCTGTAGACACAACTGTAAGTTGTTTTGAAAATGTACTTGAAAATTTGACTGCTCACATTAGTAAATCAGCTTGTAAAATATCTTCAGTGAAGGTACCTTAGTGAAATTCATTTTAAAGCAAGCAAGGTTTAGCTAATTAAGAATAGTTTTGTGCTGAGAAAAACCCTATGGTATCAGTTTACTTCAAATCAATAAAAGCAACTGAAGTGTCATACATTTCCTTGTCATTGCAGGAAACAGTAGTACAGTTCTGCTTCTAAGCAGTTAGAACAGACAAAATGTTTTTTGCGCTGGAGGAATGTATCAGCTTATACTTATATATCAGTATAAGTTGATATGTCATTGTGCAATATAAATTATTATCAAACATATTCCAAAGAATTCCTGTAGATGATGAGGTTTCTAACCCACATCCTGTACTTTTAGAATAAACCAAGCCTAAGTGGTGAAATTCCAGTGCCTTTTGGAAGGATGAAGTCCGGCTCCCAAAAGGAGCTGAATTTCTTGCACATCTGGCATAATGAGGTCCATTGGCCAGATGTTGTTCACAGACACAAGAAATTATGAACTTACTAGTACTCATCTCTGCCCATTTCTCTCTATAAAATCACAACAGATTCAAGGGCTGTAAAACTGGCAAATTCTAATTCCAACAAAAGGCCTGATTCTGCCGCTGTTATTCTGCCCATGTCCACAAGGACAATTAGATGTCTAGCACAGGATTCAATTTGATCTTAATAACATTTCTAGTAAATTTCTTATTAAAAATACTGTGGAAAAATATGGTTTGTTTATTAAATTTACTTGGACAAAAATTGCACTTTTTGGAAAAAAATAACTTTTCTTGTGAAAAAATTTAGTCACCTCTAGCAAACAGTTTGCATTACCCAGATAATTTATCCCTGAAAATGAGAGATTAAACGCATTACTTCTATATGTTTCTGTAAAATGATAAAATATGACAGTTGCATCCCATACTTCCTGTAAAGCTGTCATGTTTCTCCCAAAGGCAGGAGAATATGTTGCACTCATTATCTGTGCTGTATTTCATGTTTGGGTTGGGTTTTTTTGTTTTTACGGAATTTTAATATTTAATTTAACAACACTACTAAAATGTTGTGCTTACGTTATTAAAGCTGATAATGCATCTGTAAGGCACCGATATTCTAAGCATATGTAATTCATTAAAAGAGTACAGTTAGTTAAACTACTCTTATTGATGGTATCAAAATAATTATAATCACTTGCTTGATGTGTGAGACAATATTAGCAGGGCTGTTGACCTTTTAAAGTCTGCCAGTAGGGACAGCTGAAAGCTTTTCATAAAAAAAAAAAAAAGGAAAAAAAAAAGGGATAGCTGCTTACTGCGGTTCAGAAAACTAACCAAATCCAGAGAGTTTGACCTTCCTGATGCATGTCACAGCCAAATTTACATCCCCATAGTATCCTAAGGGTGCTTTGTGTAGCGTAAATCAGCACAAAATTAGGTCTATTAGAGTTCACTGGGTTTAATAGTTGAGAACCAAGTTTAAACAAGATGACCAAAGACTGGTGTATATCTATATGTGCTACTATGTACCTAGGTAACTTTAGTGAATCAGTATTACTGAAAGAATTAGGTATAAACAGGTCAACACCACATTTAGGCTGGGGAACAGAACTTTTCTCATTACCAGAGACATGAATCCTAGAAGGAGCCACAGAGGCAGGAAATCTTAGGGATTTCTCAGTTTGATACAATTGTGGGAGGAATTACAAGACCTGGCTGCGTGCAACAGCAGTGGATTAGATTTAGGGCTCTAGGAATTGATCTTTGCTGGATTAGCAGTGTCAGTTTGAAGCATCCCTGCCCTGAGCAGTGCACTTTGCTCGTCTTCCCAGCAGTGACAGAAGGAGCGAGATGTCTGCTCCACGCCGACGCTGACTCACAGCCCACTGTGTTGGCTTAAACCAACTTGCATACATGTCTCCGTTAATCCTTTGGGCAAGAACCAAGGTGTTTAAATGTGCTTGTTCTGCCTCCCTGGTTAGAGAGCAGTCTCCAGCAGACCGCTGGTGAGGATAACTCGAGATCCTTCACATCCTGCAGTATGTGAGAAAACTCCAGGTGGTGGAGAGTCTACTGCAGTGGAGATGACTGCCTACGCATTCTCTCATGTATGCAAGTACATTTGGTGTTGCTGTACTATCAAATCTGTACATTCAACATAGCATAGTATCCAAACATGCCATGATTTACACTGTGAGCTCCAGGCCTGCTGTCCCGGTGACACCAGCCCCCTCCAGCAGGTTTTGTGCCTGCTTGCTACTGAAATCCATGCTGAGCAAAGCTGACCAAGTTTCTCCACCTGGGTGTCTCTGTGGTGCAGCCTGGACTCCCTGGGACCCCCTCCCACCCTGCCCAAGCCCCCAGCAGCTCTTTCTGGCTCAGGCTGTGCCCTCAGAGCTCCCAGCCTTGTTGCATATGATGCAACAACAGAAAGAAAGAAAAAAAAAAAGACATTTGAGTGAATTTTAAGAGTATTCTCAGTAGGCTTAGGTAAGAATATAAGGATTTGTAGTTCTCTGAAGCTATAAATGTCCGTGTCCTTTGTGGTGGAGTTTCCTTTACTTAATTTTAAAGATACGGAGGGCTTATGTCCATATCTGAGTAAGTGACCTCAGGATTATTTTGTAGTTAATGGAAAGGAACAAGTGCTTTCGAGCACAGTTCATCTGACCCATTTTACACATCTCTGTGAATCCTATCCTTAGTGTCATACACACATAAACTAAAAGGGAAAAGGTTTTAAATATTGAGAGACAGTCACTAACTCTTCCAGTGAGAGCATGCAGGGCATTGCAAAAGCCATTTGGCCCACAGTATATCCCGTATGAATCACTTGTTGGTGAGCAGGCAGACCATTTTTGCATGCAATTATTTGCCTACTTGTTAAGCCCCCAAAAACAGAGTGGGTTTTTTTATTTCTTTATTTTTTTCATGTTTTATTTTAAACCTATTTGGAGAATGGAAGGCTACTCAAAGCAAGAGACCCAGAATCTGGGCCTTGGCCGTGTAGACTTGCAGCACGGTTTGCAAGTCAGTTTTTGAGTAAATGGAGACACATTAATGTTAAGAGTTAATCTTCAGGAGGCACTGCTGGAACACCAAAATTCTGAATATTGAACAACAGGTAGTTCAAGATGCACAGTCAAAAATGGAGGCAGTCTGACTTAGAAACAGCTTTTTGAAATGTGTTCAACTTCTATATGCCTTGATTTATTTATTTTTTTTTAATGCATAGAATAATACTTACCTCACATGGAGTAAATTAGATGCCTGCCAACACACAATACATCAGTGGCAAAGACGGGATAGAATCCTGGACTGCAGACCTGTGTTTTAAACACTAGGTGTGTTCCCTTTCCTTTCTAAGTTCAAGCTCTGGCTTTAACCATTACCTCGGGTTTTATTGTAGTTTTTCTCTACCATTAAAGAACAGATTATTTCAAAAGTACCTTTTATTTAAACTAAATTGAGTTTCAAAAGGAACTTAAACTTGCTCAATATATTTTGTTTCCTTCTGCTTCTGTATCTCTCACTTGTCTCAACACACTTCTAGACATAGTGAGATATGAAAGAAGCAGATACAGCTCTCTTGGTTTCCATAAAGGTACTCATTTACTAATATACCAAGATGGCATCTGGATAGGAGATGGCTCCTGTTCAGCTGTTACAGAGTTAGTGTGTATGTATTTGATTGGACTTTGTAGCCATACTATGGCATGAATTGTTAAAGGGGACATAGGAACAGATACTCTATTAAATTCTATTGCCATCTCTGCTACTAACCTGACATGTGACCCCGGACAATTCCCTTCTGTTCTCTTGTTAGTTATTCTGTATTTTGCCTCTCTTGTTTATAAAGTCCATAATTTCACAGAAATATACGTCCACATTTAGTTTACTCATTGGAGTCACTCTATTTTTAAAAGTTTTCAGTCTGAGCAGGTATCTTGGTAGGACGTGGATTGGCTCTTCCTAACTCTTTATATGGAGTGTAGTACAGTAGGAGCCTAATCTTGGCAGGAGAATTTACATGTTGCCATCATACCAATGCAAGACTATTACCGTCAGGTATAAACTGCTATAAACTTCACAGAATTTTACAGATTTTCTATTATCTTATATACCAAAGTGGTCTTTTTATCCTGTGGTAAGGCATGTCATCATAAAAAGTATCCATATTAGCTGTTTTTATCTATATCTGCACAGCTGAAAATAACTGCGTAAAGGTGCGAGGTCCTAAACATGCTTGTTTGGTTTTAAAAATTTCAGTGTTCCCAATTAACCCAGTCATCTCCCATTTTTTCCTTTGCAAAATATGTGTTCTCCCACCTCTGCGGCAACAGTAATATCACCTCTTTTGGACAGTTATAGTGCTCCTATCAATGAAGAACTTAAGCAAGAAAGTTTTGTCACGATCAAAAGTGTATATGTTTACTCTGCCAAACATAATCCCCCACAAGTGTAAATTCTTTGCCATTATAAATCCTGATTGTAATCAAGAGTTTTTTTCAAGGCTTGGTTCTAGGAATAAGCAAGTATACAGTTACGGCAGCAAGGTGTTTGTACTACAAAAATAACTAAAGCTCTGTTGTCTTTGCTCAACTGTGAAGCCTCCCTAGCTGTCACCTCCATGGGGAAAGGAATCTGAGATGACAAATGTTCACATAGAGTAGTCTCTCCTAGCAGCAAACGTTACTTTTCCTGCCTTTCCCATTGCTTCTGCAGCTATATGAGCAGCACAGGGAACTCTCTGGGATGTGTCCTGGCTTTGCATCTTAGCTCCATCCCTGCTGCACCATGTTCAAACTGCATGGCCCTAACCCAGACCAAGTCCCGGATGTCTTAATGACCAGCTTCAAAATTAAGTTTACTTACTCTACAGAGAAGTTCTCAGATTAACATTTGAAGATAATTGAGATTTTTTTTGCCACATAGATTGCATACTAAAAAGATGTTCTTTAACAAATAAAAATGGCAAAACTAATAGAGAAGAGGCTATACGAAAGCTTTTTGTGGGGGGGGCAAGTCAATAAAGGGAAAATAAAAAGCTATTTAAAAGATCAGCATTTTAAAAACTATAGTCGAATATCATGAAATTATCCTTTTTTGGATATATACTAGCATTATTATAAATCCCAATATGTAAGAAAAATGCCAAGTAGTTCTTATACTTAATTCCTGACTTGTATGGTTTATTAGTTTCTTTCCAGTATTAGTATTTTGGAAGTTACCTCACTTCCCCTTCCACACACTTATGCAGTGCTGACTTATGCTAATAAAAGTCGCATATACATGTGCAGATTAGAACTCAGTTATCTAAAGAGTTCAATTTGAGCATGAAATACAGGCAGAGCAAATATGGGATACATTAGGGATTTTGAGACTTTGTTAAAAGTAAGGAAATGGTATTGGGATTTTGTTAAATGATAGGCAAGGAAATCTTCTAGCTATCACAAAGTGATGTCAGAATGATATTGCTGTGAACTGGGAACACAGTAGGATTTTCTTACAGGTTGTCAGAGGAGGGCGGGGGGAAGGGCTGCTCCCTGTGGTATACATTCATTTATTGACTACAGTCACAGTTATTTGCTTCAGCCAGCATGATCTGAAACGCATGTATAAAAGCATATAGGTATTGGAATTTTCAACCCAAATCAGAATCCTAATTAACTGTAAATCGTAAAGCCAGTAGCCCGAGGTATATTAAAATGAGAACTTTGTACATGAAAGGCTGCACATGCCCCAAAATCTAAGTATTTCCTACTTATAAACCACCAAATTCACTGCATCAGCTTCCATGACTGTAATTCTGCTCCTGAGGGATATACAAGTAGAGTTAACTGAAAACAAATATGAGTTTGCAACTCATAGAACAAGTCATTTTACGGACACATTAAAAACCACTGACATAAGGAAAGACAACATAAAATATTTGTACTTAAGGTAAGAATATGACATTAAAGCCAGAAGTCAACTTAGTCCATTGTACTTCATCAAATGCCTCTTTAATCTATAAATGTGTGTGATTATAAAGACATTAATTTCAAGGGGGAGACCACATCAGTAAAGCACTGCTGAAACACCTGGCACAATTGAATTTCACGCAGCACCAAATGCGAAGGCGAAGAGCCAAAGTTGCGAAACACAGCGGTGGAGTTGAACAGAACTGACACGGAGGATGCTGTTCTCTCAGATACATAAAAGGGTTTTGGTTATAAAGATCCAGTCCTGCTTAGGGCAACAGGGGGTTCGTTGCCTTTTAATAGGAGCAGGATCAAGCTGTAAAGGGGTGTTTAGTCCTTTGGTGTTCAGGCAGGAAACAACAAAACAGAAGCTGCAGAGCCCTTGAGCCTGAGGAACCTCTGTTCCAGATCACCATTACCATTCCATGGTGCCAAGTTATCTTGTGATCTCGATTTTAATAACAGTTATACCCTTCCTCTTATCACATGCTGAGTAACTGTATGTCTTCTCAGGCCAGGGTTCGAATAGGAGCTATGGTGTGTCCTCTGCTACTCTGTCACTGGGCTCTGCAAACTGAAAACAGGCTGTATAACGCACCTGCGCGTGTGTGTATGTGTGTGTATTTCTTTCCTAAGGGGCATAACTTTTTCAGTTAACTGCTCAGGCTCAGCAAGCCCTATCTCTAAATTGTAAATTATATTGAAAGCAGAGCATCTCCTAAAATAATTTTGACTATAGGCTAACACACCTATGAAACGCCAATCCTCCTTTTTGGTTTGGTGTAAGGGGAAGGAATCCTTTACTCCCTCTGTTTTCCTCATGGAAGAGAGAGTTTAACAGTAAGGGAAGTATATTATGGAAATTGCAAAACATGCACAATCAGAAGCAAACAACCTCCTACAGTATGAATTAAAGAGGAGACAGGAAGAATCTCAGCAATGGTTTAATGCTGAAATGTCAGTCTTCATTTATTCCCCCCACCAAACAATGTTTGCGTAAGAAATAATGGTGGAAAAAGGGGCAATGGAAAGAAAAACTAATGCATGTTAGGGGAGATATGAATATTTGGGAGGATCTTGGGAGTACCCTGAGGTCAGATACAGTAAAGATATTGCCAAAGGCAATACTAATACTTATGATGTGCTGCCATACTGGATGTGGACTATTGTAGGGCTCACTGTTGAAGTGGCAAAACTTCCCCCAACTTATAGTGACTGTTCAGCTGCTGTTGCAGTCTAAATCTGTTTCCCACTCTCAGAAAAACCCACCATCGCCCATGGAAGGGGGAACAAATACCACCTATGTATTCGCTGACTGAAAGTGTTTATCTGAATCTGTCAACTACATCAGAAATCAAGTTGCTAAATGCTGCATTCAAGAATTTTCTGTGGATTTGTGGCATTCCTTGGAAGGCTTTAGATCCATAAAGCAATGAATAAATTATAAGAAGACATAATTATTGTATTTTCATCTCTGACAGATATAATTTTACTCCATAAGCACAGAAAAGAAAGCTGCCGTTTTTCTCAGACCAACACTCTAAGATTTCTTAAAAAAAAAAAAAAAAAAAAAAAGAAGAAAAAAGAAACAAGTCTTTTGCTGAAAAATGACATATTTAGTAAATATTGTCCAGGGTAATTGTTCATGTGGGACCCCAAGAGAAACATGTTTCAGATACTGTAACTACTGTATATTCAGAGTGTATAAGCACTATATATTCAGAGTAGATGATAATCTCTGTAATGTTTGTTATGAAGCTCCTTGTGGACACTGAAATGTAATTTTAATGGTATCCTGAAGAAAAAAAAAAAGAAGGTACAGTGCTCAAATTGGATTCCAGAGATAACGTTGGTTACTGAGGATATGATTTACATCAACTGAATTTAGCTGTCTAAAATGCATGTGTCTAATTTAGGCTCTCTTTGCAGTCCATCGAGGCAAGTAGGTACATCCACAGGGAGATCAATTCCACTCACTTTGACAACTGTTTTAGGACAGGATGAACCCCCAATCACCAGAGGGGAAAACCAGATGATTAGATCAGAAACCTAACTTCCAGACAGCAAAGCCAGGGATGGTGTATTGGATCTGGAATGATACTGCCTGTTTGCACATGAAATCGGATCCTCGGGTCCCACCCAGCACATGGAGCACAGTCCTGCAGGTCTCAGCCTGGATAATGGAGCCAGCATCCTCCTGCCAGCTGCCACAGAGCCAGAGCCGCAGCCCAGCCACGATAGCTACCACCTCCTGCTCTCCAGGACAAAAAATCAGGCTTCTTTCCAGTGGGCCAAGCACTCTTATGTTTCTCAACCCACAACCGCAGTGATCAGTTACTCACAAACAGAGAAATAAAATCTGAAGTTTCCAAAGACCTCTGGGGCCTCAGATTCCCCCACATCTGCTGGAAATCACCAGGAGATGGGTCCACGTTGAATGTTTCAGTCTGAGGCCTCAAGTCATCACTGTATCTTTATTCAGCAAATCACTGTAGCATACATGTAAATCTTCAAGCTTAAATCCCATTAACATCAAAGGGATGTAAGCATGCACTTAAATGTTTTGCTGAACTGGTACCCTTGGCCCCAGTCCAGCAAAACATGTAAGCATATGCTTAACTTTAAGAATGTTTAACCCTGTTAACTTCTATAGAGTTGATTTTCTACAGTTTCCTGAACTAAAACACAGATTTCAATGCTTTGCCAAGTCACTATCTTAATGAAGATGCAATGCCTCTATCTCATCAGCGTTACAAGCCTCAGTTAAATGGGTCATACTAAGGCACAAAGACTAGAGCTACATATACCCCAAGGAGAAAAAATCCATTAGAAATGCCTAGCCAAATGGTATATACTGAAAACTAAATACTCAAAAACATGAATTCCAAAATAACGTAAGCCAAATTGAAGCCTCATTTTATCCAGGACTCAAGCACTTGATGTGCTTTCAACATGTTGCTGTTTATGCTTACATTTTAGCATGTGCTTAAGCACCATGATGAACTGGTCTATCAGTGTACACCTTCCCTTTTATACGTTAGATAAAGTAAAATCCTTTAGCTTTTGTAAATCACGTTGCTTTGCCTAAGATATCAGATAAGCTGATCTACTCTGATGCTTATACGTGCACAATAAATCCAGACATAAAAATCAATAGAAACATTTAAACCTCTGAGATTGTAGAATTGCCCCTTGGAAAAAGTCAAATGTTAAAAAATGAATCTCACATAACCATGAGTTTGCTATAAAAGGCAGAGAATTGTAGATGTTCATATGTATTCAGAGTCTTGTCACAGGAGTTAAGAAAGCTTTGGCAAAATAAGTTGTACGCAATCTTTTTAATGATGTATATTTCTAGATTTTCCATGTTTATACATTGTTATGTAAATGAACTTTTATACAATTATCTGTAGTATGCCACACAAGCAACTTACTGTTTGGTCATAGATCTTGAATGTTATGGAAGCAGTTTGTTTCACTTAAAAATTAGGTAAAGATAATACGCTCAGTACAAAGATTAATGATGTATATCTTTACAAAGCAGTCACAGGGCTATGTTTTGTTTATGCAGGATGGCACCCTATACGCTAAATATATCATAGGTTTATGTTACCGTAACAATGCATCATTCCTCAGCTATTAATCTAAAGTGTAGAGTACATGTATATTTAATAATCCTCAGAAAGTCTGTAAGACTTATTTACATTTTCTATACATACTGCAGCTTTAAACACCTTTTAATATTGGCCACTAATTCTATATCTTCACAATGCTTTAATATAAGTAATAAGATTAAACAACAGAATAAGATGAGTCAAATTGGTACTGAAAAAGCCAATAAGGATATTTTGTCCTTATACTGAGATTTTAAACCCATACCATTTTTCAACTTTGAGAGTGCAGTGCAGTGAAGACATCATATTTAGAATATTTGAAGAGCTGAATATCATACACAGCATTTATTCCAGTAATCTGAACAGCAAACCATAAGAATAAAGAAAAGAAATGGCAAAATGAGCAAATTGGTCATAATAGCAGACCCTTATAAATAAACTTGGCATTTGACTGAAAAATTAGTTAATAGAAACTTACGGTATGCAGTGCTAAGTTACTGTTTTCACTTCTAACATATGCTTAGAAACTGATAAATATTTATCTTTCTTTCATTACAATAATTCATATCTCAGAAGAAAAACTGCAATTGCTTTGATTATATGTTTTTTTCCATCCTTATGGCACACCATAAAAAACAACATTTGTAAAAAATTAGTTTTGTTTATTAACAGGAAACTGCTTGCAAAAACTAGGGAAAAATATGAAAATGAATTTATAAAAAAGTCTGAAAGAACAAAGCACAGACATTATAATATCGTCATTTAGAATCTATGAACTGAAATGTATTTTTAAAGACAAAGTTAATGCCTCCCTTTGAAATCCTCATGTTAAAATCAAAACCACAACTTTAATAGAAGACAGACATAGGTGCTGTATGAAGAATTACAGCTTAGAAAATTAATAAAAATAGTATCTAAAACAGTATTAGTAAGATATGAAGCTCATTCATTAATGGTCTCTGTGATAATATATCACTGAAAATGTTGCATGAAGGACAGTCTTTGATAGGATTATGTACAGTATAATAGCAAGATATTGAAATTAAAATTCACTGAGAAGATACATCTTGTGAACTGAAGGGTAAGAAGATAATAATGGTAACATTAATAATAATAAATAACAAGTATAAAATGATTCACATAAATAGAATTTCCATCAGCAACCATTATTGTAATTATGGGAATGATAAAGTAATAATCTACAGTAAATAGCTAATCTTTATTGATTCACTATTTAATTTCTTTCTTTAAAGAGCTTTAGAATTGCTGTCAATAACAATAATGTGTACATGGGGAAAAGTTATGTAGAGAATAAATGATAAAAACAGTATTGTGTAATCTGTTTCTAAAGAATCTTTGAAGATATTTATGTTGTTTGGTGCAGGAAAAGAAAATTCTTAAAAGCATTTCCTCACCTATTTAATGAATGCTGTGGGATTTCTTCAACACCTGGTTATGGGGGTTCCAGAGGCGTATCGGGAAAATTTAGGAAGTCCGGTACCTGGCTTTTTAATCACATCTCTCTCTAAGGTAAGAACAGCTCTCCATCAATGGCAGCTACGAAGAAAAAACAGGCCACTGACTGTCTGACCCTACAGCAGCCCTAGAGGCAATTTCACAGCCAACAGCAAAGTTAGCACCAGAGGCAACCAAAAGGCCAAGGAACAGGCTGAATATGAGAAATTCTAAGGAACTAACTGTGGTGCTGAGCAAATATATTCTAGAATTTAGCATATGGGTAGCAAACAAACCTTCTGTGTGGCAGCAATGCATGGCAGCAGGCACAAATGTGAGGGCAGACAAAAGAAAAGCAGGACCTTATGTGAGCAATTGAGGTGGTGATCATATAGTGCCATTGAAAGTAGGGTCCAATTTCAGTTGCTTTTGAATTCATAGAAGAATAGGGAATAGCTTATGATATGCTAAAAAAAGCGCCCAAGAAGGTAGTCCCAAGAGAATGACCAGATTTTAATTCACAAAGATTTTCTCTTTAGCTTTTTAATATATTCATCATCTTAGCAGTATCTTTTGATAATTAATAATGTAGATGGCCTTTGATCATCCACATATGAGTATTTTTATGCTCTGTTTTGCTTCCAAATTAAGAAAGATGTTGGATAATATTAATCTTCATTGTACACTGTGATTTTTATTTTTGCCTTGCATGTTGCTGTCTAATGGAGTTTTGCAGGCCGCTGGTCGAAAAAACATTTTGTATAGGTAACTCCATTGTCTAAGAGGGTCCTCCTCATCCAAGCAAAATCACAGTCTGCCTTGAACTGCATATATTGTAATACTGGACAATATTGTTTCCACCGTGCAATGCAGAATGTATTTCTGATTTCTCAAGCATTTCTCGTGAGCTCTTAGAAAGGAAGTAGTAATTGGAAAAAAAAAGAAACAAATGCCAGGTTCACTATGGGAAAATAGCACAAACCCAGCATGGGTCTATCTCCTTCTGACAGTTTAAATTCATGTCCTTCTCATAATGGCACATGGCCATACTGGCATAAAGAACAGAGCAAATGATGACTGCTGCACTCCAGATGTTCGATGTCCAAATGAGCTATGTTGTGCCTCCAAGGTGGTGGACTCAAAAATGGGAGGCCTGGCTAAAAATCTGGCCCTCGTAAGCTTGCATTATTGTCAGTTAGATAGGAAACATATAAAGGAAGGTTCCTGCTTAAGTGAGAGAAACTGGCAACAATTTGAAATGTTTGATATACTCAGAAGTGCAGCAAAAGGACACCTCACCTTGAGGGCAGATGTCAACTCTGTGATATACATGTGGTAAAAAGCAAAATGTTTTTATTGGCATGAAAAAAACAACCAAAAATATGTAGCAATAATTTTGTTTCTTTTTTTCTTTTGGAGGGAGTTGCTATTTCCCACCATACCCATTCCCAGGAGGGGCCGCAGCCACATGATGCAGAGTCCTGAGCAAAGACAGAGCAGATTCTGTGCGCAGAGAGAGTGAAAAGACCCAATTTACAGAGCTAAGGAGGAAGATGGGTACATGAGAGAAATGTTGTACATACATATATGTATACGTGCTAGGAAAAATCAACAAGTCCATTTATCTATGATGTAACAGAAGGGAACTCTGTGCAATTAAGAAGCCATACATTTAAAAGCAATAAATAAAATGCTTATTTTCAAAAAATAATCCATGGGACTTAGTGTTATGAGGTATTTTTAGAGATGTGCAAGATTCACATCATTTAGGTGACCAACAAAACACTCCACAGTAGGGTTACACTGGATAAAACATTGCAAAGAACAGAAAACTCCACGCGTGACCGTAAGTGCAAAAACCAACTGCTGCTGAGACCGAAACTTCCCTTCAGAGACTCGTGTAGTAATTGTCTGTTAGGAGCTTCTCGAACCTCCCTCTGAAGCATGGGGTATTAGCCCCTACTGGAAATAGGATAGCGAAAAACCTTGACCATAGTCCTTAGCTATTAATAGTTGCTTTGATTTCCCACAGACTTACAAGAGGATAGAGTAATTTGACTTCAGCTTCTATTAGCCAGGTTCCTCTTTTAATTTTTATTATAATTTTTTTTATCCGCTTCAGTGGACATTTTCCTGAAGTAAGGAGTGTGGGACTATGACCTTTGTAAATATCTCTGCTATGTGACAGTGATTGTTCTGATAATTATTCATTATTCAAGACTATAAGAATAATTACTGCTTTCAAATACCCTGCAAATCATAAAAGCCTGTATCAGGGCTATCCTTAGGCAGGCTTCTGGAACACTATTTCCAAATGGAGAATTTTGACAAATTTGTTTTCTCCTGTCCTGAATTCATTTATCTCAAAAAGTACAAGGGTGGTCATTCTTTACTTGAGCGGATCTTACCTTCTTTTCTGGTAGGGCACTCATTTATGAAGTGGGTGGGAGTCCAAGGACTGGGAGTCAGTTGCATCCAAGAGCTAATGGATGGAAAAAAAATTAAGTGTGAATAAGTATGCAAGATTATACACACTGTAAATGGGGCATGCAATTTTAAAATAAAGCCCTAAAATTCTGCTGCTCAGGCTATTGTTAATTAGATCATTTAAATCTATTAAAAAATAACTACCGAATTCAATCTGCTCCCTTTTCTATGCTTTATTTCTGTTGGTGATTTCTTGTAAAAGTAAAATGATCGCACAGTTATATGATTGCTCTACCCTTTAGTCTAGATGCATTGTATAAAATATAATGCAGTACAGATGTCAACCTAAGAACTAAATAGCTTATATTTCTAAAGAACCATGAAAAAATATTAACACTATAGAAACAATGGTTCAGTAATTACTTTTTGCTGTGGAGTGAGGTTACGCATTTATCCTTATAGATCCCTAATACACTTAAAGTCAGCACTGCCCCTGTGGTCCCTTTACCTTTGTTGATAAATGTATTGTACAGGATACCTTGTATGACCACTACAGTATTTGAGGTCATGCTAGGCTGTTAGCACAAATGGTGTGAACAATAGTTTATATGCCACTTAACTCCTTGGGAGAAACAGTTAACCTTGCCAGAGAGGACAGATCAGTCATGTATAGTTATTAAAGTCTAGAAGGTTTTGTTATGCTCTGAAATACTTTTATAGAACTACAATACTCTGGTACGAGCTTTACCAAGCAGGGAAGCAACAAAGTCAACAATTATCTTTGCTATCTTTGAAAGGGATATTCAAAGTTTTCAAAAAAAGATTTGCACAGACCTACTTTATGAAGCACACACAAACAAATTTTAATATATTTTATCACTGGACTTCCTGAAAAATACCAAAAAGACAACAACATATTAAACCACTGCTTTAAAATAGACCAAGTTTACCAAAAATAGTTGTGATTTTGATGGCCTTGAAATGGACAGTCAGCAATAAAAAAATCTAGATCTTCTTGATTACAGTTTTTTAAATCATGCTGAAATGTCATGAATGACACAGATGGGCATCATAGTTGAGTTTTATTTAATTAACAATCAACTATAAAAAAACACCTTCCGAGCAAATATCCTTTCCCAGAATTTCTCATGAATAGAAAGGACAGAGTGAACAAAGCATAAAACCCAGCAGGAGATTACTACAGACTTATCAGGTACTCTACACAGAGATGGCAATGACACTGCTGTTAACACAGATGACCCAGTTTCACAACATAATACGCTGCTTCTACATTGTTGTTTATTCCAATGAACTGATTGTCAGATCCAACCAATTTTTGGCACTTTTATAAAACACAGAGCTCAAGGCAGCTCGGATTCAGGTACCCTCATACATTTCCAGTTCAGGCGTGTAAGCCTGTCAGCCCCTGTACCTGTTTGTTTTCGTACTCACCCAAAAATCATTAATCACCAGGAAATCTTTACATTTTTAGGGTTAACTCAGAATGCCAGTGCAGCTGTCTTAGTCTGGCCTCCATTTTCAATTCAGCACATTCAAATTAATCACTTGGGTCAGGTTGGACAGGGCTCTGAGCAACATGATACAGTTGAAGATGTCCCTGCTCATTGCAGGGGAGTTGGACTCGATGACCTTTAAAGGTCCCTTCTAACCCAAACTATTCTATGATTCTATGATTCTATGATTGATTCTGTGACTTTCTCTCTTGAAATTCTGGTTTAGCATCCCTATATGCAAATGAACAGGTGCTACTTAGGTAAAGGGAACCCCAGGTAGGGTTTGAGGTTGTGGAGGACAGGTCACCTCCTTTTGCCAATCAATCTGCCACATGACACATCACACATGCACACTGCACTGCTTTTACCCCTTCTTCCTGGACATATCCTCAAGTGGACCTCTCTCTGACCCTGCCTGGACTGCCACCTAAGGTGGCAAAGAATCACTCAGCTTCAGGGAAGGTCCTTCCACTGGCACACCGATGTCCTGTGCAAGCACCAGAGCCCTCAGCACCGTAGCGGCCTTCATGTCCCACCAGGAGATTCTGCCATGTTCTGGGGTAGATGGGAACAAATACACTGCAGAATCAGCATTTGGGAGAAAAACACTTCTAGGTGTGGATTCAAATACATGCCTTCACGGAAAGATTTGGTTGTCCATGTACTTACTTTCCTACCAAGAACTATTGCCTCATTAAATAAGCATATTTACTATGTCTTCAAGAGAAGGACATGGAGAACAGTGAGAAAAGGAAGAAATCAGTTTGCTACCACTGCCTTTTAAAATCTCCTAACTAGCAAAATTAAACCGTGTCTCTTTATTTATTTATTGCACTTGTAAAAAGATTAATGGGGATGTGATTCCTTCAGGCTTTTACATATAACCCCATCACACAAAGAACAAAATTATACAGTGCAGCAAACGAACTAAATTAGCTACATTTATTTAAATAACTGCTATGGAGGAAACAATAAATCAACAAGAATCCTCACAAAAATGTGTTTACAAAGTGTCTTGTAATTTGTTTTAGCAAGGACACAGACTTCTAGCTCTTAGCTAAGCTTGCTTCTAACAGTCTATTATCATATCAACTGTTAATGAGTGTTTGCTATAGAAAAGCATTTCTAGCAAAAAAGACTATGTGTAAGTTCTGCCTTACTGTCCTTTAAGACATCGCTGGCAACCCTACATGAAATAGATTTTCCTAACAAACATTTTGTCAAAGGCTTCTAATAACTTGGGAGACAATCAAAATTAACTGACAGTGCTTTGTTAAATCAGAAAAAGAGGTTATTTAAATGGTCATAATCATGCAATTATCTCATCTTCACTGTATTTCAAAAGGCTGTGTCTATATCTAGTCCTATATCAGGAGTGAGTAGGGGGAGCTCTAATGCTGAACCTGTGATGTATTCATAAATCAGTACTTTCAGAGCCTGTCATGGGCTCCATAATGAGGGTCATTATTCAGGCAGAGTGTCAAAACTACTATCAAAGGACCTTCTCAGAATCACAATCATTCTGTTTCTTGTTAAATAAGCAATGTAGTACACAAAAATGGCAAACAAGAAGCGGGTCAATTTGATACAGTATGAGGGCACAGAGACCTCTAGAGTAATTTACCCTCTGGGAATTCTGATGGCTTGTGAGATAAATTATATACACCCTCAGAAAAGATTAATGGTAATAAAATCCCAGGAATATTTTCAAAAAAAAAATGTCCATATGTACATATGGCAACTTCAGTAACAAAGAAGACATTTTCTAAAGCGGAACACTTAAAGAAAATTATTATTAGAACTGCAAGTAGCTCTCTGGAAAGCTACTAAATCTTATTACAAAGTTGGCAGCATTCAGCGGCAATACCTTATTTCGATTTGCTGAAAGAGTTTATTAAAAAAAAAAAAACAAACCTACAGCTTTTCTGAATTAAAAAGAAAGGGGATAAAGGGGGGGAAAAAGGAAAGACAAACTGTCAAAAATGGATTTACTGAGACAGGCTATTATTGACTTCATTTTATTATAAGCAATAGGAGATACAAGAGGAATTATTAACAGAACGTCATCTGGACATTTGACCACAATGGCAATAAATGCGAATTATTTGTAAGTGATTGAAGGTTGTATTCAAATCACATAGCAGAGGTGCCTAAATTAGGCACTGGCATTACTTCCCTCCTTTCACTTTAGGGAACAAGAATGTAATAGCCCTACATGTGAAGTAGTCTGAATTGCTCATTCTCCCTTGAACTAAAACATTACATTAGTAATGGGTAAATTAGGCACCAGTGAAGGCAGTCTAAAATCTGGCTCAAGATGACTTCTAGATACTATTGTGGCCAATCATTTTGGGATTAATAGTCAACCGCTTCTGACACCAGTGAAGTTCAGTGTCTCAGAAGATTAGACTTAAGCAAAAGCTCTTTATTTTTCCTTGTCGATTAGGTATCTGTATTGAGTGTATGTATGATATCAATTTATAATATACATATATATTATACATATACACATATATGTATGTATGTAATTCCATGGGTATGTTCATACGCAGCATAGCTCAGAAATGGCAAAATACTGTAGGGCAGAAATTTCACCACAGTCTCTTTATGTAGTGCTTCTTATTTGACTGGTCCAAGCATTCTCCTAAAGCTTTGCCTAAGAAATAGTAAAATAGATTTACACAGAATTTAGCATGGCCCATGACCTTATGCGGTCATGGTCTTCAGAGATGGATGTCCGGACGTCCATTTGTAACTGCAGATTCAGATACCATCTGAATACTACTTGTGGCACAGACTTTCTCCTGTGCTCATGCAGAGCACCGTTGACTTCAATAGGGCTTTTCTCCAAGTTGGAAGTTCCTGGAGAAATGCCACAATTGTGCCTAATACCAATTACAGAGTCTGAGGCTTTTAAGTAGGTTTCTAGGTAGCCAGAGCTTTTGAAACTCAACCAACTTGTATTGTTGCCCTATTGCTATTTTTGACTGCTAAACTTTTTCTGTTAAATTTCTACAATTCAGTTATATAGATGTTTGTATCCACATGCACAGTTATATGGCATAACTTTATGATACAGACTGATAGCAATTTTTGTCTCCCCTTAAAAGCAATAAATAAATTGTGGGTCAGAAGACAGAAGTCTACTCCTTCTCTCACATTACCCTTATTAGACAGCAAGGTGAGAAGTAGATTAAAAAACAGCCCCACGAAGTGCCTCATAAATCCCTCAGCTTCGCTTTACCAAACTGAATTTTGTCTGACAATAAATCCTACCTTGTCTAGACTTATTGTTTAAGTAAATTTGTATCTGTGGAATAATCAAAAGCAAACCAATTATATTCAGGCATCTTTTTTATCCATCTGTTTGGATATAACTGTCTATTAAATGGTGTTTGCATATGAAGCAATGTTCTATTGTATGCATAGGTACTCAATTATTTAGATTATACATTTGAATAAACTGTGCAGTTAAAGGAGTACCCTTGTAATGCAGGACAATTACATTTTTCTAGCACAGTTTACAGGTTATTAAACTAATATCAATTTGGCCAACACAGCTGGATATAGGATCCTAACCTTCACCTATGAAAGTTCTTTTCTTTAGGGGTACATTTTACCCCTACAATTATCAGTCATTTTTAGTCACTTCAAATTATATCAAATTATGTAAAAGGGTTATAGAAAAAGGCTTGTGTGAATAGAGACTACAAAAAAAATTAATTTCACACTGAAAGCTGTGCATTAAAATGTAGGTTAGCTTAATGCAGCTATAAAAGTCCTGTCTACACGCATGATGGGTCAGTCTAAAAGGTGCCCTGTCCATAAGAAAATCACTCTGTCTGGCCAGCATAAGAAAATAATACTGCATTGTGTCATATTGTGAAAAAGCAGTTCACTGAATATCTCATCTTCCTACCAATCAGGGAATGATTATTACTTTTTTCCAAAGGAGAATACAGTTGTCTTTATGTTGAAGAAAAAGAAGAAATCAAAGAATATTAAACACACAGAAGTCAGTAAGTGTCTGTCAGTCCTTGAAATAAGTTTTTGGTGACTAATTATGAATATCTATTCTGAGTGGTATGGGGAAAGAGAGAGAGAGAGTTGTAATAAAATAACCTCACAGCTTCAGCCTTCTGGGCATCTTCCGCTGCCTTGTACCTTGTAGATGGTGTACTTTGCACATGTACAAATTGACTTTAAAATGGAATCTGTTCTTCTGCATCTGTTGTACACCTGCATGTTCAAAGAGGCAGAACAGATATTTACGATGATCATCTATCAATGAAATCATGCTGAGAATCTGGAGCTGCATGGTGTTTGTCCAGTTTGCACTTTTGCTAATGTTCTTTACTGAATACGCTTTCTGTTCTTGCCTTTGAAAGTCATTATTCTGAAATAACTACCTGGAAGAAAGAGAATGCACAAAAGCTGAGTTTGTCTTACAAGGACTAATTTCCATTGACTCTTCCATACTCATTGTGGGTGGATAAGCTCCACTGAGAGTGAGTCAAAGCATCTAAAATTAGTTTCGTACTCTAAATCGTCCTCAAGAGAATCTCATCTATCTCCACTGATTATTTGGAGACTCAGTGGGCAGTGATGGCCAATACAATTTGAATTTTTCACCATCTTGAGATCAAAAGAAGTATCATGAAAATGCTAAATATCATGGTACTATTTAGTTAAAGGGAATTAATGAACAAAATATCCATACAATCAGAAAAAATAGCTCTGTACAGTGCAAATAGCCCACTCAACCTCAGAATGCTATAGACTTGTGTGTGACCCCATGGTTGTGTAATTTATCATTTTTCTAAGGTGCCACAGGACGTGTCTTCTTTTCTGTGAAACTAGTTGCGCTGCCTATAACCGATGGCTGGTTTACTCTGCCCGACCTAAGCTGTTCTCCTTAGGGATTTGCCTCCAAAAGAACAGTTTAGTGAACACTGAGAGTGTTCACTACAGCTAGATTTCACAGGGGAAGATGGAAAACCTAGCAAACAGTTTGCTCTTAGATTCGGATGGATGCTAGAAGTCTAGACTAAAAAGACTAGTAAACTGCTTTGGAAATTGCATGCTGACTCCAGACCGAGACGGATTTTTTCTAGTAGTAGGAGCATCTAATACCTGTGAAGTTACCTGCAAGGAGCTGACAAACATTGTGAGAAAACAGATTCACAGCTACCTAGGGAAAATCTGCTTAAAGTGTTTGTCTAGGAAGTTAGAAAGTGTTGTCTGACCACTTCTCCCTTTCCTCCAGCTAAAAGTTGCTCAGGTCCCTCTGGGATTGGGTATGGATCTGCATAAAACTGTTTTCTTTTCTTCCCTGCTGGTTGCACAGAGGACTGGATATGCAGCTTTTTCATGCCCTATTCAGTGATGACTCACTGCCAACAGATCACAGCTCAAGGAAGGGCAAGGCATCGTTTGACCTATGTTGGAAATACTGCAGGGGAAGAAGACACATTGCAGAGTCCAGGCTGAGGTCTGGCTAAATCCACAGCAATATTCAGAGGCAGATTTTTGCGAGCTCGCTTTGGCTTTCTGCCATCCAGAGTGAAAGCAGAGATATTTCTGATTCAGACTCTGATCTTGAACCCCGTTTTATCCATTTATCCATACAGTCACACCAAGGGACAAGGAATCCCTGTAGTATCTTCCCAACTGCAAAGTGGAATTCAGCAGAACCAATGGGACCCTCAGGAGCAAGGCAAAACTGTCTTTCATAATATTAACACATATTCGCCGAGACCTTCAAAGTTATCATGGTTCCCTTGGAGTTATGAGTGCAGAGCCCACACTCTGAGGTACCTGACGTGAAGCTGAAAGTGCTGAGCAAAGAGACCCATGCTTCTGCAATACCTCCCTCCCCATGGCTGTAAGAAAGCAGTCAGTGAGGGAACCTGGCACGGAATGCTGTCATGCAGAGCCACTGCCAAGGTGGCCTGGCCCCCCGAGATTGCTTTGCAAATGTGGGAAAGTCACATGAGGAAGTCACATCACAATTATTATGGCTCATTGCAATTTTGTTACTGATCAAGTAACCTACCGGCTTTCAAAGGCTGAATAGCATTTTGATTATTTTTCCTATCAGAAGGAACTACAAAATGGTGTGACAATAGCATGCAATATGTGTTTTTGAATAGAACTCTGAACACACATATATGAACTGCCAAAAATGTTTTCAAAGTTAAAAGTTTTAATGTTCTAAATGAGACAGAAAATTCAGTAATCACTGGCTGGCCACACTTGGCTTATATATGCTTCTATTTTCACTAATAATGCTTTGAAATGTGCCTTGGTAGATGGTGCGATATATTTTAAAAAATTTGTGCTTACAGCTACCGTTTTCTTTTTTTTTTTCTTCCTTTTTTCCCAACTTTTAGGGTACAGAACGGAAATAATGATATAAAACTTGAAGGCTTTCTTTCACAGGTACATTTTAAGCTGTAGGTCCTATCTGAAAGACTTCTGAACCAGATCCACACCTGACAAACCTTCCAATCTCAGCTTCATCTTCCCTGCAATTGAATAATAAGATAAAAATAAATATGTGGACACTCTAATGAGCTAGGTGTGTCTGGTTAAATTCCACTATGTATAATTTTTTCCCTTTGATAAAAGCCTTTAGAGTTTTAGTACAAAATTACCCTTGACTCCTGCCAGCCGTTCCACCATAAGCCTTCCGTCGCACTTGTACTTTGCTCCCTCCAGGTCACTTGTAATTGGCCTCTTTTCTTTTGTGTTCGGTAACCTTCCAGTTTTCTGTGGGCCTGTTCACAACTGAATCGACACTAAAGAAAGAGTGGATAAAGGCAGACCTGAAGTCTGTGCAGAGGGTAGGTAGGGACTTGCGTTCCTGAATACAAGTGGGTCAAAAAATGCACTCTCAGAAGCTGCTGAGAGACCTGGTCCAGGGTATTATACTACTCCCAAGGAGTTGCACTGTTTGAAATATGTCCAAAACTCTACTACTGTGAAAAGAATCTGGAAATACTCTGTAAACCAGCTGCAATAAACCGCTGCTTAGTATATACTTCAGACATATATGGGCAAAGATCTGCAGGCAGGAGCCCTGTTGTTTCTAAGACCTCTTCTGTGAGAGCTGTTGGCAACACCCCCAGCCATCACAGTAAGATGCCGGCATTTCTGCCAAAGGGCCCATGTGACGGCTTGGAAATGGCTTAAAAGTTGCAGATCTTCTGAGATGAACCTCCGCCTCTGTACTCCTCCCACCTCCCAGACACACACGCTGTGCAATGTTTTTTTACATGCAAAGGGAGGATATGGGCCTTAGGGATCTATTCATGAATAACTTATACAATGTTTACATGAGGATTTTTAGGTAGTTTGCTCAGAAGTGTTTTGAATTGGCTGTATGAAATTGGTATTCATCGTAATGAGCTTTTCTTAGCAAAACGGGACACTGCTACATGTAGGGGTCTGTGGTCTGAAGGAGCAGCCAAGAAGCAACAATCAGGCACCACTGGGGACACCATCAGGCAGGCAAAATAAAAGAATTGGGAGGGATTTGAAGCAGCATGGGAAGCTTGCACAAAGTGGAATATACTGATATCCACTGTTAATTGCCTAAAAGCCTTGAGTGTTGCTGGTTATTTCCTCTGAATTCAGCATGAGGTGATTAAAAAGTCAATCAGACTGAAAAAAGTGCAGACCTCAATGCTGCAAAAATAATAAAGCAGGAAACATACATAATCAGACATGGCTGAACCTCATCTTTCCTTTTTGTCAGTCAACTTTCTGGTACGTTGATGGTGTCCCCATTGTTTTTTCCTACCTATGCTCTTCCTCAAGCTCCCCAGAAGGCATCAAATTCAAAAAGGTGGTATCAGGTATCCATAAACTCTCTTTTCTTTGTCCTTACTTTTTCTGGACTACAATATTTTTTCTGCCTTGTTTTTTTTTTTTTCCCCCTCTATTTCATTTTCCACAATTTTCATTCCATCCATCACAAGAAGTGGGGTGAGAAGAGAGGGGACAGCTGCGAGTGAGATTTTGGTAGCCAGAATGTATACCATTACAATTGCTGTGTCAGCAGTTTTGCCATGTAAGGTACTTTGTGAGTATGAGCTCCACCTATGACCAGCTGGAGCAGAGACCACCTCAGAGGTCAAAAAGAAGGTAAGCTGCAAGAGACTGGTGTTCACAGAAGCCTTTTGCAGATAGAAATCAGAAAGGCTGCAGAAAGCATTCTTTTCTTTCCCTTTTTTTAGGCACCCACTCTACACTATCACAAAATGGACCTAAACAAATTTCCCCCACAAACCCCCCCCTCCCAAAAGTAGCCAGAATATGAAAAGCCACTTCTCATCCTGTTGCTCTGGTTTGGTTTCGTGTTTTTTTTTCTATCCTCAGGGGAAAGAGGTCAAAAAGCAGCACTGCTCCTTAAGTTGTAGCTCTGGCTGCTGTAAGGTTGACATGATTTACAGTGCCGTGTGACAAACCCCCATTTCAACCCACATGGGCTAGTATTTGCGTTTATATAGCTAAACAATTGCTGTAAAGGAAAAAGAGCCCACTGGAGACAAACTGAGCCAAACTTTCGGTAACTGTAATGACAGTTTAGAGAGCTGCTATGCACTCCAGAAAGCTTGGGTAATCATGTAAATTTTGATAGACACACTCTCCACAAACTTCAATTTCTGATGTGTCAGTGAACACAATGGTCTCAAGCATCATGCTGAGTTTTATTTCAGAAATGATCATTTGTAACCTGTATTCTATATATTACAGCATTGATCAAAAAGAAAAAAAGATAGGAAAAAAAAAAAAGGAAAAAAAAAGAGCAGTGAGATAAAAAGCATGAATAATCTAAATATCCATATTCTTCTGGGGAGTGGGCAAGATAAACCCAGTTAAAAGAGCTCAGAAAATTCCAGAAGTTGAAATGCTCAGTGGCTGTGTTAGTAAATTTAAGAAAAAAAAGTTTTTATTAAAAATAAGATGCCTTCCTGATTCCATGTTCAGTTGGCTTTGAGTGCTGAGCCAATCTGAGGTCCAAGCAGAAAGGCTATAAATTTGTACGAGAATTAAAACCAGATCTTTGGACTCTGCAGAGAATTGAAACAAGACCAAGACATGTGTCTACTATGAATACCTGTGCCCCATTGGAAGCAATCTTAACATTTACTATTTGGCCAGAAGCTGAAAAGACTAGTCAACTATTTACTCGGAGGCTGGAATGCTGCTAACTATAAATATCTCCAGACTTCTGTTTGCCAACAAGCCTCTGAAATGGTGCCATTCGCTGCAGTGCTCAAAACTCCGGTGTCACACACATGTATATATTGGAGCGCTGCTAGAGAATGGAGAAGCCGTCTGAAAGAAAATCACAGGGGGACCTCCTCACATCTCTGTTTTAAAATACAAGGCATATCAACACTTTCAGTTTATTTACTTACATGATGAACAACAACAAAAGCAGGAAAGCTTGTATAAAAAACTTTTATCAGTTTGCTACCTAGGGTTTTTGTTTGTTGGTTGGTGTTTTTTTTTTCCAAGAACACATTCAAAACTATAGCAAAAGTGCACAGGCTTCTGTACATTAAAAAAAAATTTGTTAACAAATGGCATGGCATTCTACTTTGACACTGCCGGAGATACATTACCAACATTTATCCCTAAAACAGTAGCTCTGGGATTTACCTTTTATAATGTTCTGGGAAATGTCCTGAAGACATAGCACTTTGTCTCATTTTTCAAAGAAGTTTTGCAATACAGGAAAAGAAGCAGCCTATTAGTGACCAAACATAGTATTCCTCAACATCCCCTGCTATTACAATAGCAGAAAAGTTGAGGAAAATCTTTTGAAGTGAATTGCAGTGTTTCATCAATGTGGGCAAACCTCTGCCACTGCAGCAAAAATTCTGTTGAATTTAGGTGTTTATTAGTACATGTGAGCACAGTATTATAATCTTATGCTATAATAATTGCACAGAATAAAAAAAATAAAGAAAAAAAACCCTGTAGAAACCAGATTCTTCTACCTTGGTTTGGTGTAGTTTTTGGAAAGGGGAAGGGGAAGGGGAAGGGGAGGGGAAAAGAAGGGAAGGGGAGGGGAGGGAGAGGAGGGAAGACTTTCTTGAAGTACACTTCTTTTTTTTGAGCACTGTCTATTTTCAATATAAAACTGAAGCAATCTCTAACCTGAAGAGTGACTGTGAAGAGACTAGTTAAGGTAAGTAGTCTGTACTTTCCTAAGGAGTCCTACTACCATGTAGATACAATTTTACCTAAACTTAAACAATAGAAAATCTCAGCAAGCAGCAAAGCTGGCAGATTTTTGAAAAGTGGACAATGTTTATTCAGTGAGTAAAAAGAAACAAACTGACAACAAGAATAGTGAAAAAAAAAAAAAAGAAGAACCCAGGTCACATATTCAGTATCCAATATCTGATGCAAAACTCATATTTTGCTTCTTTTTCTTTACTGAAGGTGTGTCTAATGAAGGGATTCTTGCTTATTTTCTGACACAGTTCCATCACAAACGTAATAAAAGAAATTGCTCCTGTGAAAGTTGTAAAGACTAAGAGATCAGTGAAATTCTGAGCTTCCCATTTGCTTTGTAATGTTGCAGTTCAGGAGGGAAGAGAAGTGCCAAATCTGATGTCAGCAGCCACCCATATGGCAAAGAACTAGAATCCCCCAAATCCCTTTAAATAGCTTACCCAGTGCTATTTTTAACATAAAGGTGAAGGGTGCACTCTGAGAGAAGCATTCGCTTCTTCATCAGACACAAGGCTGCTAACAAAGCTGTCACCTCCACCCCTCCCACAGCCACCAGTGTCACCATTTGCAGCTCCAGTGCCAGCACCTTCAGGGCCTCAATCATCTCTGATACTGCCCCCTCCATCATCAACACCGATGAATTTCTCACTATTACTGCTCCTGATACAAGTCTCGCCAGCAGCCCTTTTAAACACCTTTGAGCCTCTCCTTCTTTCTCTCTCACATTGAAACATTTCAGCCGACAGTCTATTTTTTAAACACTCAAGTGCTGGCTTTTAAAGCATTTGATGTCTCTAGCATTTCAGCCCCTTTCTTCACACCTTCTGCTCATAGGGCCAAGTGATATGTGAGGAATTTCTTTTGGTTTCCAAAAAAAATATCCTTTGTTTTCTTTTCACAAGAATTCACCTCATGCCCATGTTTAGCTGAAGCACAATGAAAGAAGAATAAACTTTGTATAGTATTATCAGAAAATATCAACACAGTGTGTGCACTGAATTGCTGAAAGACAAAGGATTTATCCGTATTAAAAATGTCTTTAATTTGTGAAAACTGGAAATTTTCCAGAATGGTTTGCTTGTTAATTTAAACATTGAACACAGACCTTAAATTGTTGCTTGTGAGACTTCTGCAAACATCAGAGGTGGTTTTTCTCTTATCTGCATGTATTTTTAAGTCAGAGAGTCATTAGAAAAATTAATTGCTATTTTTCAACTCAAAAATACGTGCATTGCCCTTTTTGCTGAATATTAAGTCTGCTGCATAGCTTTTCCACAGGATCTGTGAAACTGTAGAATAACAGAGTGAATCAACGAGGTTAAAATTAAATGGGACAAACTAAATATACATTCCGCTTCAGCAGCTGTTTACATAAAGTGGGCATTTCTTTCCTGTTTGTAAAAGCTGATCATAAACACGAGTACCTCAATCCATGCACATCTTTAGAATGAATTATGCATTTCCCTAATGGGCATAAGAACTAGGAAAACAAGGTGCCATCATTAATTTGGAACACAATAAGTTCAGGGAAACTCCTCTGTCCTAGTAAACTGAAAATCCTTGCAAACCCTGTAGTAGATGTCAAAATCTACCAGATAGCTCACCTTGGACTACAGGATAAGGTGGACGTGTGTCTCAATTTTGTTCTCTGTGCTCAGCAGGTTTTACTTTGGTGTAAATAACACTCTTTTTTTAGCAATTTAAATATTTTTATTTGTTCAGCACTTTGTTGGAGTCCATGCCACTTTGCAAGAAGACATGCTGTCTTTTAGAACTTCTCCTCAGAGCTTAATGCTGCTACCTAGATCCCCGTGTAGTTACTGGGGAGTATCAGAGCTCCTGGTTGAGAGTCTCTAGGTTCAGGAATCTAAATTTATGCTCTTTAGTCAGATCACACTTAGAAGAATTTGAAGATGTGTTTTAAGTCTGTGGAGAAGATATTTGATTAGTCTTTCAGGAAAAGACCAACCAAAAGTCCTCAGAATACTTGGTGATGTAAGATTCCTTCAGAAGAGCTGATTGTCACATATTTGACATTCATCTGTTTTTAAAATCAGGCAATTTAAAGCAATTTCACTCTGGGCCACCAGAATAATTAATAGTTTCCAAATGTCTTTGACACTGAATTGAATAAGTCATTCAGCCTGGTAATATATGAAATAGGCCAAGAATTTGACCCTACCTATTTAGGTAGAAAGTAACCCCAAGGGGAGAAAAAGGCAAAATATCATCCGTCTTCCTCATTCCTTCACTGGACTCAGCTGTTCCCACCAACACAGAAAGCACAAGTTCTTATTTCTGCAAAAGCAGATTATGATGAAGTCCAATAACACCATGCATACAATCATATATTCCTGACCTCTTAGAAATAGAAGGGATTTTGAACTATGCCTTTAACTCATTTATTTATTTTTTTTTTTTATTTATTCATTTAATACAACATGCAATCATCTGAGTTTGTCCATCTTCCTTTTAGGACTTGGCTACACTTTCTATTTGGGGTATTTTGATTAAAAATGATGACTTTAATGCCATATCAACGTGCAATGGTAAAAATTTTATGACGGCAAAACACCAAGTTCAAAATCTGAGGTTCCATATCTCTTTGACTAGTGGAAGCACAACACAGGAAGAAAGATCAGATGACTGGAGAAGCATAGGAAAAACAAACGAATGGGGAAAGTGGGTATCGATGAAGTAAAGAAAATGGTAAATTCCTGAGACAAATTAGTTTGACAGTTCAATAGAACACTGGAAATACTAGCCTAATCCCATGTGCAATTTTTATGAGTCAAAACTAATTCCGTCACTGTATAGAAGCAAATTCAAAACTTGCTTAGAACCTGACATACTGAGTTATTCACAGATATTGCTGATTGTCAGAAAATACAGCCTCACAACAGTACTGTCACTCAAAAAATTGTGCTCACCATCTGCAGTGTTTCAGGTTAACCTGTTGTTCCCATAAAGGATAATGTGCAAAACGGTTCTGTGGGATGTAAGACTCTTTTGTCTAACTGCTATGACATGACTGTCTCATGAGTTCTGCAAATGAACTGCATTTTCGAGGTGAATGGGGGTGACCAGCCACTTCTGAAACTGGTTATCTGCTCAAGGTATACACATGTGTATGCAGCCTGGTGTTACTCACCCTCTACACTAAAGGCTCATTAGAATCTGGTGCTCAAATATTGCTTTCTCCTTATTTTGCTTGGTCTGATGTTCTTCAAGTCTCACACTCAGAAGGAAGACATCCAGGTTTCACGTGAAGGGGATCTGCTCATGTGAAGAACCAATATCCCTATTCTTTATGGAGTAGGAGCATGGTAAAGCAGTTTTGTATTTTCATTCTCCCAGCAGAAGAAACAATGACCATAGGTCAAACTCAGACCTGTGTGTATCTTGACATCCAGTTGTGCCAGCTAACCCTGATTCTGACCAAAATTGTTGATTTTACCCAAGTCCCACTTTCTTCTATTTTTGACCTAACCCTTGATAGGAGGATAAGGAAATCCAGCCTACGTTTAAGTCACTGAGATAGTGCCTTCTCAACAAGGCTGATGCTGCAGTGGGAGAGAATGACACAAAACCCCCAAAGTAGGCTACTGATGCCAATAGACCATTGCCTATGTCTTTTCTACTGTAATCACTGTTGGACCAATCTCTCTCGTTTTGCCTAAAGGCACCTTCATGTTGCCAGAGAGTACCTTCTACACTCTCTCCATGAGAGTGTGACTAATTTCCTTCTTGTTCATTGCCTCTTCACACACAGATGTGCACACACAGATTTTTGACAGCCTATCCTAGATGGTCATCTAATTTGGCCCAGTTCTGTACTACAGCCTGCTGGCCCATGAACCTCTGCTTCACTGCCATTCTCATAATCCCTCAGTGATGACTTTATGGCTTGTTTTTCGTGCTCACCCATTTCTTCACATCCTCCAATATGTCTAAGGACCCAGGCTTACAAAAGATAACATTTATTCCAAATGTGACTCTGGCATACCAGCAACACTCCTTGCAAGCTAAGTTCCACCCAAACAAATTGCTTTGCAGGATCAGGCTGTTAAGTTTTAACTGAATACCTACCACATATAACTAACACTCTTCTTCATTTCTCTAAGGGAGCTGATTCGCCTTCATAACTCTTTCTGCTGTGGGCATTCATTTACCATTCTGACATAATCTAGTGCCTCACTGCGTGATGCTGATGATGTTTTTGTCAATGTGAAGAATGCAGTACAATTGTTGCAGAAATTGTGTAAGAAACTGAGACCTTAATATGTACCATCTGTTTTACAAAAAAGCTCAATGTGGTAATGCATTTGCAATACCAGAAGCAATATCTCTAAGACATGAAATGAACATATGCTGTCTAAGAGCCTTCAGGCTGACATTGAAAAAGAGAAAAGATAGTACTTCAAGGCAAATATTGTCCCAATAGAAAGACTGCCAGAACCAATATGGCTCAGTCTATTGACAAGTCTCTGGTGAACAACATCATATAAAGACATGCACATTGTTATGGGTTGTACAGCTCTATGCCCCATTTTTTCAGCTTGGGAAAAAAAAGTAAGAGAACACCTTCACTGTCACACTGGCTATTCTTCTGTTTCAGATCAACAGATGGTGTCAGATGAAGACATCCTATCCATTATTCTTTGATTAACTGGTTTTTTTAAAACAAGTCAAAGAAACTCACACTAGCTCCTTGTACTAGGTTAAGCAAGCAGCCTGCTTGGAAGGAAAGAACTGAAAGAAGCCTCTGCTTTCTAGTGTATTTTTTTTTCATTCCTAAATTAATGCATTTTATGCATGAAGATATCTGTGCTTCTGAACTGAAATGGTATTGAAACTACAATAGCTCGTAATGAATTTTATACATACCAGAAGATACAGTAATTTTATTTTAAAGTCTGTTATCCTTAAAGGAAAGGATCTAAGTTATTGTCCTGTCAGCCACAGTTTATACCAACATAATCTAAAATCTATATTCCTTTCATAGAAGACATAAACAAAAAATGCTATGTTACACAAATGACTGTCTTTGGGTGATGTTTTATTTGACTTCCATTATATAAAAAAAAAAAAGTAAAAAAAATAAAATTGACAAGCAGGCTCCTCTAATTTTGGCAAATCAGGCACATTCTCCGACTATCACTCTTCCAAAAACATTTTGGTTTTCTAGATTTTGGGGGGGATTTAGAATAGATAACGCATTTATTAAATATTTTATACACATAACATTTGGGTTTTCAAGCAATTTTTAACTAAAGGAGGGGGGAACTATTATATTTTCTGTGGCAATTTCTTGCTGTCTATAATAACATCAATACCTTTCATGATGTAAAGGAATCTAGACAGTTCTTTTTCAAGTTAATGACAGGATTCTTTCAGCAATGGTTAATTAAAAAAGTATTGTTTCAAGAATACTCCTTTTATTTTCTGCTTAGAATACCCAGTGATATTTAAAGATGTTACTTGTTATGTGTATTAAGCAGACTTGATTAAATTTTGAGATTTTAGGTATTCCTCCAATAGAGTTCTCCTGATGTCTTTAAAGCTATAACAACTTAAAAGTGAAGTAACACACTGATAACATGGGCCCGTGTTTGTAGACCTGGAACATACATGATGGAACTTAACAGCTTCCAGCCTAAAGATGGCTGCAACCTTGTTAAATTCTTACAGGCAAATGAGGATTTGGGAAATCCACAGCATTTCTCCTGTGGATTTTATTAGTTCCACAGGAGGGAGTCTTTCTTCTACAGATTATAGATGCTAGAAGCAGGCTAAAGGAGCTTGTAAACAGTGCTTGAGGAAGATACTATTCTTTAGATCTCAGAAACTCTGCAGGAGGTAGCTCTTCCACTACAGATCTTAGAAGCACAGGCTATTTTAAGTACAGTATAATTCTAATTAACTACACCATCAATTATGTCAAACAAGGGCACAATCACTGACCTTTCACTAAAGGCAAAGCCATCAAAGCAGCATTTTTTAAACTATGTAAGGGACGAGGACCAAAGGAAGACCTCACATCACCATCTCTGGAGACTGTGGTGGATACAGACATCACAAGAGTGGAGGAACCTGGTAGCTACCAAGCTGTTTCTCTGTCATGTGGTCAATAGTGTGCTCTGTAACGGGAGGCTTCTTCCTCCCAAATCAGCCTGATGCTAGGTAAGTTCTGTGCATTGAAGAATTTCAAGATTAACATAATCACATCTTCCTATAAAGCTTTTTCTATAATCAGAAAAATAAGCCAGTTTCAGATACAAACCCTTTTCAATATGCAAGTTTTAGCGAAGAGTTGCTGTAAGAACCAGGAGAAAGCAGACCAAGACAATAGAAAACATTGTTTGTTTAAAAAAGAAATATCAGCAAAAAGCTTTGTTACTACACCTAGTCACAGAAGGAATTGATAATATAATTATTACTGGGATACTGTCTCAATAAAAAAAACGCAGATAGGCAAACAAAACATTGCACACTAAAGACGTACAACTAGCTGAGTTAAATACCGTTGTGGGACTTTTGGAGACTATTTTGAAATCCAGAAATCTTAGGATGCTTTAAAATACTGAAACAAAGATGCAAGTTTCAATATTTAGTAATTTCAGCCTTTTCAAATATGATTTTTAATGTCTTGTTAACATTGTTCACATGAACATACAAATATTTTGATGCACTGTTTTATCTTAAATAACTTTCCTACTGTGAATATTTCAAAATCAATGTAAAATAAATTTCAAACACGTTTAGCAAAGCAGCTGAATGGATTATGTCAAAAAGCACATAATGATTCCCAGTAAGTCCTGCCATGAAAGCCTACAGTATGGAAAACAAGAAGATGATATATAATGCCTCCTAAATTTTTCTCCAAGTGCTGGCTAAAAGAAAGAACCCTGCGAATACAAAGCTTTTTAAAAACAGAACTTGGAGAACAAATGTTTCTTCTATCTAAGATCTGAATTTTGACATCTGAATGTGTCTATTTCTCTCCATTAAATAGCAATGGAGCATAACCATTTAACAGGACTAGTGTTAAGGGGATTAGTCTGGGCATCTGTAAACCACAAGGGTTTATCAATTTGTCCATGAAAAAATGACTTCTTTATGTAAGAAAGGCAATGAACCTAGATCTGAAGATGCACTCTGCTACTCCTAGACAACTCAAACTTGATCTGGAAAACACCCCAACCCCCTCCTACATACCGTAACCAGAATAGGGACACTAGACGTAGAATCTGTTATGTCTCAAGTGAAATATATGGAAATCATTTCAGTGAGAAAGAGAGGGTAGAATCTGATCATTTGTTGAACAGAATTGACTGGGGAATGAGAAAACGCATGGAGAAAAATGGAAGAAATAAATCAAATAATGGACAAAATGAAGTCCTCACCATCCAAAACTCTCAGAATGGAAATTCATCTCAGCTAACATCAGCTGTTAGTTGTTAACAAGTTAGTTGTTTCAGCTAATCATCTAGGCTCCCTCTCTAATCAATGGAGAGAAATGGACACCTCCAGAGAATAATCAATCCCACCTGTAATATATTTTAGGGTAGAATAAATGAGCTCTGGAAGAGCCTAACTCTCCTCATTGACTGTAGTGGAAACACAGATGATTTGCTTAACCTGGCTGCCTGTCTTTTATACTGCTAAAGTTAGACAAAATGAACAACTGTTTGCACTATGAGGAAGAGGGACAGGGCTTAAGCAAACTCTGCAGATCTCCCCCTTTGTCCTCCTCCCCCTCATTCCCATAAATATCTACTTTGCTGACTGCCTTATCTATATTGTTAAAAAGAGTGGAGAATGTCTTCAATTTCTCTGACAATTTGATATCGTCTTATCCTCAGGTTTGCCAAAAGCTCATATTGCACAACGTACTGCAATTGCTGCTCTGAAATGCTTCATTTGAGTCTTGAACTGCAAGTGTTATTATCGCAAATAACCGCTGTATGCCTTCCATTTTCAGTAGCACTGGGACTGTATGAGTGCGAGTCTGTTCAGACTCGGGGAAAAGTCCGTTTTCTTTGAAATCTAGACCAAGAGCTAAAACAAGCCAAAAAACATAAATTCTAAAAAAAAAAAAAAAAAAAAAAAAGGCAAAAAAAACCTTTAAGGAAAGGCTAGTGTGAGGAAATTATAAGGACAAGACAGAAGGATGCCTGCCTATCTAAGGCACCACTTCAGGCAAGGCAAACTAGTAAGGAATTGGATGGTAAATATTAATTTGTACCAGGGGCTTAGAGAAAGGACTCCTTCCAGGAGACAAAGACAAAATAAATGTGTAGGTACATCACCTATGAATCTATAAATGCTGAGCAACAGCATCCCTAGAGATAGGACAGATGCTCATTTGGTCTAAAATGGTGTGGCTACACAAACTATAGTGTGTGAAATATACATCTGACAGACCCAGTGTACATAGTACAGTACTGGGAGAGCACAGTTAGCACGGTTTAAAGGAAAAGCCCATCCAAAAAGTATCCTAGATATGAGCAGATAATACTTTTTCCAGCAGATGGTTATGTAGAGAAGAGTAGAAATGAATAAAAACATTGCAGAGATAGGACCATGTGTATAATCTGTAGTTTGGAATTACCAAAAATGTTAATATAATTGAATACATTTCTTCAGTCATGGAGGGGATGAGGATTAAGAGTCTGTTCACCCACCCATTAGTATTGCATGATCCAGCATATGGTGGAAAAATATTACATAACTGAAGGCCACACAGGCCTCACCAGGTTTGCAGTTCCACTTTGTTCTCATCTCTGTTTTCTATGTTATCATCATTGAGTCATTCCTATATATTTTGATGAATTCTTTCAATCTGGGGGATACCAAGAAATCTTTAAGTATCACTCTCTTATTTTAACCCCTCCATTTTTCTGTTTTATAAGACTGGCTTCCTTTTTCTTGGAAGCGCTTAGTTACAAGTTGACTCATATACTTCCATTTTTATTCACTATCTCTGTCACCACTGTTGTCACAACTATAGAAAAAAAAAAAAAAAGCCAACAGAGCTTTGTGTTTGTTTTAACTTAAAAAGCAAGGACTGTCCAGAAAAACATGTACAACAAATGCCATTTTTTTCTAACGTGAAACCTGCATTTTGAAGATAATTTTCTTCAGATTTTCCTCTGATGAACTGAACTCTTGTTCTTCAACATCTGAATTTTATTATTTGTGATAATGAGCGCTGTTGAGCATGTGGGAAGATTTAGATCAAGTGAGACAGCAAGCCAAACCTGAACCTTGACCTTCTCTTCCAGCCTCCTTCATGATGTGCTACCTAGTAGTTTTTATAAAACAGCTCATTTTTAAAATGACTTTTTTTTTTTCCTTTCCCGATTCAAGAATAACTAAAGAAAAATGAATTTATGTTGTTTCTGGTTTACAGCAAGGTACTTCACACATTTCTATTTATTGTAACTGCCTGGAATACAATTGCAGTAGCTGTTGTTCATTCCATCACTGAGTATATGTGTCTTGTACAATGAACTGTAGTGGGTCAAATAGTGGTGACTAATAAGACTAATAAGACTTATTCTATGTAGGAGCTAACAAATCCTTTATCAGTACTTCAACCATTCTGCTTACGTGGCCTCATTGTTAAGATTATGCCTTTCATCTATGGGAACTAATCCCTTTCATATACAATTTTAGCAAGAAGCTTATAAAATGTGTATTAAAGCAGTATTGACTTGTCCAACAATAAAAAGTACAATTAGGCTTCCAACACAGAGCATTGCTAATTTGCATAAAAACCTCTCTAACCCATTCCTTTTACTGCAGAATATAACCAAGAGGTTACATTCTGTACCACGCACCAGTAATTTACTGTAAAATCAGTAGATAGCTGTTACCTGTGTAATAGTGTTCACTTTCTTTGTGCAAATCTTTTAAAAGTGAATTTACATGCCGAATGTATCAATAGGAAATAATATTAAAGATCATTACACTGAATGACCAAGTACAATGGGTTCCTTTGATAATATCCCATAATGCAATAACTCAAGACTTACCTATTGAGAGTACCTCTCCTCATAGAGTCACGGGTAGGGTCACACTGTAGACTCAGTTTTATCATACTTTGCAGTTGCAATAGCTCATTTTCATAATGTACTATTTAAGCAAGAAGCTTATAAGAACTGTAGAAGAGTAATAATGACCAGTCTATGCATAAAAATGTATAAATAGTTAGGCTTCCAACACTAAGCATTTCCATCTAAGAAGATTACTTAATATCCCTTTTGCAAAATTTCTCATTTCCATAACCAAATAGGTGCTATTGTCTATTCACTCCCCAAGTACTACACCTCTTTGTAGCACTACAGGAATTTCTTCCCTGTGTGTACTCTGGAATATATTAAATTAGATTTTTAAAGTACATGCCAACTAGTAAATAATAGTAAGACATTATTCGTATGAGGTTTAGACTCCTTCGAATTAGCCGAAAGAAAATCAGAAGAACAGACTACTTGCCATTAACTCCTTCTGCCTATAGAGAGCACAGAAATTCCTCCTGACAAGAGATGATTAGCCTTCTCTTCACTTGCTTAATAAAGAACAGTATTTCCTTACCAAGGTAACACAAGATGACATTGCCTCAGGTCACTGCAGGGCATGTCATATCATGTAACACAACATAACCTGATGTAACCTGATCCAACAGGCCATGTGCCTGTTGCCTATTTGTAGAAAATATTACTTTTTTCAGAAGAGAGGACATGTCACCATAGATAACAAAACATCAGCTCTACCTTTTAGTCCAAGGGCTTCTGTGTCACAATTAACTTGGAGTTTAAGTCCAGATCACAAGGAATAGGAACAATTTCCTCTTCAGTTGTTCAGTGTTGCCTATACTGACAAGGAAATTTCTATAGCTGCCTTTTAGAGAAACTAACTTTAATCAGCAAAGGTTTAGACTACAGAGAGTCTAAATATGCCCTGTGAAATGACCCTACCCCAAAAAACCAAAGAATGTCATCAAGATATTAAAACCACTAATCTCTCCGTTTTTACAGAACTCAAGAACGTGCCAGTCTGTCCATTTCAAGATCAGCACAATTCTCCACTATGCTCTCTGTTTTCCTGATACATCTGACTATTGAATGATGGCATACTTTAAAAGACTAACAACGAATTGCATTATAAATGTAAAATACACTTATTTATTCCACTATTAAGCCAAGGAAACACTAATCTGTAACAAAAACTTAGAAATAGTGTGTTACTGATCAAATGATTACATAGTCAATGAACTTTTAAAAATGTCTAATCTCAGCTGTCAGCATAAAGTGATTTTATTTAAAAAAAAACACCTATACACCTAAATACCTTAAGGCACTACTTTTGAAACCTCAATCCCCTTGAACTCTTTGCTGAAATAAACACCAAGAGCTAAGGAAAAATATTTTTAGAAATCAATTGTAAGAGAAAAATAAACTAACATTGCTCCAAATTAGCAAGTAAGAAGCCTAATTAAATTTTAACAGTGTTTGAAAGTTTAGCTGTGCTAATTAGATAAAGTAGTATAAATTTCTCTCACATTCACATGTGAGGAAGCACCAAATATAACGTAGAGAAATTCACCCCAAATTTGCCTGATCCCGCAACCCTCATGTAAGTAGGTGTTCTACAACTAATTGATTTTTACTAAGCCTCTCAAACCCAAGAAGTTTATTCATGAAAGAAAGAAAGAGAGAAAGGGAGAAAGAAAGAAAGATGCCACCTTTTATAAAGCTGTTAGTTTGCCACCATACCTAACAAACAGCAAATAACTGCATAAGTTTCCCATCATAACTTTACTCTTTCAAAACTTCGTCTCCTTCTCTTACAGTCATATTAAGTATCCTACTTTCTTCCTTTTTATTGTAGAGACCTGTTTGGGTGCTGTAGGAAGGATAAAAATTCATTAAATAATGATTCTTATTATTACAAACATTCATGCAGGAGCTGTAAGATCAGGACCTATGCTGCTTGTTCTTTTATACTATGTCTTAAAAATCCATATTTATTACAGTGTTCTGCTTCAGCATTCTTTTTTACATGCACATTATGTATATTTATATATGGATTGCCAATTAAATAAATACAACTGCAAACTAATATTTTACAGAAATGGAGATTCCCAGGAGCAGGAAACTGCTGTTGGGTATCCAAAATCCATTATTTTCATCTGGAGTTTATTGCCTTGGCAAGCAGGCCTGTGATAAGAAGAGGTACAAAATTAGAGGGCTGTTTTTAAAATACGTCTCTTTTTCAGCCTCACAGTATGCTCAAAAATCAGTGCTTAACAAATATGAGAACAATTGAAAAAGCTAGATCTGAATGCTTTTTATATTTGAAACAAATTCCAATCACTGTATCTGAACACCTAATTTGATAAAGCTGCAATTTGGATCTGAACTTTGCATCCTAGCATGTTTAGTTCAGAAACATTAAATTAGTTTTAATACTCAGCAGTGAAAACCTGCCACCATTCTATGCTGGTAGCAATATACAAAGGCACGAGCAATACAATCACCTCAGAGGAAATGCTGCTTTACTATTTCCCCTCAGTTTGACCCTTGCTAGCATGCATGAATCAAATCAAGAGCTTGAAGATTTTGCAGACCTGGATTAACATATTTGCAAGGCTCAGTTGGATTTTCACAAAGAAAGCAGATATGGAAAGAAAAACTCTTTGTTGTTTATGGAAAGTCTGATAAACATGTGGTCAACACCTGGATTTTAAAGAGATTCTATTCCTTGCTCAATAAAAGTACAATAGCCACCTTCTGAGGCATTCAAACAATAAAACAAGATGATAGCAACAAAAAGAGCTGCCACATGTCGTTTTCTTCACCTCTTTGATTTTCTTTAATAACAGTGAATCAACTTTTAAAAACAAAAGAGTAAAGTAACAGGTTAAACCAAAAAATCCTTATAAAATGTGCATTAGAACATGGGAACACGTGTACCATGAGGCATATGTTTTCCTAATAAACATTTTATACTGTGAAAATATCATATTGGTGAAAGCATTTCCATCTGACAGTGTTTTGCATCTTGGAAATGCCTGATAAAACTGCTGTGTGCGAATGATACAAAATTAATGCTTACTAGAGTTTCTGTACATCCCACTGACCTCTGCAGGGTTAATGAGAGAAAATTCTGTCCTTTAAGCATAAAATATTGCAGTTTAGTACAGGCAAATATATGCACAAGAAATTGCACTAAATTAGGATTGAATTCTTGCTAGCTTTTCTGCCAGTATACATTAGAAGAAAGGCAAAAGGCATCTCCATACTAACATAGCTCTCAGTAATCAGGAGACGCATTGGCATAGCAGCCCTTTCGCAATCACTGGACCGTTGTCCCTGTTCAGCTTGTAGAGTGAATTGGAATTATTCTCTTTTCTTTTCATCTAAAGTACATAGTAAATATAACACTACCACCAGAAATGTATGGGCCCAGGTGAGAAGACGACATGTGGCAGATCAGACTTGTAGGTCATCTTTTTATATACCAGCCATCGTGCCTCAAGACTGGTAGACTAACTGCTTTGGGGAGTGAAATACTGTCCCTTAAGGAAACAAACAGAGACTAGCTCCATTTTAGATATCTAACTTTTAATGTTCTGATGACAGGTGAGACGAATCCCATTTCAAAAGTCAGGACTGTGGGGCTTTCTTTTCCTTTATGCCAATGAACGCAAGGCATTCACCGGTCTGGGCTCCCAACCAGCCAAATCTAAGAACTTGCAGGAATACACCACATCTTTCCAGTGGAAATTTTCCTATGGGAAATGAGAAAAGGATGGTGAAAGTCTTGCTTCCACTGTGTATTGAGGTTTCACCTTTTCCTAAATAGTCTGGCATGCTTTCCTGGAATTGCAATCCTATGTTTACAGACGGTGAGATGTGGTCTGAAGTTCTTGTAAACAGCGGTAGTTTTAAGAGTTGATATCTGAAAGGAATGCAAGATGTAATAACTCCAGCCTCACTTGGAGAAAAAAAGGCAATATTTTAAATTTCAAATAACATATTGCTTCTAAAACTCATATAGTATTTGTCACTGATCAGGAAATTAAGCATACAATTAGATTAAGGTAAGCCAAATCCATTTCAGTATCTTGTTGCCCACAGTTCCTAGAAAAAAATTGTAGAGAAGTAATAATCAAGTCATAGATTAGAAGGGAAAACTCAGTGACCTCCTATTCTGTTCTACCTCACCATTTCTACAGTAATGAATATTTTCACTTAGTTAAAAATCTTACACATATATATAAAACAAAACCTGAATAAGAAAAAAGAGTGAATATGTTACATTGTATGGTAAGACATTTCTAGAGAGAATCTATGTATTTCAGCTAGCATTTTTCCTGTGTATTAGCACCCTATTCAGTTATAATTGCAAGTTAGCTGCCTCATGTCAGAGTTTTAGTAGAGTGCATTTTGGTTTCAGGTAGAACTTCAAAACAGCTAATTAAGCAAAATGAAAACAGAGAAAGACAACGTCCATCCACTGAGGCAATGCTATATACGAGCACTGGAGCAGCTCAGTTGCACCTCAAAGTACATTTGCATCACACTTTGAAATCTTATGGCCTGATCCTGCCACATGCCAATGTGCTGTTTTCACGCTGGCTATACAGACAAAAGAGCTCAGAGGGTTAGACCTTCATACATTTCATTGTTTACCTGACGTTTATCATCTGAAACACTGGCTAACTTGAAAAAGCTCTATTATGGGGAAACACAAAGAATGTGAATTTTCTTCTCTGCTATTAACAGATATCATCCACTTTTACTGTATATACCAAGCTGCCAAGTAACATATCTTTGTGAGCAGAATATTTGAATTAAGCAGCTTTCAACAAAGAAACTATATAGTTGCCAAAGGAACAATGATTTTTATTTCATATTTAAAGCGGGGTGTACAGACTGAAGCAAACTTGGAAAAACAAAAACTTTAATGGTAAAAAGATGTAGCTGGCTGTGGGGAAAGAATAGATGTAATTATTATGGGGTTGTTTTTAGAAGCTGTCTGCTTAGAAGAGTCAAAAACTCTTTACCTTTGAGAACTTTGTTTCTCAGATTTTGTGGTTTACTTCTGTTATAGACATATGTAAATTTATGTTTAGGACATTATCTGAAGCAATAAAATATATTTAAAGAAAGAGAAATGATAACATTGTCAACTCCATGTGTTAAAATGTCATGAAACTGTTCCAAAAATTATGATTTTGTTAAAAATAGCAAAAATTTTAAGAAAGCAATTTTTATAGTTCTGTCATTTGTGTTCTCACCTCTGAACCTTACAAATAACTAAGGTGGCAAAGCCAATCTTTTCACACCAGCTTTATAGACTAGAAACTTACTGTTTAAAAGTGAAAGATGGCATTTTTACACACTCCTTTGACTGCAGGATTTGGTGCCATAAGAGAAAACACAATAAATGTTGAGGGTTATCACAATGAAAGCCGGTTAAAAGAAAAGAAATACCATAGCAGATTATGCCTGAGAAACCATATGGCAAAAATACCTTGTCTGGACAGAAAAGTTGTTGAAGTATATATACCGTAGTAACATGTATGTCTTTGCAAGTATTTTCTGCCTTTTATGCTCAGTTATGGTTTATTCTGAGCAGTCCTTTCTTTCCTTTCTTATAAGAAACTTGAAATGTATACTTCGTTGGTTAAACTAGAAATCAGACTGAGTCACATAATGCAGCTCTAAATCAGGAGAAAAAGTCCTTAAAGAGTCAACTGCAGAATATTTACTTTTCTGTGCTCGGGGACAGCGACCACTCCTCAAGTTAAGACATGATTAAGAACTTCCTTATACTTGAAATCAGAGATATCAATTTTCATATTCAACATTTCTGAAAATAGTGCATGAGTCTCTAGAGTGCTAATTGCTTCTGTGAAAGACAGACCAGAAATATCTCTGTCTTCCAGAGGCATTTGTAATGTAACATTAGGTAGTGATCACAAAGATTGGTCCCAATTTTTTACGTTAGAGAGATTTATCACATTGATGAAAGCAAAAAAACCTCCTAGCCACATTAGCTATAATTTAACAAAATATTTTGTTTGTTTGCTTAAATAAATCAGTCGCTAAACCACAAGGCCTGGAATTAAATACAAGTTAAAGGCCATCTTACATATGGATCCAGGACTGGAATCTCTCAGGACTTGGTCAGAATGAGCTACAGCTGAAATAAGTGAAGTGAGAGAAGGAGGGAAATCTGAGATCAATGAATTACCTGCTGGGGACGCCCAAAGTTTCAGAGAGATGGAGAGGCCAAGGAGAAGGATTGGAGGGACAATAAGGAGCTCAAATTCTTGAACAAATTCTACTCAGAAAATATGGCTTGATTACAACTCTCAGAAACGTATTAGTCCAAGAGACCAGCCACCCTTCCCAGAGACATGCACAGCAAATCTCTTGTAGAACTCTGCTTAGACAGGTTCTGAGAGTGTGTGTGGTCCTCTATTCAGCTGGGCAAATTAATCTCTCTGTGGTAAGGGAAAATCACTAAAGTATGTGATTTTAACACAGGACAATAAAGTGACTCCAGAGTTTTATTCTAAACTTACTGACCAAACCTCTCTTAATGTGATAAATGTTTATGGATTCTTCTAATTACAAGTCTGGTTTAAAGCTAAGACACTTAGAGAATACGGCTCTCTTTCATAAAGTTTCCGAGGTTTCCCTATAATAATCAATTACCATAATGAGTTTTTTTAAAGCTGCCATTTGTCACTTTCTTAAAATATATAAACTACCCAGTATAAAGATAAATAGCTAGAGCCAGCCTACCCTGAGGCCCTCTACCAAAGACGTCCATTAAATCAAAATCAACTGGGAAACCTGTTGGATTTTATTTCAAAGTCAATCCTGCTTGTGCTAAATAAAAATCTGCAGAAAACAAGTGTAACTTCATGGCAAGAAACACCGCTTTCTTAACAGAACTTTACAAAAAATAAAAAAAGGATGTTGGTCTTAATCCTTGAAACTGAAGTCAATGTGTCTTGGAATCAATGTGTCTTACTGCATCCAGCTGTGGAGTCCCCAACATAAGAAGGACATGGACCTGCTGGAGCGCGTCCAGAGGAGAGCCACGAGGATGATCAGAGGGCTGGAGCACCTCTCCTATGAGGAGAGGCTGAGAGAGTTGGGGCTGTTCAGCCTGGAGAAGAGAAGGCTCCGGGGAGATCTTATTGCGGCCTTCCAGTACCTAAAGGGGGCCTACAGGAGAGCTGGGGAAGGACTTTTTACAAGGGCATGTAGTGATAGGACGAGGGGGAACGGCTTTAAGCTGGAAGAGGGCAGGTTTAGATTAAACATTAGGAAGAAGTTTTTCACTTTAAGTGTGGTGAGGCACTGGAACAGGTTGCCCAGAGAGGTTGTTGAAGCCCCATCCCTGGAGGTGTTCAAGGCCAGGCTGGACGTGGCCTTGGGCAACCTGGTCTAGTGAGAGGTATCCCTGCCTGTGGCAGGGGGGTTGGAACTCGATGATCTTCAAGGTCCCTTCCAACCTAAACCATTCTATGATTCTATGATTCTATGAATGAGAACATGCAACTGCAAAAATCCAAGAGCCATGTACAACAGGACTAGGGAAACCATATACCATCTGCTTTTAGTCCTGACTACATCTGTGATATCTGCCACAATGTTTGAAGGTGGCCATAGTTTCAACAGTGTTGACATGGCAGGTTTCTTTGGTAGGCTGACTCTGCTGTAGACAACTTCACTAGCTTTTGAGATCTGTGCTGGCGAAACCAGGCAAACCCACCATACTCCAACTATTTCATCTCTTGTCATCAGGGCATCATTCTTCTCACTCCTAAATTTAACATGTGTAATTGTTTAGTGGTAATAATGTAACGTCTTTGCTTAAAAGGACAGTGTTCACTTAGGGCACTGCTGCAGTATACTCTAAGCAAATAATCCACAGATATTCTTGGTACACATACTTTGAGATTTTTAATTTTTTCCTGGACCTTTGGTCAGACATATTTTATTGCATATATAGGCTCTTGAATCTCATACAAGTTATACCTTGAATAAATAAAAGTTCCAACAGTCCAAGTGCCCAAACAAAACACAAAGTTGGAACAAAAACACTTTGCAAAACACAATTGCTGCGATGTTGCTTGGAATCCTGGCAGAAATTGACAGTTAGGTCAGCAAGAGAATGGCTCCAGGTTTCTTTCGTCAGGAGTCCTGTCAGAGGGGCTCATATTCTCTGAATGAAAAGAGGATTTTAATTTCCTTTTTTTTTTTTCCTCCTGAAGAAGAAAATAAAAGGCAGTGTATTCAAGCAACAGGATATCTCTGACACCCTGAGACTATTTGTGTTTCACACCTAAGCCAATGCCACCCAAATAAATATGAGAAGATAATTACAGATGAACAAACAGATACTTTGGCTTATGTGTACTTACTGAAAATTTATACTAAATGAGGACCTCTAGGAAAAGGCAGCTGACAGTTCCTTTCAGAAGCCTGTAGCTCATGACCACAACCGCAGTAAGACTGAGTAATTTTTAGCACTCTTTACTTAGCAGAGGATTTCTCTAAATGTATGTAATAAATACAATTTAAAAATAGTGACAAAAGTCATTATTTAGCTAGCAAGTAATAGTATGAGAACAGAAATGAGTAAGCTTTTAGGAGAATGTCTGCTTCTTCTAAGCATTGTGTAGTGTATCACTGCTGTTATTCTTTGAACTACAATGAGAATTTTGTGAGGATGCTTACATGCTATTAGTTCAGCAAGTGCCTGCTGTTTACTCAGCTCCATAGGTTCTTGTCCCTTTTGCTCATTCAGGAGCAGTTTGGGTCCACTTATCCGCACTATGTCCATCCAAAAGCCTGCATGAGTACTGCCTACCTTCTAATAGAGGGCATTTTTAGAGTCATGCACCTGAGCAGGGTTACAGACAATGATGATGCCATAGGATTGGTTGTACAGAGTTGGTTTAATTTGCAGCAATCTTGGAATTTCTTCTGAAAAAAGGGTATGTTTTTAGAAAACCACAGCAGACGTGTTCTGCTGATCCCATTCTCCTTTCTCAACTTAAGACAAATCTATTCTTTCAAATGTATAAGTGACCATGATACAGGTCACACACTCCTGACACAGAATCTGCATTTCAGTTGTGGATTTACTCTGCTTTGATAGATCTAAAGATTTGGAACCTGTACTTAAATATCTTACAGTTCTAAGCTGTTATTTTTCATGTAGTTCAATGACTTCCATATTAGGTATGTCCTTTCTTTAGATGACTGTTATGTCATATGTCTTATTATCTTGTGTACACATGTAATTCTATATATATAGGCCTCTGCCTGTATACAGGCTCTTGAACAAAAACAATCTTTCCTTTATGAACTTACTTTTCAAGAAGATTATTCTACTGTCATTTGTTCCTTAGACAACACTGAACTGTCTGGCATTTTTTGATTGTATACAGTTCTTACATAAAAATTTTGAAAATATCTCACTGACTTAAAAGTCTGAATTTCATTTCTAAAAATGACAGTGGCATTTCAAAGGCTAAAGGACTAAATCATTTATCTTAGGCAAAAGTGAGACGGTGCCTGTGCTTACTGTTAAAATTGTGCATGCATTCAAAAACAAGCCTGAAGAAAAGCTTACCCTGACCTCACCTATCCTGTCCCAAAAGCTCTGCTGAATGGCTACTGCCAGCAGTCTCCCACCTGCCGTGTGCTCTGATTGAAACTTATTTGTATGCTGCAGACTATCAGTACCAGCAGCTACCAGTGCCATTCCTACCGTATTGTTACTCCTGAATTTATGGGTTTTCTACTGCTTTTGATGACCACCTAGGGAAAAAAACAGGGCTGCTTCCTAGAAGCAGGTCACTGAACAAAGGTGTGAACAGTAGGGATGTTTACTCAAAGTTAAGGTTCCATTTGTTTAAGTCCATTTACAGCGCTCAAGCTAAGTGAGAGTAACTCCAATGAAAATCCTTATTATAAATGTATACATGCCCAGAACGTACCTAACCCTGCATTTTCCTTCAGTATGCATAAAGCCCGAGTTTATAAAACCTTTGAAATGTGCTTTCATCTGCTACCTGAAAGCACCCAAGGGTTTGAGCAATTTGGTGCCATGCAGCTTATGTTCAATCTCATACGGGGTTCAAAAACTATATGTTTCCCACACCGCTTTCAGGCCTTGATCCAATAAGGCAAGGTTTGCACAAGTAAATTAAACATTCCTGGGCACTGAAACTTGATCATCCATACTGTTAAATTGTTCAATTGGCCTCAGCACCTTTTTGGTCCTGGCCAGCTAGAACTTGCTTTTGAAAACATTTGCCAGGCACAGTTAGGGAGTTAATGCTACTCACAGACTATTCACAAGAGGGAGTTTGAATGCAGCCATCCTGTTTTAAAAGCTAAGAGAGTTTGATAGTAGGGACACTTAACATTCTTCATCAACTCGGTGCCAAAATAGGCTTCCAACATCTTTAATTTACAAGCACGGATATAGCCTCAGAGTTCTCACAACATGTTTAATACAGCAGGCTGTTGTGGTAGTGGTAGCAAGGAGGGCACTGTCACTGCTGCCATCCCAGTGTGATTCAACAGCTCTTGTCCTAGAGCATTACAAGACTGGCTGAAAACTTATTTATAATTTTTAAGAAAACATCTTTTAAAACACCCTTTCCCAAATTAAAACATTAGTTAACATATTTTGACCAATACTAGACATGCTGTGTATGACAATCTGTTCAAGTAATGTAATTATATCAGATATAGATTCAATCTTCAAGTACTGAATGAGAAATCTGAATTGGTGGAAATCACTATGAAGGTGAGTGGACCCAGAGTCTGTTGAAATGAAAAGCAGCTGTTGGCTGCAGTAGAATCTTTCACAGTTGCACAGAGAATATTCTCTTCATTTCAGTCAAATTGGTTCAATTACTAGCTCACTGAAAGGTGAGAAACTGGCTGGGAGTTGAAAAAAATTATAAAGATTTGTTTTCTTTCTCCAGTCTATTGTTAAAAGCCAGGTGCAGGAGGACAAGATCTACTAATTGTAAAATCCCAGTGATTATGAGGGCAAGAAGGAAGTGGTTCGGTCCCCCTCTCTAGATAAGTCTGTAACCCTTGGTTTGGGGGTTCAGTTCTCTCTGATCCAAGGCTTAGTTTGATGCAGCACAACTCTGTGACCTTGGCTCAGTTTTACTGAGAAAATTGTTGTTTAAGGTGACAGAAAATCCATGAGCTAAAACCATAAATGATAAGAAAAGTAAAAACGCAGACAGAATTGAAACTCTTTGAGATGGTGATAGCAGCTCAAGCATTCTAGAAGAAGAATACTGACAAGGAAAGGTGGAAAGCCCTAAGACAAAAAACAAATAAGGCGAAGTCAGTAATGCAGCAACACTAAGGAGCAGCTCCTTCCACGGAGCAATGGAGGCCTCTGCTTCTGCCTGGTGGACCTCCAAGTACTCATCAAGTCTTTTGAGGAAAGGAGGAGAGAGGGTAAATGTACTACACCTTAGCCCAGTCACATGCAGTGCCGAGCTCAGTGCTGTGTGTATTAACCAATAAATAATCACTGCATACTCTTAAAGCGTGTATCCTCTTTGCAGAGCTTCTTCCCACACAACAAAAGATGCCTGGACAAAAATGATTTAGTGACTGAGGGCTACAGGTGGTTTAATGTCACAAGCTAAAATGCAAGCTTGTTCAATAAACTTATGCATTCTTTGTTTAGAAGCAAGTTAATTCTGTTTTACTTAAATTTAAAAAAATATGAACAATATTTGTGCATTAAAGGAATAGTCTTTCCTGAAGAAATCAAGTATAAAGTCATGATATTCACCCAGCTGAACAAAAACAAAAAATATAGCAGCCACCACATGCTAACATAATGGAAGTATCTATTAAAATCAGCAGAAATGCATATTAGCAGTAAATTTGCTCAAATAAATGTGCAAAGATTTTGTATATCTAACTACTTAGCAAAGAGAAGCATCAAATACAAAAGCTGCTTCAACAGGTATTTTAATATTTTCCATACAACAAGAATTAGTCTTTTTACAGGAAAATAAATCAGCAAATACGAATTCAAAACAATACAAAACAGATTATTTAAATCCAAGTTTTATGAGTGTAGAAATTTACTGTAGAATTCACCCAAGAGGAGGATGATTTCATGTAATTCTGTCCTCTGCAGAAATATGAACCTGCAACCCCTAGAAAAATGCCTAGCCACCAAGATGAGTCTATGTGGAAGGATAAGGCATGAGAAAATCGAACTTTAATTTCATCCTGCTGAAATATAAACAGAATAAAATATTAATTGCATTAGAAAAAGCATTGGTTTGGATAAGTATGACTATGACATTCACCTGGGAAAAATGAGGTTTATATTTCTGTCATGTTCCCACTTCTCTAAATTACTTCTCTAAATTTAAATATACCACCAGACAACCATTGCTACTGAAAATATAACTGACTGTCTTTGGGTTGCAGGATTCTGAAGATTTTTTCTTAAGAACATGTATAACATACATGGAGAGGGTTCAGGTCTATTAGTCCTAGGTTTCAAGTGGAGATAAGCATTTCCTCACTACCTAGAGCTGGTTTCACTGCTCCCAAAACACAGTTGTCTTCTACCTAGAAGATAATGACATAACACGGAAAATGATGATGTTTGTGGATGTGACATTAATAAAATTGAAAATGATGACGATGTTTGTGAATGTGATATTAAAATTTGCTGAAAGCCAAAAAGGGCTTAGGCTCTTACAGGACTTTTTATTCCTAATTTGAAAATTGAACTTTAATTTTTAAATCATTGAGGTCCAGATTCATAAAAGCCCTACAAATTTAAGCCCAAAATCTTCAATCCTGAAAAAATACGAATCGTCTGCTGCATAGCCCTGAAAGCAGCTAAACATCACTGCTGTCTTAGTTTTTTTGCATTAAGTGGCTTTTGATAAGGTCTAAAAAAAACCCTCCTCAGAACCAAAAAAGAAAATTAGATTTCAGACCTGCGGTGTATACACAATTATGAGCAGAGAATGTATATATATTATTCTACCTTGTTAATTAAAGGATTTATGATCAGTTACTCTCTCCACCATCATCTTCCTATGTGGCCTTTCCTAAACCAATTAATCTCACTGAACCTTAGTTGAATTATAGGATGCATGTTTCACAAAGTTTTAGTGAAGTTAAATACATTACAGATTTGGAGGTTGTTAGATAAGATTAGGCAAGTAATTTACATACAGAAAGAAGGAAAGAACCCTCGCTTTTGGCATGGTAATCTCCTGTTGGGACATGTTATGATAGCTACTTGCAGCTATGTTGCTTAGGTGTCCCTGAGTGATTTGGAATTATGAATATAGATTGGTCTTTGACAGCGAAAGATGTAATACAGTTTTGGTTTTAGTTTGTTGCCATTTTTTCAGTTAAATATCTCATCTTCACTGGATTGTGTCTTCATATGAACAGCAACAGAGAAACAAAGAAGAAATGTGAAACATTACCAATTATTGAGATGGAAGTTTCTGTGAAAAACTTATCAAGTAAGTCTCAAAAAGGTATGACATAATTTGATATTTAAGGTTGGTTTCAAAAGAGTAAGACAACATTAAAAAGATCAAAACCACCGTTTTAAAGTAAAAAAACAATGTTATTTACACATAGACCTTATATTGACTGTGTAATTACTGTAGCCAGGTATTTAGAGACTGGTCCAAAAGTCTGCTTTTGAGGCTTAATGGAAGCCAATTTCAAAGGATTCAGCTCTGCATGACTACCTTGTCATCAGAAAAAGGAACCAAAGACAACTGGATGTGATACTGACTCCGTCATTGCCTTGTAACCTGGTGGGTATAAGTACTGCATGCCTTATGCCTTTGAGCTTTTTAGATTGCTTTAGCTTGGCAATGTTCTTGATTGGAAGGGGGGGGGGGGTGTGGGTGGGGAGGCAGAGAGGAAGGACCTGTGGGTAACTGTGCACGTAGAGCCAACTGCTAAATTCAATATTTTAATGTAGTCAGAAATAACACTGTGTTTACCATAGCCAATTAAATATGAGTGGATGTATCACATTTTGTGTGGGAAAAACCTATTCTAACGGAGATGCAAAACTGCAGGTGAAATAAGACTAAAATAGCTGTTACAGCCCTACATAGAAAAGGCCATACAATTGTGGACTATGTTAGGGTTAATGATTGCAAGTTCAAAATGTATTTGAGAAGAAGAAAATGAAAGTATTCTACAGAATAAAATATATGCTTTGGCAATGACTTATACAGAACACTGGGCTTACCGAAAAAGCACTGGTCCAGATAAATAACTTCTTTATTTATGTCAAGAATTTTTAAAATGCTACATTTAATTTTAATATCATGATGAGAAGTATTTCTCGTGCTTGATAGGCCTCATTACACTACACTGAATATAGTGTTTGCCTTATTTAACAATTTTTATCAATCATTTAACAATGGATAATGCACTCAATGTCGATAGAAATACAAGTAACAAAGGCACAAGGGTACAATTGACTAGGAAAAACAATTTTTATCTTAGACCATGGTAATACTACCGCAGTGAAATAAGAAAAATGTCTGCTGCTGTTAAATGAAATATGTCAGGATGGTAGGAGCATCTTAATGAATTCTAGTTTCATTTTGTGAAATAATCATTATGACTTTTATTATATGTTAATTTATATTTTCTATTTGAAGGAAAGCTGGGTGTGGCTAACATTTCTGTTAATAAATAGGCCAGTCACAGTTTATGGGAACCTGCGTACATCTCAATTCAGAATAAACTGGTATCTGCCAGACAAAGCTAATTCTCTTTTGTCCAGGAAAGACTATGTTTTTAGAGAGCTGAAATGAATTTGAAACATACTTACTGAAGTTATAATATAATATATATTTATGTCCCACCATAAAGCTCTAAAAACAAAACTTCAGACTAATAAATTTAATATCCTAGCTAATGGTAAATTTAAAATTCTTCAGTTTCTCAAGCATTTACATAAAAATATTAATTGTCGTTTCTATGTATAGGTACTAATACTGATCACTAATTTAATCACATGCTTCTTTATTTAAACAAAGAGCATGTTCAAATATCTTCTTCTGCCTAAGAGAGACCTAAAATAAGCATAAAGATTTCATATGATACCATTCCACTGTTGCTGCAAGTTCCTGAGGCCACCAAGTCACAGTGAAAGTGTCCAAGTTGTGATGGCTGTGGATCTACTAAGCTGATCATAAAATTGTTTTCTTAGACCTTCTTTAGCCTTGCAAAGTCAAATCATAGTGAAGATCCCATCAGTCCTTTATATTGATGTGCTCTAAAAATTCTGGACTGTGTTTATCTCAACAACAAAAAACCCGCAATGACTTGTCTGTTAAGCACTTATGATTCCGTATGAATAATAAAAAATAATATAAATATTCAGCAGCGATCTACCCTGGCAAATGGAATATTTTTGTTTTCCATTAGCCCTTTTAAACTAATTAATGAATTAATGAGTGAGAAGAAGCAATATCAGACCTCAGTAGACCGAAGTGAGGTCACTCCAGTGCCATTTCCAATTAATGTTAGCATTTCATATGCATTACATACTATTGAATGCTGAATCTTTGTGGGTTGGGAGCATTTCGTAGCTGGAACAAGGGACCAAGGACCTGGAGCTGGGCTGGTTCAATTCTTTGTTCTTCCACTGACTCACCTTGTCTCTTCGGGTGAGCCACCAAAGGTGGCAGCTACTAGTGTACCTACCTGGAGGAGTGATGTGAGGCATAATTAACTAATAGCTTTAAAGCACTGGGCTATAACCTGATGAAAGGAACAATAGAAGTACAAATCGTGTTATTATTTTTTGAAATCTGCATATAAATAGATCACCATATTTGGAGGCCTGTGGATGGGGGTTTTTTATGAGAGTACTGACAGCCAACACTTCTAGTTTGCCATGTGGAAGAACTACTAGAGAATAAAATGATTTGTGCAGCTAAGCAATAAAAGAGAGGCTTCTCTGTGGTAATTTTTCAAAATGTTGCATGGGGTTTTAACTATGTGACTCTTATTGACTTAAATGGGAGTCATGCAGCTAAAAACCCATACAACACTTTGAAAATGTATCCCTAAGTGTTTTGTCAATAATCGTATGTGAGTAATAAAATGGGATTCATTCTTTTCTACTCAAGACATATAAACATTATGTTTATATCAGCACAATTACTGACTTTCTGTAGCTTGATAGCTAGTCTTTAGTCATACTATAATTGGCATCCTGATCGCATAATGTCATTTTAATGTGTTCTTCAGAACACACATTATATTATTAGATTCTTGCTGTGAAAGAAGTGCAGAACAACTATATCATAAAAAACTGCAATAATGCTAACTCAAAAAATCATTCCCTATTCAAAATGCAATATAGATCAGTGTCTATCTGAGTAATAATTTTCTAGAAACATTTCCAAATTGTGAAAACACAGCTAATTTGTGGAAGAAAATAGATCCACTGTATACTGCCTGTACGCTGAGGAAAAGAACATATGGAATGTTTCTGAGAGGATTGTCTCAGGCAGTCAGAAGGGAGGAATACTGTGCCCTCCCTTATTGATAGCTTAGGCTTATGGAACATTTCCATACCAAAAAATCCTCTGTATTCTGATTGGATAAGAACAGCTAACTGTTTGGAAAAGTTCTAGTTTTGTGGTATGTCTGATTAGCTGTAGTCGTTTTTCACAGCTCTGTTAACTGGCTGGTACCCTTATCCTTCAGCGGTTTTGAGAGGATACACAAGCCAAATGCTGGGACTTGTAAAATGGATTATTCTTGCCATGGTTATTGAGGAACAATTATTACTCAATAATCAGTCTGCTATTTCTTATTGATTGCAAAGCAAATCTTGAGCTTAAGCTGGCTCTCAACCCATTAAAGATAATTCATAAAAAAGAAAGGAAAAAACTGTTGCACTGATGAATTCATGACATGTAAAGAAGAACATTTGAGAAAAATAGGAGTTTAAAAGGGTTGGAGAGGTCATAGCTATATCATGTGCTTAAAGTGGACATAGGGAGGAAAAGCTGTGAAGATACCAGCTCACAGAAGAAGCATTCACAGGGGCTAGCCGCAACTTAGTCATGAGAGGAGAGTATAGACTATTTCACTGTTTAATAACACCATGTATGGAGTGATTACAATATCTTATTAAGATATTATCTTCAAGCAGACATAGCTTTTATTTAGCTTATTGTGTAGCTCGTAAACAGAAAATATGAACCCTGGAATCATCATGTTAAGTGATTTTTTAGTAATAGGAAGTCAGAAGAAGAATTACAAACTTACCCACAAAGCTCTGCCAGTATGTGTTAGCCTTGACCTGCCATTATAATCTGCTGCTTCTGCTAAACAGAAGCTGCCAATTGTGTTGTTACACGGTGATTTTATGAGGTAGACAAATACCTCTTAGAAAATACAATGAGATCATTACAAGAAGCTTATTGTGTTGGAAAGGCTTGATATTTTATATGGCATTTCTTGCTAATTCAGAATACAATGTCTCAGCACTGTAAAAAAAATGTAGAGAAATAACTAACAAAAGAATAGGTCTGATTATATTTTCAGTACATTGGTTGGACTATTATCATATATGGATCTATTCTTACAGATGTCTGGAAGATGAAGGATGTTTGCTTGAGTAAAAAACAAGTAGGGACCTGTGATTTACTTCCTAGACACACACACACAAAAAAAAAGATTGTAAAAGTCTTAACAGCTACAGTAAGCAACATTACGTTAATAGATATGGTCATAAATATTTGGAGTGGTTTCTAAGATTTGATAATATTTTAATTCTCAAGTCATTGACATATCCCCTCAGCTAAACAATTATTTTTTTATCTGGCAATTTGCATTATTTTTCAAGCATAGCTGTCAATAAAAAGTAAAAAAAATTGGTGAAGAATTAGATCCTATGACTACAACGTGAATGGTGTAAATATATGGATATCCCACTATGGAAACATCCAGATTTCATATTTAAGTCTTCACCACCTTAGATCAGGGGATCAAAATAGGAAGGTTTCATCTAGTGCTGTTGTTATATCCCTGGGCTTCATATCTAGTGCAGGCAAAGCAATTCACCGAAAAATGCCAGCAACAAAACCAAGCTCTTCCTATACCAAATCTTTTTATTGCAAATAGGTTGTTCCATTCTAATATTTGTATCTCATCTTTGTGTCTACAAGCAGGATAAGCAATGCTGAAGATAGGCCAGCCTTGTATTTCCGCCAATACTTTGACAAAGTCTGAAAGTGGTTTCCAAGTAGGATTAAGTGGACCAGCAGTACTATTTTTCCTGCTGTTATTTTTTCATACTTATTAACAAAGCAGATTTTATTATAGAACTGATTAAATGATAATTTAACATGTCTTTCCAATTTGTTATGTTTCTGACTTTATTACAAAGTGTGTTTTCCAACTGAAATAACATGCATTCCTATATGAGGTACCATTAATGCAAGCAGCAGTGTGTACAATTTATAGACCATTCTTAAATTGCCTTACCTTTAAAACGATATTGCGATGTAGTCATTTCATAAGCAGTTAATGTGATTATGTAAGACCTGTATAATGACTTAACATGATTAGGTATTTTATATGTTTCTTTTCATAAAATTACCGAGTACACGTACATGAAACAACATGAAATTCTGGAATTCTATTATCTATATTGTGTTGCTAAAATAGAAGATGAATTTGCTAAAAGTTAGCCTCATCAGCTGTGAATGCATTTGCTTCCTTCCTGGGATGTCTGCCTGCACTGCTGTCACTGCAGAGACTGCTGCTCTTGAGGACACACCAGGGTTAACTTGAAATCTGTTCAAGCGGAAGTGTGAACAGCCAGCCACGGCCACATGGAGCTCGGTTTAACCATCTGAGCATTTAATTTGCTTCTCCAGCAGCTTCTGCAGCCCACACTTAGCTCCTTGCTGCTGACACTGTACTGCCACCAGTACTTTTGCTAGCTAGTATAAAGGTTCTGCAACTTATTCTAAGGGAGCTGCAGTCACAGCAGCACAGGTAGAGCTTTTACGGAAATGGATTGATCAGAAAGATTCTGAAAGTGTATTGCAGACACTACAGACAAGCACAGAAAAGAACAATTGCAATGAAAATTATCATAAATCACCTAACTTGAACAGGCTTCAGAGGTTTGCTACAGACTGGCTTAGCGCTTAATCATTTCAGACAACATATTTAGTACAAGTCAATGCATACACCCAGTATCAAATTCACTACAGGTGTAAGCAAGCATGACTTTAATTGAGTTGTGCCTGCTTATATTAGATTTGGCCTAAGCTCAGAATGGCTTTCAGCAGGTGTAGTTTATGGTGCTTCAGATGATGTATCTTTTGCCGTAGCATAAAAATAAAAATAAAAAGAAATACAAGGACAGATTGTGTTATGATGACCACAATCTACAGTTAGAGGTTAGATGTATAAGAGGTATTATACAGGCTCAGCAAGCAGATCTGCCACATGTCTTTGTAACATGTGGTTTTCTAAGGGTTCTGGCAAACCAGCTCTGATAAAGGAATTTTCCACTTCTCCTTCCTCTACCCGGTCCTCTCTTGCACGCTGTTGCCTGACTGCCAGCAGTGGCTGCATGAGTAGCGTATCCATGTTTCAGCCTGCAGTCCAGTACCAGCACAGGTCCACTTACAGGGAGCATCTTAAGTTTGTCAGATTGTGAAAACAGCTCTTGGAGCAAGAACATGCTTTCCATTCTGCACCCCCAATGTGGAAGAAGGGCTCCCCAGCAAAGGACAGGGGCAGACAGCCTTATCTGTGGTGCTGTAGTCTCTGTACTGCTGCTCTGGTCACAGTTTAGACAAGGAAGAGCCTGGGTCCTATGGGAACAGAGACAGCGGAACCACTGCATCTTAATGCTGTGTCTTTGCTAGAGAGAGAAGCTGCCTTCTGAAGTCAACAATAGAAGTAAAAACTGTGGTGACAACGCAGTTCTGTTTTTAAGCAAAAAAAAATGACAGAATGAAGGACCAGTCTTTAACACCATCTAGTTAACTCAGATGAAACAAAGGGGTTCCTCATACCCTTTCCTGGTTCACTGTGAGCACCAGCCACTTCGTAGCCAGACAAAATCAGCACTTATTTCTGACAGAGAAAATGCAGTGTGAAATTACATCAAATCTAATTGCATAATCATGGTCTATGAAAACAAGTGCATGAGTGGATGAGGTATAGTTCAAGGGAACCATGAACAACTTGGATTTCATTGTTGGGTCATGTATTTAAATCCACAGAGCTGCCCCACACTGCACACCATTTTGTTAAACTGCAAATCTGCAAATGATAAAGCAGCTGGTTTGTTTGGGTCAAAGCCTGTTGAAACAGAGGCTGACACAAACCTTCTATCCAAAGGGAGCCCAGGGCCACTGTGGATGGTAGCCTGTGCTCTACAAACCAATTCCTTTCCCCATGGCTTGATTTCATTCCTGGAAGCCAGAGAAGTGCTAAAAATGAATGAGAGCTTTGCCTGGCTGCCAGTGCCTGTCCTTCTTCCATCCATTAACACTCCCTAATCTGAAAAATTTGCCAGCCCTATAGGTTCCCACACCACACACCAGTTATCCTGATTAAAAAATTCACGCTTCAGTATTAGTGCTGATTAAAAAGGTTTTCCTGTGCTTTATGCAGAAGTTGAATATTCATCAACAGTGTCTGGTTTAAGAAATGATAAATAGCATCGGAAATAATTTTTTAACTACATCAAAAACTTATTTGTAGTGTTCAGCAATGTCCCCCTACAGCCTAGTTTATAAACAAATTATCTGAATTATTAATTTATCATGCAGGGACTGCAAAAAAGGAAAAAATTCCCAGTGGGTTATTACAGCCCTTCACAGGAAACGCATATCTCCTGGCACTAATGACATCATCAATAACAAGAAGTTTATTTCCAAAGAACTCAAACCAAAATTTAATTAACTGTATATGATATTTTCAAATTAAATATGAGTTAAGGGGTTCAGAATTGGGATTAATATAACAGTTCTAAAGTAAATTCATCTTCTAGTAAATTAAAAACAATAACAACAACTACAATAAAAGCCCTTTCCAAAATAACTCCAAAATAAACATTCAATTTAATGGAAAGATTCATTTCGTCTGCTGACAATATGGAAATGATTTGCTTCTGTCTGGAATTCCCATTTGTTTAAAAGAATCAGCAAGAACACTGGTAGATAGGGAGCGTAGCACGGGTCAACGGTGCTGGAGCTGTGATGAAAAAGGAAATCTTGCCAATGAAATCCCCATTTTCCCCTACTTTAGCCAGTTTTTCTCTTTCTGGATGACAGCAGCACACAAAGTAAAGAGAGAGTAATCTACGCTGCATGATGTCCATTTTGAAGTCATCTTTGAAATAACAAATCAGACATACCAAACACATAATAGAGAACAGGACTACTTGGATTTCTACTGAAATTTCCTATGTTTGTTACCAAAAACAACTGGAAAACAAAATAAAATGGAAACCAAATCCAAAAAGTTACCTTATAAAAGGAGAAATAATGAAGTTCATATTTATGGCAATATAGAAAATGTATTTGATGTTGTGCTGGGGAAAAAAAAAAAGATTAAATCAAAATAAAAAAAGCATGGAGAAAGACAAGAAAAGCCTTAGAGGAATTACAAGAATGTGGGCATTCCTCAAACTTCAGGAGAAGATCAAGGATTAGATTCAAGAAATATGTCTGTTTTAACTATTTGTATATTCAGATATATGTGCCGTTCAAGCAGAATCAGTGTCAAGTCCTTTTTCATTATTTCCTTGTCGTAGAAGTACATTTTTAAAAACAAAGTAACACTTACCAATGCATCTTTGAGGCACTGAAAAAGTACTGAGTTTTTGCAAAAAAAGGCAATAAATATGCAGGACATACGCCAATATGAAAGGGGTCAAAAATTACACCACTGTCTGTTTTCAAAGGGAAGATAAATACTCTGCTACTGAGAAAACTGCTTTTCCTTTCAGCTTCCTTTGACTCAATCTTCTTCCAAGGGAGAGATTAATGACAGAAGAAGCAGGAAACTTGGACACTGATGTTTTGGAGAGGAGCAAATTGCTTCTCCTCAGCCCCTTCTGCAGCTCACCCTGAAGAACATGTACTTCAAGTCTATGAACCTAAAATGACAAACTTGACCAAACAATATCCCTCTCCCATTGCCTTATGAACACCCTTCTGGTCATGACTTCTATGAAATTGTAGACACTCAGAAACTATGGTTGGACAATTTCCAAGCATTTTCTTAATCGTGGTGGTGATAAGAACAAGAAGCCAAGAAGTAGTGGTGAAAAAATAACTAATTTCCCTTTATGACTTGTTGTGAGACCTAGAAAATGGAGTCAGCAACAAGAGCTAAAGTTTGACATTCCAGAGATTGGTAAGGAGGGAAGATGAGAGGGCATGCAATTATGGAGGAAGCTGAAATTTTACCTAGAATTTGCTAAACTATTTTTATTTTTAGAAAATGATTGTAATACTGTACCTGTTTTGTGAAATGCTGAGTGCAAGAGAGGTTTTATGAGGCTGTTAAAGGGTAGAGGAAAATCTTGTCTACAAAAAGGCACCACAATTATGTACTGATGTGTAAAAAGAAAAAATTATATATAATCGTATGCACAGACCAAACAGCCGAGGTGAAGCCAGGTGATAATAGTTAAATTATATAAATGCAAAGTCATTGTTGTTATTATTGTTGGGGGTGATGATTGGTTCTTTTACCTTGGCACATAGGAGCCACTATGCTAGCCACGGCGTATAAAGAATAAAACCTCTTTTCTGTTCTAAAGATCAAATCATTTAAGGTTTCACTGTGTATTTTTCACTTTCCCAAGCCAAAAAAATTTATGTTCCAAAAATCTGGGTAGCATCAGAAAGCCATTAAAATCAGATAACCACAGAAACATTTCTTAATTTTCATCATATTGTTTCTATTCCCATAGTCCTGCTGATTTCATTAGCCTAGTTACTTTAACCATTGTAAACAGAAACTGCCATCAGGCTGAGATGCTGATGTTCATTTCTGCTGCACATACAAGTATGAGAACATGTATTTCACATCCTTACAGGGTTAGCAGGAAAAAAAAAGGATATTCCACCTTTCCAAAAGTATTATGACTTGTTCCCAGTGCTGTGGAACAAACAACACTGAGTCTTCAGGCATAAGGCACAAGCTCTAGGATGCTTGGATGTGCTAAATGTTAGATCTTTTAACAGATTTTAATGCCTTCTCTTGAATCCTGTACAGTTAGAAATGTAGAAATGTGTAAAATTAACAACATCTAGGTACAGGGTAAAGTATTACCTGCAGTCAGTGATATTCTGCGAATAATTTATTTGGCAACACTTATGGTGAGAATGCGGTACTAGGAAGTGACACAGGGCTCCACACAGGGATCTGAGCAGGCAGAATGAGATTTTCTTCCCCTGTCTACTCTGCTGGTGCCATAAGCAATTTGAACTGGGACTAATTCTTCCCAGTTATTTGAAGAGAGGCCATCAGGAGAGGGGCTAGTTTGAGGAGTGACCTTGATGTGCTACTGTAATGAAACCAGTAGAAATTAATGTTCTCTTACTCATGGCTCTGCCAAACATAAGCAATACAGCTGTGTCAAATTCTTACCATCCACTTCACGGGAAACAAAACTAAGCCTGTACAGAACACTTTAAAATCCCTTACAACATATTTAGGTAACAAAATGCATAATACAAAACTGATTTCAAGGGAAAAAAAAAACAGACAGTCTTGCTAGGAGCTTGCTGAGATAAAATTTTTTTATAGAAAAAAGGTACTATATACCATGTAAATTGCCATAATAAGATCTTGTACAGTATGGATATTTTAAATACACATGGTGTACTAAAAATGTAAATTATCATAACTACACTTCACATAAAATAAATATCGCATTGTGTGTAAGATGTTGGCATTGTGCTAAAACACACTGCAAATAAAGTGAATGTGATATTTAATATATATATAGGTTCATATCAAGTTTCTGTAAAAATAATATAAAGTCTCTCATTCAAGACGTCTACAGGGAAAAAGCAGAATATTAATTTTCATGGTACTCCATTCCAGTGTTTCCATAAGTATTATGTGGCTATGTCTACATAAAACTCTTGCTGCATACTAGGACCACTATAGCTGAAAATGTTCCATGAATTGAACAGGAATCTTTCCATCCCAAAAGTGCCAAATAACAGGTCACCTCAAATGGATGGTGAAAAGCATAATTATGAGTGCATTTTAATACCTGCAATGAATCCAGCTTTGAAAGCTTTACATTGTTTGTATGCTATATTCCAGTTATAAATAAAATTTTAAAAGGTGCTGTATACCTCAAAAAGAATATTAAAACTTCAAAGTAATATATATGTTTATTATGTTACCATGACATACTACATTGTGGAGTTGTGTATAATTTTGATGGCCAAAAAAATATATTTACAGAGTGTGAAATTATGAATTATTGTTTTCTTTACTCACAGCATTAGTTTAATTGTGCTTTTACATTTTCCAGTAAAATTTTCACAGAGACCTATAGTCTGATAAAGCCAAGTTGAAAACAGCATTCGACACTAAGCCTTTTACATAAGCTAAACACTTACCAAAATATTAAAAGATACCCTAAAAGGTACATCTGTTGCATATAACATAATCTGAAGTAACACCATCAGTATTAAAATAAGCGGTGACAGTCTCACCTGTGACCCTGAAATATCAAACCTGGAAAAAATGGCAGAAAACCCTCTTCAAGGAGAGATCTGCACTTTTCTCCTGATCCTGCATTTTAGAGCAGTCAGATTCACTCCTAGGCTTGTGCGATTTTTTTCTGCAACCCAAGCACACCAGGCTGCGCCTTTATAATCCAGCTAAAGGGCAATGGCCTATCCCTAACGCAGTCTTACACATAGTTTCCTTTTTGTTAAACAATTGTTTCCTCATGCCCCCATTCATAATCAGCACAGATAATGTCACCTTCACTTATCAGGTTGGAAGGGATGCCAGGAGGTCTTTAGTCTCCCTGCTCAGAACAGGGTTAACACAGAATTCAGACCAAGTTGCTCAGGACTTTGTCTATTCTTAAAAGTCTCCAAGGACATCACTACTGCAACTTCTCTTGCTATGCTGCTGCAGTGCTTAATTATCCTCATCATGAAAGTATTCTCCTTGTACCATGTCAGAAACTCTTGTGCTTCAATTTATGGGCACCGTCTCTCATTCTCCCATAGTGCACTTCTGTAAAGAGTCTGGCTCTGTCCTCTTGGTAGTCCCTAAGGTCCCCTGAAGACTCCTCTCTTGAACAAGCTGAAGAAGCTCATCTCCCTCAGCCTCCCGTCACGGGGCAAGTGCTCCAGCCCTAAGCCATCTTGGTGCTCTTTGCTGAACTTGCTCCAGTTGACCAACATCTTTCCTGTACTGAGGGGCCCAAAACTGGATGCAGTATGCCAGAAATGGTCTAACAAGTGCCAAGCTGAGGTGATTAAGCACTTCCCTTGATCTAGTGGCTACAGTCCTATTTTTACTGTCCAGTACACTGTTAGCCCTCATCACAGCCATGTGGGACTCGTGTCTAGGGGCTTTCCAGCGAAGTTGCTACCCAGCCACTCAGTCAGTCCCCAACCTGCATTGATATAGGGGGTTAGTCTGTCCCAGGTGTAGGACTTAGTTTGCCAGGTCCATCTGAACAGCAGCCCTGCCCTCATGAATAGCCACTACATCCCTAAATGGTGTCACATGCAAACACGATGAGGGTGCCTTCTGCCTTCTCCTCAAAGTCACTGATAAAATATTAAACAGGATCAGTCTCAGGACAGATTCCTTAGAAACTTCACTTGTGACCGGTCATCCAAGGTAGAGCATGGACGGTGAACTTATATGCTTTGACCAGTGATACAGCCAGGTTTTCCCTCACCTAATAATTTGCCCATCTAGACTGCTATGCCCCAGTTGTGATACAAAGATGGCAGACAATAACAAAAACCTTGCTAAATTCAAAGTGGATGACATCAAAATCAGGGGTGGAAGGGCTCTACAGAGGGATCTGGACAGGCTGGATCAATGGGCTGAGGCCAATGGTATGAGGTTCAACAAGGCCAAGTACCAGGTCCTGCGCTTGAGTCACAACAACCCCATGCAGTGCTACAGGCCTGGGGAAGAGTGGTTGGAAAGCTGCCCAGCAGAGAAGGACTCAGGGGTGTTGGTTGACAGCTGGCTGAATATGAGCCAGCCGTGTGCCCAGGTGGCCAAGAAGAACAACAGCATCTCGGCCTTTATCAGAAATAGTGTGGCCAGCAGGACTAGGGAAGTGTTTGTACCTCTGTACTCAGCACTGGTGAGGTTTCACCTGGAATACTGCATTCAGTTTTGGGCCCGCCACTACAAGAAACACATTGAAGTGCTGGACCGTGTCCAGAGAAGGGCAACGAGGTTAGTGAAGGGTCTAGAGCACAAGTCTTATGAGGAGTGGCTGAGGGAACTGGGGTTGTTCAGCCTGGAGAAAAGGAGGCTGAGGGGAGGCCTTATTGCTCTCTGCAACTACCTGACAGGAGGTTGTAGGGAGGTGGGTGCTGGTCTCTTCTCCCAAGTAACAAAGGATAGGACAAAATGAAATGGGTTCAAATTGCGCCAGGGGAAGTTTAGACTGGAAATTGTGAAAAATTTCTTCACCAAAAGGGTTGTCGAGCATTGGAACAGGCTGCCCGGGGAACTGGTTGAATCACCATCCCTGGAGGTATTTAAAAGACAGGTAGATGTGGTGTTTAGGGACATGCTTTAGTGGTGGTTTTGTCAGTGCTGGGTTAATGGTTAGACCTCATCTTAAAGGTCTTTTCCAACCTAAACAATTTTATGATTCTATAATACTAACATCATATTTTCAACCTCATTTATGTATTCCTTCCTTCTAGGTGACAGCTGCTCTAACTGATAAAGAGCTCCCTTACAACTTATGAGCTGTATCCCATCAACCATAGATCTAGTGTAGTCTTACACCCTGATTAAACTACTTCACTTCATGGTTTCTGATATGACTAGGGAAAAATCATAAAATACACCTGAATATTCACTGAAGTTCAGAGATTAATTTCATTTGGCTACTCTTCCAGCCCTCTGGTGACTACTTTTCCAAACACCTGGGTGATTGAATTTTGCTGAATTGCTACCAGAAAGCTGAGTATGTGCTTGCACACTACTGTATTGATAGCGGGGATGGTATGTTTCATTAGGGACGGGATGCAGTTTGAAGTACAGGGGAGATGGAGATTTTTACAAAACCAGTGGCAGACTACTGGAATACAAACTAAGTAGTTAATTCAAGATCCACATTTCACACATTGAAGCATTTACTCATCTGCAACTTGCCTACAATCCCCCAGAACATTTAATCACATTCATTCTCAAAAACCTACGTACATATTTAATTGCTTGATGGATCAGGGCCTTAACTGAATAGGGCAGAGCTGCGGTGCAATGGAATGACTAGGACACCTGAGGCTGTAGGACTCATCTCATCCAACATTAGACATCCAACATTTATAACAAAAGCATATATCTCAGCTAGTTACTATAGGCCCCCTTCATAATTAATGGAGAGAAATAGACACTTCTAGGGTGCAATTCATCAGTCTTACTTTAAGCATCTGCTTTAGGAAGAGATGAATTGCACCCGTCAGGTGCATATTTTTCCCTGCTGGTTGTAAAGGGGATCAAGGTGCCTACCTCAGAGACAGCATCTATATTTGAATCCTGCCCCAAATAAAACCTCTTAATGGACTCTGGGGCTATATAAAAGATTCTAAGCAACTTGTAGGTTGCCTCTGAGTCTTGTTCTGGTCCTTGAACATGGGTTCCTGACTGCTGCACTCTGGTCTGTAGTTCTTGGTACTTTTTCTATCATACCTGCCCAAGTATCTGTCCCCACCTGCACTGCCTGTTCCTGTCCACTGACCTCAGATTTAAAATCCCTGGCACCCTGACCTTTGTTTTTACCTGTGTTAGGCTTTTGCCTTGTCTTTTAGGTTTGGGTTGTACAAATGCTTTGTTGTCTGGGCTTCCCTCCCGACTTCTGCATGAGGCACTTTCTCCCTAGACCAGAGCATTAAGACTCCTTCCCACTCCTGACATTGATCTTGCTTAATCACAGGCTCTCCAGCATACACTTCCATCCCATTTCCAGCCCAGTTTAGCAGCCCTGTCCACCCATGCCCTAGTTATAGTAATTAGGCTGTCAGCTATTGAAGAAGTGATAGTATTGGCCACATAACTTCTGTGCTGTAAATTGCTTACTAGCAATATGATTCAATGAATCTGACTATTGGATGATACTTAAAATAATAGAAATATAAAGGTAATACAAGTCATTAATGGACCAATGCACTTAGTGGACACTGAGCACAGGACAAACCTTAGTATTTATGTATCTGTCTGTGAACAATATGTAGCCATTGCCATTCAGCTATTGACCTTCTCCTGAAACCCTTCAGTCATTTTTTTTAAATAGCCTCATGATTTTTTTCTTGTCTCCTCTATGACTATTTTTTTCTCTTCCCATCCAAAGTCTCTCTGTAGTCTTTTTTCTACCCCTTCTCTACTATTTCTCTATCACTTAGTATCAGTAACAGAAGCTGTTTGAGCAGAACAGTGTGTACCATATTCCCTGAGCTCAGCAAACACATAACCCCAGCTGAAGGCCTCTCTAGGAAGCTCACACATGTGCATTATTCTATCAACTCAGCCTGCCAACTGGTGCATCAGTTTTTCCAAGAACAACCAGCTTCTGATGAGGAGCAAACAAAATACCGATTGTTACAGCCGGAGTGTAGTTTTGGTATTACTAGTGACTCTACTAGTGGCATCTCCTTACAGACGGTAACTGGGTGACTGAAACCCTCCATAGTCTCAAAAGAAGAGCCATTTGCTACACTCCCCAAAGCCTGCTGATACAAATTTTCTTTAACTGCCTTTAAAATGACAGAAGTCTTTGCAACAGTACCCAACAGAAAAATCTTGATTTTTACTAACTCTTACAGTAAATAGATTTGATACTAAATTATGTAGTTACAAGCCCAAAATAAATCAAATTATTTGCATATTAATATAGTCATTTTTTATTAAAAAACAATCAGATCATTAAATACAACCACCATGAAATAAAAAGAAGGGGGTACAGAAAGACACAGCTTCTCCATCCTTGCAAGTGATAATACAGCCATAATTGTTTATCACTCTCTCTCCACCCTCAAAATTACATGTGTATTTGCTTTTCTTTGGCTGATCAGTAAACTACTAAACACAATTCATAAAAGAACAGTAAACTTTAGTAAATGGGAAATTAATTGTTAGAAGAAGCTCAACTGTACCAAAAAAAAAAAAATTTACAAGCAACCTTATCCTTTCTAACATGCCTTTTGTCATTAGCATCCAAAGGGGCCCTGCTATTGCCCTTTTCAAACACTCGAGTATGTTAATGTCCATAATGGTGACCTAATCAGTTTAGGTGTATCATCCAAACAGTTTCACAGAAGCAATTGAGGGAATGTCATTGAGGACTTGCAAATGTAGTGTGCTTCAGTGTGTCTGCAGAGCAAGCCAGAGTGCGACAGATGACAACTACGTTATAATCCTTCTAGAAAGCCACTGATCCCTTGCATAAAATCACATTCTAAAACAAGGTTTCACTTGGTATTTAAATGGATAAAGCATGGAAGTACTGTTAGATTCAAGTTCTGGTAAGAGCTGTGAGATATTCTTCACGTAAAGATCCCGAATTTTGAGCTTGGGATCAGAAGCTATGCCCACAAAATATACCTTAATACAGCCTGTCGGCAAAATATAAAGCTGTGTAGAAACAGGTTCTTGAGTCCTTGACCTATGCATGCCAGTATATGTCTTGCATGTGGGAACATGAGAAAATTTCTCATAAACTGAAAATGGTAAATTGTTAATGAGTAGAACATAGAAAATTAACTTGTAACACCTTTCCATTTTTTCTTGTATTTGATTTAAAAAAAGATATAGTAACATAAGAAGAAACTATGAAAAAGGCCTAGGATGATATTCTGATTTTATACAAAAATGGCTGAGAATCTGGTATTGATTTTAAAATGAGGAGTAAAGCCATGTGCAAAGCACTTTCACTTGTTTTGCCAGCAAGGAAAACAAAATATTTGTGTCACTAACAAGATTACTAAAGGTCAAAGTTTTAACCAAGAGGCATATTACCATCTTTTATCTTGTGCACATAGCTAAGAAACACCAGCACTGCTCAAACGAAGTATCTTGATGAAAATCCTCCAGCTTTCAGCACCCCACCAAGTTCTTCAAAACATGTTTTGTAATGAAGAGGCCAAACGAAATGCAGAAACAGATGTTCTTCCCTCCTTATTTGCTCAGAAAATATTCCCCTTAAATTAATTCAAGTCCCTCCCACTCCGTATAAAGATTCCTCTTCAAATACCGTGTCTTTTAATCACCAGTGAGGAAATAAATAACACGTCAGACAGCAACATATTCATAACTGACAACAATAACAAGGAAATGGAGCCACTAAAATGTGTAAATGCTTTTCTAAGAGACCTATTATGTAACATACACAAGACTCAAAATTCTCTCTTTTTCTTATCCTGTGTTTATTTACAGCTCTGCACTTGTTAATGCAGGGGGTGTTTGGACTGAAGGAAGCCATGGGAGAAATAGCAAGTGGAATCACAGTGAAAGTGAAAAATGCCTGTGCCTCCACCAGGTTTCACATATTGTTTTTATGGTCCTAAACTGTAATTGTTGTATTGTGTACGTTTTTCAGCTCCGATCATCTGAAACCTTTTGTGGGTTGTGGTGCAGCCCACCCACCTCCATGCTGTGGAGTGCAGCACAAAGACAAGCAGGAGTGTTTGGAGGGCACAAAAGCCATCTGCAGCAGAAGTGGAGGATTATGGAGGACAGAGAGAGCCCATCCTGGTGCCTTTTCACCCACACTGCCTGGGGAATGGTGAAGCCTCATCCCAGGCAGCCACAGTAAGCATCACCTAACAGCCCATGGCGGTCAAACAGGATCCATGCCCAGTCATCCAGAGCCTGCACTGCCTACCTTGTCCTGTTTTGTTTAGCAGCGTAGGCGTAGTCTAAGGGTATGCGTTCTTGAGTTGAATTTTTATAAGGTACCTTTCTCCTTCATTCGTGCTCATGTGACAATATTGTGCTTCTGTGCTAAAATAACAATGAAATCATCTTTTAAAGCTTCTTTCAGAAAAAAAGCCTGCTGAAGTCTGTTTTGCCTTTGCCTATTTTCAAAAGAACCTGTGCAATTATCTTTAAGACATCTATATTTACCTGCATGGGGCAGAACCACAATGCCTATGAACTGCTTTTCTCCTCCTTACATAAAGATTTTCAGACATGTTCAGCATTTGATGAGTACACTTTATGGCCTTCAGGGTTGCGTATGGGCTAATAGTGTAGCCTTGCAGTAGGTCTGCAAAACAAAACAGCTGATGTATAGGATCCAGCATCCACATTGTACATATTTCAATGGGAGGTTAATTTAGACTGGTTCTTGTACAGCCAATGCGCACAGTGCCTGTTTGCAGTTGGTGTACTTTCAGTATGCTTTTGCAGAATACGTTCCAGTTTAGTTTCATCCTAAAGGAGTCCAGTTCCTATTCTCCAAGGTGACTGCATGATGTGAACAATCCTCTTTTAAAATCCGTAAACAATTATATTCCAAACTACAGAATAGTTTTAACCTAATCATTTTATTTTGCAAGCAAGTGAAACTAGCAGAAATGCCAGGGGTCTGTTTTGTTGATGCGCTTATTTAATTTACTTTGGATCGCTCGTCAGGAACTGCATTTCTTGTTAACAGTTTATTTTAAATTAGGTCTTCACAATGGAATTGAGATGGAAATGTAGGTAGGTCCTAGTGTTGACTGGTAAACAAGGTGGTACTTTCCCCCCTACAACACTCTACTTATCTCTTCTCTGTACATTCCCTGTGCTCAGTCAAAGGGTGTCACACTGGGGGCAAATTTCCCCATCCAAAATAAGACCAGAGGCTGTAGCGAGTCTGCCTGGGAGGGGACAGCAGGCTGTGAAACAGTCCAGTGGTGAGCCAGTCAAACAACTGTGTCTCCAAAGGTCCAATACCTTCCAGATGTACTGTCTGGTTCCTTCAATGGCAAAGGGGCTAAACACAATGATTTCATTCATTCTGTTCTCCTGTAACATTCCAGAAATGAAAATGAACCCCACCTTTACTTGAAAGCTCAAATCGCATTTAAACACAAGCTTGGGACTTCTTTCAGCTCTCGAAAGGCATTCTTCTTCTGTAAAGAAAAAAGTGAGCTGTTTTCAGCTGGCTTAAATGAGCATAGCTCTTAGGCTTTGTATAAAAAACAAACAAACAAGAAAAAACTACCCTGGAAGGTATATTCTCACCCAATGGTAGAGTCCTACCTGCGTGCTCTTGTCTCTCATGCTGTAGTACAGCACCTTACACTGTTAAACGTATTTTTCACCATCTCTACTGCTGAGAATCAGTTGGATGCTTCAGTTGTCTCAGCTCTTCAGTTGTTTTTATTCTTTCAGCTACATGCTGTTATCATGAATTATCTGATTTCAAAGAACAGAAAATGTCTCTTTTTGTAATAAAGCTGTTCAAGCTATTTAAAATGTGTTTTCCAGATTATCAAGCTTTTTGTCACATTAGAATTTTGCTTTAACACAGATAAGCCGTAGCTTCATCAAGTTTTATCTTGCCCAAACAGAACAAGGACCAGGCTGACTCACTGACAAGTAATAGAAAGCAGAGCTTTTCATCTCTATGTCACCAGCTGAAATTCAGCAAAGGTCATCACCGATAACCAACTGAGTTTTTGATGGCCTTATGAAATTAGCTGATGGTCTTGGTATAGTGACTAGTGGACAGATGTTCTTATTATAAAAACCATTATACCAATTGATAACCTCTCTTGGTTGACTCAACAGAGAAATGAGCAACTGAATGAGGCACAGGTGCTCAACCACTTTCTCACGTCGACAACTGGCATCTGGAAAATAAGTTTAAGGGCATATTGCTGGGGGTTAAGTGTGTTCCACTTATTCTGAAGCTGAAAGATTTCAGACACCTAAGCTATTAGTCTATTACCTTTCTTAAATGCCATGCTATTCCAATTTTTGTTTTAGACAAAAAAAATAGAAAGAAAAGATACTGACTCAGTCCAAAATTCAAATCGACCTATGCAGTCAGGGCAAATTAAAATATTCCACCGTAACACTGAAAATAATAGGTGTAATAATATATGATTCAACAGTATAATTTTATAAGCCTCTACTAGTATGAAGTTCTTACTATTCTGATGCATTTTCCATGTAAGTCTTTTCCAGTAGCAACCAAGACATTTGTGTCGTATAAGAGACATGCTATGGAGTTGCTCACTGAGACTGGATTTTAACTTCTATTTAAAAGATGACATCTTCATTAAAAGGAATGAGAGAAAACCTTTATTTGTCTCTCCTTTTAAGGGGTAAATTTCTTCTGTTCTCTCAGATGTAATTTTAAAAAAAATTATTTCTATTTGCCATGTCTTCTGCGTTGGAAGTTATTTTTCAAGTTAATTTTAACAATTCAGGTAATTATCAACCCTTTCAGACTAATTAAAAAAAAAAAATCTAAAGAAAGATACTGCCAGTGTTGGCTTTGGATGCCAGAAACTCATAGCTTCTTCCTGAAACAAGCAGAATACATAACACTTTAGCAATTTTTCCTGCACTGTACTTAAAACAGATTTCCCCAGGGTTTACAAAACTTGTGCATTTAGTGGAGACTGTTAGTTCATTCATCAAACACATGATGTAAACCACTGTGTTATGCACCTTCAAATCAAAAAAAGATGAAAAAAGGTGCATACAAAGGCAACAGTGCTCAATGAAGGACATGTTTTTTAGTGCTTGGCTGTACAAAAACGTGTTCACACAAACAACTGTCGCAGCAATTATTTATGATTAAAAAACATGGGAATGTTGTGGTGACTTTGCATTAGAAGTCTAGTATATGTCAATTGTTTTATTCATGATAAACAGATCATTTAGTTGGAAAAATCCCATCTGCCTAGATATATCTCTTATTATTTATGAGAACCATGTTTAGGAATGCAGGCAGCACATGTGCATAATTAATCCTGAAGAGAATTAGACATTGTTTGATTCACAGCTGAATGCAATTAGCATTAGGAAGTTTACATATGTTGGCAATAACACAGATTAGCAACTAAAGTGCTTGTTAAAAAATTTAACCTGAGGCTGCTGGAGCAGACCTCTCTTAATGATGCTTTAAATGTTGTTGATGAAGTAATAATCAATTTTGTTTTATAAATAGTAAATCAAGAATTTAGGTCTAATTAGCTGTGCTACAGATCACTTCACTTACATATCCAATGTACATGTGATGTGTGCTGTGAACTTTCTTTGAGTCTGGTGTGCAAACAGTTGTTAAGGGGAAGATGTGATCCCTTCTGTGTAAAAAAAAAAAAAAAAAGAAAGAAAGAAAAAAAAGTCACAGATGGGGAAGAATGAGATGTCTGTGGTGGGAGTGACTCTGTGCTCCTGGCACTCAAGAAGGAAAGAGCTTTTCCTTTGTTATTTCAGAGCTTTTTAACTGAAGGATGAAGAAACAATGCCTTGTCTGCCTTTTTAAAATATAATAATTAGATTATAATTCACAGTCTGTGAAATGAAGCCCTCTAATGGAGAGGGAGGAGGAAGAGAGAATATAAGTGATGAAAGTGAGGAGGCAAAGTAAAATTGAGCTGTAATTGTTTCCACTTCAACTTTAAGAAGTTCAACATTAATTAAAATGTTTCTGCACCACTCACCACCAGATTGGCACAAAAGAGGACTGGCTGGTATGTGCAGCTGCTGACTGGCAGGGATGTCAGCAAGGCAATCGCCAGGAAGGCTGCAGTTACACACACACACACGCTCTCTTGTATATTCTAAAGGCTATGCTGCAGTTAGAACAAGCGTTTCTCTTTTTATTCAAGTACGAGGCCAGCATTTCCTTCCAGGTAAGAAATTAATACTTCCTGAAACACATAAAAGAGTCTGAAAATTGTTCTAAGATATCTTTCTCGTTACTCTGGCTTAGGGTTTACTTTGGTTTTCTCATCTTTAATTATGTTTATTCATATGAGAGATTTCAGCCATAAACTTCAGCTGAGCACCTACCATGCCCTAAGAGTCAGTCGGAGCTGGATCCATGAAGAGTTTTCCTTCTCCTTCAACTATATTGACTTCTTACCCTCTAAATGTTTCTTCCTGTGAGCAGGGGACATATTGTGCAGTCTCTGTAATCACCCTTCATACATCAGAGGAGCAGGAGAGTACACTAATTGCTATCAGTGAATGAAACAACAAGAGGATACTGCAACCCCTGCTTCTTCCGGCAGATGCCTGTGTGTCCCCGCACCAAGCACAAGGATGGGTACGCCTGTAGCCTCAAGCCTTTCTTCCCCAGCAGGCTGGGAAGCCCATCTCAGGACGAGATGGATAGCCAGGAAAATTTTAAAGTAGCTGAAGGAAGAGGGAGCAAGCAGAGAGCCAGAGGTGATGGGACTTTGCTTCAACCAGAGCCAAAAGACACTCATTTTGCATGTGACGACAAAAATCGGGCACTTCCTTACTCACTCATCTCCACCACTGCCAGACACTGTAAATAATCTTGAAATGGAGTCAGGGCTAAACTGGAAAAGGCATTTAGGCTCCTAAAAATGGGAAAATGTGCTCGCAGGCATTCAAGAATGAATAAGAGCTCTCATCAGAGGAAGAGCGTGGAGCACAGAGCAGCTTCGATTGGCCACGTGTCCTTCTGGGAGGCATGGAAAAGAGCAGCCAGCCCAGAGGATTTCCCTGGTGAATGGCAAGCTCTCCCTGTAGCTCTGGAGGGCAGCAGGGAAGACTGAGTCTCCGGGGAAAGCCTGCACACGTGTGAAGGCTGAGTGGCTTCTTCTTTAAATGATAAGTGTTGCAAATTCGTAAGTGCTGCTCAATCCCATGATTTAATATCCATTATATCAGTTCTGTAGGCTGTGTGGGAGCTCATGATGCTCCCCTTAGTGGCTGTGACTGATCAAACTGTAAGCAGCACTTCAATTTTTGTGCAGAAAAATGGTTGTCTGCATCCAAGCTTAATTCTTAGTATTTTACACGTTCAGGTCCTATAAAAACAGATGATTCTGAGGAGACATGGCAGTAGCCCGGTGCAGTTTTAAGAAATTTCCAAGACATCCTGTTTGTTTATCTTTGTTTAGCTGATAGAGTCAGATGAAAGGAATGGAATACCTCGTATGTCAGGAGACTGAAGTGAATTAATAGACTGCTGTATCTCACAAGAAAGGAAGGAAGGAACAAATGAATGAATGAACTTTGACTTTTCTTAAGTAGACAGGGCAGCCGGGCTCTGACTGATGTTTACAAAAGTAGATGTGTTTGAAGCAGCACCATATGGAGAACTGGGAAGAGTTTAAGGGTTAAGCAGGAAGAGCCTTAGGAACCAACAAAATTGAAAAAAACTCAACTCTAAAATACATTTATCACCCTTTATAAAAAAGAAATTCTCATAAGCTAAAAAAGGGATAATTTCTGTGCAAGGTGCATGAGAAAATTAAGAATTAGGTCATAAGGAATATGAACAGAAGTAGCAGTTTGGATGCACCACAACAAACAGTTTTACTGCGTCCAAACATTAATTATCACAAGCTATTGGGTAATGAGAGGAACTTTTCTTGTTCTCATGCTGTTCTTGCTTACGGATCAAGAAGCAGGTTTCAGGTCACCAGACTTCCTACAGTGCTGGCCCTTGCCTCTGTTTATGACTTGAAACAATAAAACCCTTAAGCAGATGCCTAGCTTCAGAAGCCTGGGTACTGCTGCTAACTGTTAGATACTGAAATATCATCCTCTATGTCTATTAGTAAATCCATGAGTAATAATGGAGTTTTAATCACTTTTCCAATTTAAAGAGATTGAACTTGTAACTGACAGGAATTTGTTGAAAATAAGGACTTTTCACTTCTGCCGTTTTCTAATATAACATGCTCTATAAGGTGAATAACATAAAAAAAAGAAAAAAGACCATTTCTTCATTCAATTCCTTTTCTTGAGCTGATGCACTGTGATATTCTTTTGCAATTTTTTTCTGTATGCACTTTGATAAGTTAAAAATACCACCAATGTACACAAAGAGTAGCCAAAGAAGATGCTATTATTTGCAGAATAGCAGCAGTAACATATTCCACTTTCAGCTAATTATAATAATGTGCATATTTTCTGTGAGAAATAGGAAGAGATGTCTCAGTCTGAATTATCCTTTGTTGGCTTTAGGAGGACAAACATTTGTTGTTGACAACTATTTGATCTGTCTCATAATTCTGTCACAGCGACAAAATAAAACTGTATTCTATTCTCCATTTCTGTGATCTTTCACCTAGATAAGAACCAACACCTGGCATCTTTTCAAATTTTCTTTTTTCTTTACATCAGTGGCAAAAGTTAAAAAGGTAACATGAAAAGAAAGATGAAAAAGGAATGCTGTTCAAATTGAAGGACTGCAGTTTCAAGTTTCAATCCTGTATCAAAACATCTCCGCCTCATCTTCTTTCTCAGTCATCACAAATGAAAAGTACAAAGAAGTACACAAACATCAGTACAATGCTGTGTGTGTACTGCTATCCAAAAATCACAGTTACAAAATTATACCTGACATATCAAAAACTGACAGTCACATCCTCAAGATTTTCTTCTGTTCGTTCCCATGGACCTTCTTTATTAATAAATCTGACACATAAAAAGCATCTGTATGACTAAAGTGTCAGTTACTGGAAAGACCGTTTTGATCTACTTCTTAACTTTTAGAAGAAATATTCTCTTTTTTATGAAGACAGGATCCGTTCACTGACTGCCAGCTTTCAAATGACCACCTCTTGAAGTTTAATTTTAAGTTTTAAATAAATATTGTATGCATGCAGAATAATTATGATGCTCTAGAGAGACACTGTATAATGACATTGATTCTTTTTTATCTAAAAATGCTAAACCCTTGAGGCAGCAGGGTCTGTATTTGCCACAGATACATGGAGGTTCATTCTACATGTTAAATTATAATAGGTTGTTCATGTTTCTGGCGCTAAGTAGGTAACGAAACTTCCATTGCAAAGTTCAATTTTCAGCTGTATAGAACTTACTGGTAAAAATTGGCTTTGGTTAAACATTTTGTGTGGAGCATTTCACCTGTGGAATAACTGTTCTATTAAAAATAAAAGATAATTTGTAAATACTGCTGTAGTGCTGGGGAGCTACTGAAAAGAAAGCATATTGGTTTTGGATACACGATAACACTCATTACTGAAACAAGCATTGTCTTTTACTAATAAAAGTTGTGGACATGTTATTCATAAAAGTGTACAGTTATTTCAATATTAAAAAGAAACTGAAATCCCTACTTGAGTATGCAAATTAGCATTTGTGCATGCAAAACAGCTTCTCATCTTATTTTTATTACATTTAGTATATCTAAATAAATGCTCTGATTTGAAAATTAACCCAAAAGCCAAAATTACTGCAATGCCATAGACAATAAGTCTATAAGGTGGATAAAGATATAAGCAAGCTCATTTTTTTAACCTGTTGTTTGATTCACTCCTTAGGTTAGCAGGCTTTTGTCAGGAGAGAGTGATTTCTTTTACTGAACATATATTTGATCATTCATATTATGTACAGATCCTTTAAAAAAATGACTGATGTCTTGAACACAGGCACTTGCTTTAAAACTGACAGCTATGGTGTTGTTACTATATTATTATTAATTTTTTATCTTAATAGTAAAGAATAACAATGACATATATGACAATAATATTACTATTAATAATTAATAATTCTTATTAACAATAAAAATGACAGTGACAATATAATTAACGAAGTCCTTCATGTTCCAATCCAAAATACACCTTTTGGGAACTACAGTCATGCAAGTATTGAGAATCAGGGGGAGAAGGCTCCGAAGACTATAGTAAGCACCCACAAAAGAGTTTCCTTTGTAACCTTAGCTTTTATTAAGTTCCTTGAAAGTTTCATTCCTCTCATTTAAATGCAGCTAGAAATTATTCATCTAATAGTGTATTATACATTGCTATGAAACTCCTACAGAACTTTTTTGTGGTGAGAGATGGGCACATTTGGAAAGTAAGTCGTTCCAGCTACCTAAAGATCTATTTTATGGTAGGTGAGCATACCTCTTGCCATTAAGCCCTAGCAGACTAGAGTCCTAACTTTTAGATGGCTCTTCTTAAAAGCAATATTCCTACCTTATTGTTTTGGGGTCCATAATGGCAGCAGATTAATATCCTAGCACTTCAACCCAACTGTGTTTAGACAAAATTGATGTCTAACAGAAAACACACCAAACCAGGCTGAAAGGCTAAAATTGCAACTATTGTTCCATTATATTTCATGGTTGGTTTGTTCAAATGGTTTGATTTTAGTAAAGCCATGAACCAAGTGCTTCCTGCCTCAGAAGGCTCACAGAAATTCTCTTCTTAAGGACATATCCTCATATGGATATTCCTGCAGGGAACGGGCTCTTTTCTGCTGGTCCTCCCATTCAATCCTCAGCCAAGGCACAGAAGGACTCACTGCTCTCCTAGAAATTCTTCAGAGGTCAGGATTAGCAGGAGTATGCCAAAAGCATTCCATACTTGAGTCATGCAAACTTTGTTGCATAGAGAGTGGGATTCATCTCACTGTGAGAGTTCTCCACGTGAGTTAAGCAACTAGACTTCTTGTGGAGAGAAACGAATATTTCTAGAGAGTAATCCATTTAACTTATTTTTCACATCTATCTTGAGAGAAGATTAGTTGTACTCTAGAACTGCTATTTCTTTCCACTGATTACAGAGGGAATGTACACTATTATTGGAGTTGCAGATATCTGTATTAAGGACCTCTGAAGTCAGAGGGCTGAATCTTATTTAAAACAAACAAATAAACAAACAAACCCCACTCATTTACTTTGCATATGCATAAATTCATTTGTGTTTTCCTTCAATAAATTTTGTTAGTAGTACCTTTTTCATTTACAGCTAAATTTCCTTAATGTTTCACGCGGTGTATTTTTCCATCACATATTGTAAATGTTTCTCTGCTCTAGACACAATCTCGGAGAGAACTATTGTTGGATATGCAGGTAGACAAAACACAACTATCATCTCCTACATTCATCACCATGTGCTGACTTTTTAACTTCCTTCCCTGTAGAAATAAAAGTTTGCATTGGGTTTCCAGATTAAAGAATTCTCATAAACGATTGAAAGTATTATGACCTAGCTTTTATCATAATTTTAAAGAAAAATTCCCCATTGATTTTATGAAGAATTGCTCCAGAAATTTTTTAATGATTTGGCCCAGCGTAGATTAAGCTGAACATCCTTGTTTGCAATTTTGTTTCTAAGATTCGCTTCATTATTAATTCACTTAGTATTCATTGCAATTATACTGAATATAATTGTTTTGCTATTCATGTGGCTGTCAGAAGGATTTTTATAGGCCTTCCATTATAATTAGGCATACATTAATAGACATTTAAAGCATGTTACCATTTTTAATAAAACTTGAAGATGTGGTCTACTATAAGTGAAAAAGCCTAATAGAAAAATGTGAACGCTTCATACCTAGTTTTTACCCTTGAAGTTTCCATAATTGGAGGTTTCCGAATTTCTTTGTTTGCCTGAATCCAGGACACTGACCTGGATTCAGTTAATGATGGACTGTCTAGTTATGTACCTCCTAAACAGGAGTATAGCGTCCCATTGTAAGATATTTGGTCATCCAGGGATCTGCAAGACAGCAGTAAGTAGGTCAGATAATACCCTCATAATTCTAGAAATCTCTAGAAAACCAGTAAAGGCAGTATTTCAAGTCCAAGCAGGAGAACTTTCTCCCTAGGGACTTTTATGGCAGGGTTTCTAGGTATGAGGCCATTTCCAGAAAGAACAAACATGATACCCACAGGACAGGCTTCATCATTATCCTTCATCTATTGACTTTTAGGTAGCCTAACATAGTCTCAAATAAATCCTGATAGAAGTAAAGCGCATCTGTTCAATGGAGTCAGTAAGGTTATCAACTACACCACGCTTTACTCACTTTACTGTGCTGTTCTAGTTTATAAGGAAAAAAACCAAACCAGGTACATTGCATTCAGTCTCTGTTCCAGATGTGCCCAAAGGCAAAGGAAAGGGCACAGAACCAGTGCCAGAGCAGTCCCTCTTTCTCTAAGCACACTACTTATGAATATGTATACACAAGCTAAATAAATCTCATAACTCTGCCATGTAATGTGAAATATTTGTGACAAGAAAGGCGAAGAACAGCCTTTCCAAGGGTATCCTACAGGATGGTGGTCACTCCCCAGGAGACAGAAAACATCTTCCAGCTTGGGAAGAAAGAGGGAACAGATGCCGGGTGTTCCTGCACCTACTCAGAAACTGTCCGGCTGGGGGCTTGAATATGAAGGGGATAATCTTCATCCAGTAGTTTTGTGAAGTTAGCCTCAAAACAGAATTCCCAACCAAAATTTTTAAGACGATATAACTTCAAATCAGCCAATCTTACATTTCTTAGGAAGAGAGCATTTGCCAAAAAGAGATTGTGCCGTTCTAGGCAAAAGTAACTCAAAGACAAAGCAATAATGTGATGACACTTCCCTCTCTGTGTTCTTCTAATAAGGAATAAAACCAGAAAGTCTTCTTGGCCTAAAGACACTCGTGTTACTGCTTCAGTGTAGAAACAACTTATTACTCCTCAAGGCTGCGCGACTTAAGCCAGAACTGAGACTGCACACGGTACACGAGCTGGATTTGATATCTTTGTAATTTTTGTCTTTCTTGGTGTTATTTTGCAAAATATCCCTATGGAGTCATTTAGCATTATTTTTTTTTGTCTGTGTTTTTCTGAGAGACAGAAAGAGGGAATTCTGTGGTGGGCTTTATCTTAAGCCCCTATCAAACATCCTGTTCTGGAGTCAGGCTCACTTTCTAAAAATCTCACGGTTTGAAGCTGCTGTCTGCTTTCGTGTCTCAGGCTCATGCTAGTTACACCTAGGAGGAATCTTGCAAAAAAATATAACATCATGTGGCAACAGAACAACACACCCAGACCATTTTGAAATTACTTATTGCATTTTGCACAGTCTTTGCTATGCTAAAACAATTAAGAAAACATTGTGAGGATTATTTAGCAAGATATAAAAATCGGGAAAGGTAATAATGTCTCAGTACAAATTTGTATTTTGATCCAAATTTATTTTTAATAGCTTATTCTAAAACAAAATAAAGATTTTAATTAATACATGCAACTTTGTGTGCTAGAAAAAAAGTAGATTGTTTAGGTACAGAAGAGTTTCACAACTATTTGTTCTACCTTATGTTACACATACATTTAAGCAAATGGAAAAGACAACAAGGGATATAAAGAATGAACGCTTATACAACTCTTCATCTTAAATTGTGCGTGCCAGGCAGGAACTCCAAGTATCTCTCAATACAGTGTGAGATACCTTTAAATGGCTTTCCAAGTAAAGCAGAAAAATAATCCATAATCCATATATCCTATGGTTGTCCAACCACATACTCACAGTTTTTTAAAATGTTTTAAGGAATGTAGTATGGACTACCCTATCTATACTATAATTAAAACATTAGCTCTTTCATGGAATGAAGAGGAGTTCAGCATCTGAATATAGTATAGTTCAGTGCCTTAAACAAATTGGCCTGTAAAGACCTACAGTCCAAAGCGAAGACAAAGTTAAATTCAATTGGTCTGTTTTTAATTTTTTTTCCCTGAAAGCTAAAGATTTTATATGCCTAATGAAACTAGGGAAATTCATAAAAAATAGGTCATTAAACTTTAGAGTATAATAATTAAGCAACTGTCTCCCCATGTGTCTTACTTGCAAATTAAGAAAACCTAAAAACAACATTAAATTCCTACATATTGATTACCACCTAGAAAATTCATTACTTTCCAGCTTTGTGTGTTTCAGCCAAGGAGTTCTACCTTTTTTTTTATTCTTCTTCTCTTTTTTTCCCCCCCCTCCATTTGTTAACGAAAGAAGCAGCATTTCAAGAAGAACAATTAGGTTGGTTTGTGACACTGGACTCCTTGGGGAGAGTTTCAGAGCACTGCTGTAAGTAAGCCTGTAGGACACAGTTTCAAACAAACTACACTCCTACAAAGGATTTTTTCTTTTTCCTGTGCTGTGTAATGCATGCAGGGATGTATGTATTCAGGACAAGGAAAGAAAATTAATAAATGGAATAAAAACAATAAACAAATTTAATGGTGTTTAATGGAACTCTTGTCTACATGTCTTCCCCTTAAAAATGATAATTTGCAAGCACAAGTCCTTATCCTAAGGTATGTTTTAGTCTAGACTGAGGCAGGAAACTCTAGGTCAGACATAAGGTGACTGAAAAAATGCATTTGATTTATTCATATCTCTTAATGTGAAATGTGTATTTGAAGAGAGTAAAAATCTCGGAAAGACTTTTTTGCAACAGCCAATTACTCTCAGCTTTTTAATTCTACCAATGCATTTGGAACATTTCCATTGTTCTAAGGGTTAAAAACTTCACTGTGACAATGACGAGCCTTATTACTCAGTCAAAGTAAATGGATCACCATATAACCTTTCAGAAATGTTCTTCCTTAAGCTATTAAAACATTCCATGCCCTTAGATGACAACAATTTCTCTGCCTTTTGAAATTTCTTTTCTATCCTGCAGAGTTCATAGAGATATGCTTGGTTAAAATCAACTTATATAAAACTATGCACTGTAAATTCTGACACTTCTGTTTGAATCTCTTTTCAAACACTTGTCTTTGCTCACCATAATAGATGTCAGTTCTTCTGATGTAGTTCAAGCATGAGCTTCATATGAAGACTCAGCTATGTCTATTGCATTTCTGAAGCTACTACTCACTGAAGTTTTGTGCTGTTTGACATCAAAGATAGGCAAGAATCACCTGCTGAGTTCACATGCATGGAGCAAAACATCTTCAAATCACTTGTGCTAGACAAAAGTTTTTCATATTAAGCTTTCACTATCATGTGGACTTAAAGACAAATGTAGTCCTTGTTAAAGTTGCAGCATCGTGTTATTAAACTATGCATCTGGGCCTCATGATTTCTATAAGTTTTAAGATGAAAGATAATCACTTGGCTGATTTATTTTTTGGCATCAATTGCAAAGGATTCTGTTGCGCAAAAAAATTGTTTTTCATTCAATATGCAATGATTTTGCTCAAAGGTAAAACCAGTTTGAAAGCTTGGCATGCTCTAGCTTAGAAAAAACACAGTGCTCTACTTTTTCAAACTTTAATAGCTGACTTTTTTTAAATCAATTTGAAAACCAGAAAAAGGCAACAGTTAAAACATATATTGTATATAGGGAACATAAATGAAACAAGTTCCTATTCTAAAAGTTCACAAATCTGTTTTTTGTATAAGTTTAATCAAATAACATGCTTAAAAATAAATACAAACATAGAAGAAAAAATATTTATGAAGGATTAAGAACTACTACAATATGAATGTGTGTCTAATGGATGCTTAATCAGTATAATAACTGTGCCATAGTTTTTTAATTGCAATGACTCCAGTGATGGCTCTGTATGTAAACCAGATTCAACATGAATATGCGTAGGAATTAAATTTTGGGACAGTTGTGTATGAAAAATGTTTATAATTAGTCCGCGTTTGAATGTCACCAAGTGACTGCATTAAGTGCAAACCAAAACACAACAGGGCGTGTGATTGTTGTGAAATAATCTAATGCCTTGGGTGTGTCAGCTCAGTCAGCAGATGCTGAGATGTAGTTGCCAATTTTAGCAGACTGCAGATTTTAGGGCCTCCAGTGTTTTTTATTCATTTAAGTGGCTTGAAATGGATTTAAAAGAAAAAAAAAGATGTTTTTCCCCTACTATTGTTTTTCCATTTCTTTAGTATATGGATCCAAGGGAGCCAATGTGCCTAACACTTTCCAATCTCTGCAGTTGTTCCATAACTGCAAGGTTAAAACCCTAGCAGGCCAGATCATTAACTCACTCCTGACTATGTAAATTTTTTGTACCTAAATTAAATGCCTACTTTAGCACTTTCGATATTAATATTTTTTTTGTTTAAAATAGATTTTACATTTACCAAGGGTTTAGCGTATTACAAATGAAGAGTGTGGTTAGGTTGTACTAGGTGTTTATATGTACATACAGACAGGTTCAGAGCACGTTTTTAGGAAATTTGTACATGGGTAAGGGACTTTTAAGTCCCTGTAAGGGCTCTAGCACTTATCCCTGTATCACAGGGCCCAGAGGTGCTTCCAGGTCTCCTAATACCATCCTAGCTCTGTGCTAAGTACGTTTTGCACTGAGACGCAAGCAGGTCAACTTCCCTTCCTTTCCATCTGTCCCCTCCTCAAGTCTTGTTTTCCATGTAAAATAAATGCAAGCATGTGCGCTGACAGGGAACCATGTCTATCCCAGCAGTAACTGTATAACACCTGAAATACTTCTGGTATATCCAAAATCTTAGGACACACCGAATCCCAGACGACAAAGCTCTGGAATAGACTGTATCTTATTGTAGGATAAAATACCCAAACAAATCAGAATCTGCCAGGGAAAGCATCCTAGACCTTATAGACCATAATATAACCTTAATATAGACAAATTAGGCACCAAAGCTGGAACTATAGAATGCCTTATGAAGAACAATTGAGCTAAGCAACACAGAGTAGGAAATCTGGGGATAAAGTCACTGAGGCAGAATATGGGTTACAAATTATGCTGGTTTACTTAAAACACAATAAACCCCTTGCCTTGTAGTTGTGGCTCCTTCAGATCTGTCAACACTAATTTAATATCCTAACCTTAACATGAATTGTATTCAATATGAGGCATTTCAGGATGTATTTAAGCTTGTGCTCAGATTTAATTAGAAACGAGAAATATAGCAGATGGAGAGAAATCATTGTTGCACAGTTGGGCCTTAATGCAAAGAAATTTCTCTAACAGTTGACAGTTAAGAACTGCTCGATTAGTAAACCACAGCAAAAGAAAAGCAATCTACAAATAAAATTAAAAAGCAGGATAACAGCTGCTCCAAAGCCTCTACAAAAATCTCTTATGGAAACAAGGAAAAGACTAACCATGACACCAAATACTACCATAAGATAACCCGATTGCAGTACTGGTATTAGAGTTTAGCATCTGCAAAATTGCTACAGAAGTGACCTTTATATTTGGCTTTCCTGTCAGTGGAACTCAAATGAGACATTCTGTTATCAAAGAAAAAGAAACTCAAAGTGTCTCTTCTACCATCCGTTTTGCATTGTACAACTCTAATTTCCCTATACTTTACACACCAGAGACAAGTTTCTGTACACACAAATAGTGTGCTGCCCAGGTAAAAATACTTTGCCTTTAATGAGCTTTATACACCCAGTCATCCTAGCATCTGAGTCCACAGTACACAGAAGAAGTAAGCATCACATTAAACTAAACTATCCACAAGAGAAAGCACAAAGCGCCAATAGCGGGCGGGTCAGCAATCTCTCATTTGTGAGGTATCAAAGGCTGTTGATAGATCTAATAAAATTACTCTGAACATCTGACCTTTGTCCATGGCCAGAAGGAATGCAGTTATACAATAGGGGAAGGGAAATCGCTGGTGACAAAATGTAGTTTCAAATAAACTATGCTTCTACTGGCAATTATTCTTTATCCTCTATCATGTAATACGCAGAGGGATGTACAGTATGTACTTAGAACAGGAAATGAAAGGGAAAAAAATAGAAGCTAAAACTGACACTAACAATACTTAAATTGCTTAATGGAGATGCTGTGTACATACTCCCCCAGGCAACAGATCCTTGTAAGTGTTTAGAGCTTCTAATTGTACAGTATGTCTTAATAAACAGCAGGTTACAGAAACTCTGGGTCAAATGTTAGACAACAGAAGGATTTTGTCTATTATTTATTCAAAAGTTTGATTGTATCATTGCACATTAGTAGGAAATCAAACCTCAGAGTTATGAAGCTAATTATTGCCAAGCATCACTAACATATGTATGTGAGTATGTGTATGTAGATAGAAGTGTATGTATGTTTGTGTGCATATGTATAATATATATAAAGTATGTATTTTTTTTAATATATAAATACGTATACGTACATATAGCTGTTTTCCTGAGGGCTGAAGGACATCACCGACACAGCGCAGCAAGCTTTTCTTATGTCTGTGTTCTATTCTTTTCGTGAGTAGCACAGGAACTTAGCACAAAGATACTTCTTTTTTGAGGAAAAGATTAGGAAATTTTCTTAGATTATCATATTTTAAAAACACGAACATGCATCAAAATGCATCACACATAGCTTCTCTGCTCAAGCAGTTCTCTACCCAGCTTCCCTCTCTCTTTTGCTGAGTTAGGCAGCAATCCTATAATCACACCAAGGACCTGCCTTGAAAAAGGACTGTGAACCAGAGGTTCCAATACAAGATGAACAGTTAATATTACAAGCTGTTTAAAACAGCCCCAGCTTACTTTTGTGTAGACATGCAGAAAAGAAAGGAGATGGAGCAAGACCAAAGAAATATCAAAGCTCCCTTGGGTTCTCAGGATGCTCTTCCACAGGTTCGCATCCTCCCATGCTGCTCTGCTTGTGACAGCTGCTCTGAAAAAGCTGTGTCCCCCTTGTTAGTGAAGAACAATTTTGATACCCTACTAAGTTGTTCAGAGAGAGGACTTTCGCTCAAGCTTCAGAGCTCTCTGGGTACAAGAACCCCCAGTATGGGCTCAAACCTCATGACTGAGATAGTCTAGACACATTGAGCATTTTAACAAGCAGATATTGCAAGAGTCACTATCATTTCTGGGAACGCTGCCTCCCCATTCAAGCCAAGGATGCTGAAATACCTCTCATTAACCTGTGTACCTTCCTGGGTATAATGTGGATTTATAACACCAAGCAATTGATAGGAATGTGTCAGGCTGATGACACAAACATGTACAGAAGTGTATGGGTGATGAAGGTAACCATGTTTAAGCCTGTTTCCAAACCTGCTTTCCACCCTGTAAGGAATGAAATATTTATGATATTCATAAACTTTTTGTGTATTGCTATAGCACAGTTTGAAAAGCCTAAGGACCAAGTAGCTGCCCTATAACAGCATCAGAGAAAAAAGAAATGGTAACAAACAACAGATTCCACCCCTTTCATAGATTAAAGGTGAAGCAGAAACTTGTGTAGAAAAGCAACTTTTCCAGTCCTCCTAAAGTTTTTTTTCAGTAAGGCTCAGAAGAGATAAAAGCCAAATAGGCCTATCTGTTTATTAATTGAAAAAAAGCTTTCATGAAACTGTTTAACTTTTATGATTTTGCTCTTAAGTCCAATGAAGTTTAGAGCTATTGTGGCATTGATTTAACTGCCGTAGGTTGTTTCTACAGAAAATCTGTCCATGTCCACACTGAAAACAAAACCAAAGCTACCCAAAATCAGTGAACCCAAGGAACAAGATCCTTTTAAACGAAACCTTCCAATCTCTGTCAAGGAGTCGTGGCAGGAGGTCTATACCTGTACATTTCAGAGCACTCCGATGGTTAACCTATCCAACCAAGAGGAGCTCACAACACAGTCTGCCAGCCAAAAAGTTCCCTGTCACAACCAGACACTTTCTAACTAGAAAAAGCGAGGTCATTGTGCCAACTAGTCAAAAGTCTCAAGACCAGACAAAAATAAATAAATTATAGACAGTTTTATACACAAAACAGGTATAAAACCAACTCAGATTCCGTAAGAAATACAAAATACCCCTCATATTATGTTTTGACATATGGTAGGGGTCTCCACCCAAACCAAAAGAATCTGTTGATGTTTCAAATAATCTTCCATCTGAAAAAAATAAACAAGTAATTAACCAGGGAGGATATTGACAATAAAAATATACATCTTATTTTTTCAACTATATCTGCTAAGATTGTAAGAAAAGTTAATTTTTGTTGTCCTGGAAATTATACATTTTTAAAATGTTCAAAATGGAAAAAGAAACATGCCATAAAATGAAAATTTTGAAAGCAAAAAAAAGAAAACCAAAATATTTTAGAAGTTACTGTGAAGGTAACTATGACCTTTCTGAGGTTTTCCTATGGAACATTAAAGTAAAGCCTACATACTGCTTTGATCAGAGTCAAAAATTCTTCTTCCTGATCTTTTATTATGATGATACGTAATCTTAAAACTCATGAAAAACATACTCATCCTACTTTGGCTATTTTGACTTGGGTTAAATAGCAAACTTCAGCACTACATTCATAATCCCAAGGGATTAATTTCCCCTACTCCAAACAAATTCTTTCTGTGTCTAAATTTGTTATCAAGTGTTACTAAGCAATACATCTTCACGTAAAATCTACCTCAACTCATCCACCACTAACATTCCTCTTCTAGGCCATTTGAATGTATAAAGAAACCATGCAGTGCAACAGTGGAGAGGTTTGCCATAGTGATCTGTAAACTTCTACCAAAATAGTTGATATATATTTAGAGTAGTCTTTTCATTAACTGCAATATTTACCAAGGAGCTAAAGCTTTTAAAAGTATAACTAACTATTGTTAATTATTCCTGTCATTTATTATGAGAGGGAACCAACAATTTATCACTAGACATTACAACAACCACTTACCATAAAATTATGAAATATGGATGCCCCTGAGTATACAAGACCCAAAAGATCATCAAAAAGACTTCGTTTGTTCATTTAAATTCAAATGAAAAATCAGTGACCTGGTTACAGTCAATACAAATACATAAAATGAATACTTAATGGAAACACTAAGAACTCAAAGAGAAATTTGTGTATTTTTATCATAAATAGTTATAAACTTATACCATTGGGCAAAGAGTATATTATCCCACTCGTTAATGACACATCATTCCTTAGAGCTTGAACTCTATTTCTCTCTTTATCATCTTCTGTGTATTCTGTTGGTGAGCAGGAAAAGGAAGTAAGTACACTGTTTCTGGAATAAAAAGAAAACTTTTTATGTAACTAAGAAGTTACTGGAAAAACCACCATGCAAAATATGCCCTGTACTGGAGCAGTAAAGTTATGAGCAGTAAATGAGCACCCTGCCGAGTGTCAGCAGACACCCTGTGCATCCCACTCTTGGAATTCATTTGCAGTAACAGCAACGCAAGATTATTTGGAAAGACAATTCTGCTTACAATATATTTTTTTTCAGGACTCACTTTCTACAAGGAAGATAACACCTTGCATAGTGATTGAAAACAGAATCCATCTTATGACTAAATCTGACATTTTCATTCCTTTACATATCAACCGGAGTACTGCAATCAAATATTAGAGCAGATGTATCTATAGACCTAGGCTGAACAACCACAAAATATCAAATCATATGGCATGCATTACATCAAAAAAAAACACTAGACCTAAGGACTAGAAACACATTAAAAAATGACAGAAAACAATTTTCCTCCTCATCTTTATCACTCCTTTGCAGAATCAGTACCCTGATTACCTTAATATTTGTTATTGACATTGAGAGAGAAAAGTCATCCTGCCAAGGAGCTTCTGACTGCTCTGACAAATGTAAAGGCTACAGCTAAACTGGTGGCCTTTTCCCCAGCATTTGCTATTTTGAACAGTGGAATTGAATGCAGTCCAGGATGCTGGATCTCTTCTCATCGTGCGTTTCACCCACACTCAACCTGGAAATCTCTGCTTTTTTTCCGTAATACAAGGAATGTTCACAACATGTTGGCTGCCGCACATAAAATTCAGACATTTCAGATACTCTATAACAAACACGCGGGAAATTAAGACAGCTGCATGGAAAGCATAACTTGTTGTATCAACTGAAAAGAAGGTTACAGACAGCTGGGGACATCTCCTTCTTGTTTGCAGAAAGGTCTCAGGACAGAGTGTTCGGCATGGAGGAACAGCGTATCACACAGCGAGATGTTCACCACAAACTTCAGAGTGATGAAATATGAAATACATATGCTCCTCGAGGAATCCACATATGAGACACAGACAGAAAACAACAGCATTCGTTGTCTTAATAACACACTTCCTATCTCAAAGACTGGCAAAGCAAAGAGAAACATTTCTGTAAAAGAAGTGCTATGTCCACATGTGCCATCTGTCAACATCTGCTGGTGAATCCCAAAGAGGCCAAGTGTGCTGCAATTTGAACATTTTTGAGCTTCAACACACTGAACCACTTTCAAGAGTAAGTTAGCACCTCTCTTGTGTTGAGAAGATCTGTCCAAATGGATACTTTCCCACTGTTTTTTAAAAAGTGAGCAAAATAAGAGAGAAAATCGATCTTGACAGCAGCCATGCCCTAATGATCTGATATACTTTAGCCTGCTTAGACCATCAGCACTAGGCCTTTCTTGTAATGAAAATACATAAAAACGATGTATTAGGCAGAGACTGAGTTACAGCAACATACAGACACTGTCATTACTGTAGCTCTGCAATTCCTTAGCAATCGAAGTGGATACAGTAACACAAGAGCTATTAAAAAAAATATGCCCCCTATAACATAGTGTCTGAGCAAGTCATAATCAGTTTAGAACTTGTCCTCTAACCACTACTGTCTGGTGGGGAAATATGCTAATTTCTGGGGAGGGTTATTAGAAACGGGGCAGAAAGGAATTAAGTGACATGTCCAAGGCCACTTGAGCAATACGAGGCATAATGGAAAACTGAACTCAAAGGCTTTGAACCCCGGGCTCCGTAAGTTAATCAGAAAAGATCTTTCCTGTTTAATATTCATATTTCCAGTGTACTTGGGGAAGTGATTACAAGGAACGAACAATTATGCAAGCATCAGGAATCAGAGACATCCATGGCAGTAGATGGGAAAACTTTTATGTCCAGAAGACACTGCTGTTGCTGTTACAGATAATGATACTGCAGCTGATCCTGACACTGCTGAGTGGGGCGTAATGTCAGTTCTGGATGAGGAGCTACACTGCAGCAAAAATTCTGATCATGAATCCCATGATACCATATCAGCATTTAACAGTCCTGACTTTCATGCCTAGGAGACAACTGACTAAAATGCCAAGCAAAGAATCAGTGAAATCATTGTCAACTCTATTTAATATGTTTTAAGAAAAAGGACTAATTATTATTAACTACTGATCAACTACAGAAAGACATGGGAAGGTGAATCTAATCTTTACAGGAAGACTAATACCCTGCATTTACAAATACATGTTCTTTACTTTTAAGCTAGATTTTTGTTCTGTTTAATAGCATCTGCATTTGGTAGGCTTAATCTGCCACAGTTTTTGCTGTAGAACTGAAGCCATGAGCAAAAAAATTGAGGTTTAGTGGTGTTGAGAAAACAGCTACAGTTTCCTTATCACTTGAATAGAAAAACAATCTCAGCACCATTATAGCCAAATAATCAGAGACTCATTTACAGGTAATTAAGACCATTACTCCTCTTGGTATGAGAACGAGAAGATGCCATGCAGCCCCCAGCTCCCTATGTAGCCACCTCTGCAATCATAATAATAGATATTTCCCTTCCTTTTTGAGCTTTTGATATGGGCAGTTGAATACATTTTTTTTTCTTTTGGGTCAGCCTTCCAACTCTAAGGACCGGTCTCATTCTTGAAATATTTTTCTTGTGTTTCTAGATTTTATTATTAGTATTATTATTTAGTTCCATAGTGCTAATGCATGAGGACTGTAGTCCACTCCATGTGCACGACCTTGTACAAATGCACAGCAGAAGTAGTCTGCTACCTGTGACTATTCAGAGATAATTCATAATTAATAACGTGTGAAACACCCAAACTTCAGGGACTTTTGGCTGTCTGCAGTATTTGTTCATTTTGATTTTTGTGCATTTTACCAACTCTTAATTTCAGTGATTATTTCAACATTTTGAACAAAACCAACATCTTTAATTCTGAGTCAGCAGACACCTCTATGAGCTCTGAAAGAGTTTTCAACAAAATTAAAGTAGACCCCAAATTATATTTTTTATCTCTCTAGACCAAAAAAAGAAAGGTAGTAGAGTCATCTAAAATATCTAAAATACAAGCCATTACACTTGTTTTATACACCAGAATGAAGCAAAAGAAGGCACAAGTCTAATTTTTTTAACAAATCCTTTGCAGTTCACCTTTAAACTAAAGGTCATCAGGTGAGAATCGGTGTGTTTGAAAGCACTTGAACTGCTTAGGGAGTTCATCTCATCTGTATTATTCATACATATTTGCCGATTATAAATCACAGTGGACTGAAATATTTCTAGTCTTTCGCATCAGCAGGTGTCCAGAGAGTACTGTCTTTTATTTACTGACCATGTTAAAAACAGCACACTTTTTTCTTATTTTATAATAATATGCTGTCTGACCAGTTCAGAGAGATCTCTAATAATGTCTCAGTCCAACCATGGGTCTCATTATGTTGGTAGGAACTGTCATGCAACTGTGAATGTGCAATAAGTGTAGAAGTACAGTAAATGGCAGAAAAATATGAAAAGCATTCTACTTTCAGATGCTGCACAAAGCTATTTATTCCTACTACTAAAAATTGAGGAGAGAAAATGAGGACTTTACTTCATGGCCTTCTAAATTTAAACAAAGAGAGGATTTAAGGGTACATCTTACAGCAGAAAATGAGGGATGTTATGCAGTGCAAGACACGCACTTAGCTTTTCTTATATTCCATCCATTTTTTAAGCACAGCAGCACATTGATTTCAATGGAATTTCTGTTTAAAAATCAATGCTATAGCATGACCCAGGTAACAGTTTAGAGACTATACATATTATTCATAAATGATGTGATTCTGGCCCAGATCTATCACCCTTACTGTGGGCACCTTCCTCCGACTGTGGTCTCACGAAACACACTATAACAGCACTACAATTGTATGTCTGGATTTCAATTTTATAGAAACTGGAAGCTTTTGTCCTTTCATTCAATTCTGTGTACTGGGTTACCTAAAATATGCTATTAAAAATACTTGGATTTCAAAATAAATAGTTACACAACATGACAGAACAGAAAAAGCGAGCCTTGTCTGAGGATTTTGATACACAGCAAAGAGAATTTATTATAGGATGTATCTTCCTAACCACGGGTCTGGCCTTCTTGTTTGGAAGCACAAAAATGTTGCCTATGAAATGAAATGAGAGGTAAGTCACCCATTTGCTCTCTGTCTGTGCCACATCACTGCTGCTCTTGGCATGACATTTCTTGGAGGATGAGGCAGAGTGAAGAATAAAGGGAATTGGTGAACTGCCTTTCACTTCATTAACACACCTGTCAACAACATACAGACTGACCGTTATCGACATTCTCTTCCATTGTGGCTCTGTTTGGTTCACCACATAGGCACAAATTTCATCCCTGTGGTGAGTACTGCAGTAAAATCGACGCTCGCACAAGGATCAATGATCTAAAGGGCTTGCACTTGACTGCAGTACTGACTACACCCACACAAGCATTTTGTAAATTACCATTTCCAAGAACTAAACAAAAAGCAAATTGTTCACATCTAAAGAATATGCAAGAATATTCTTTGCAAGAAGAGGGAAAAGAATACAACCTCATTTCAATCAGTACAAAATATTCTATTCAAAACCCAGTAGTTTGGGAACATCCACAAAAGCCAAAGCAAAGAAATGGATAAATTCACAACAGTTCCAGAGAGCAGCTACTTGAATTAATAGCCCAGTTGGTGGGAAATTCACCCAAGCTGTGCAAGACCTCTCCTTCGACTAAGAGATACGATCCCGAGCTCTCACCTGCCAGGAGAGTGTACTGACCAGCATGCCCCAGCAAAGCTCTGGGGGATGCTGCGGTGCCCGGGCCAAGCCAGCCCCCAGGCGCTGATCCGCTTTGTATTCGCTGCGGCAGAGGCTGGAGCCCAGCAATCCGCTTCTGCAACGCGTCTCATCCGCAAGGCCAGAAAACCCTTCTTTCCCTGCTTTGCTCCATGAATATTTAGGGACCCCAGGCAAACTGGAACAGCTTTCCCCAGAGAGGTGTTGGTTCCAGCATCTCCCTGAATCAGACAGAGAGCGGGTTTGGACCGGGGTCTCGTGCCACTCAGGAGAGCAGCCTAACCACCATGCTATTAGGTGTTCGAGTGTGGAGCTCCTGAAATCCCTCCTGTGGGAGCAGTGGCACTTGCCATAGCGTATTTAAATATTAATTGAGCAAGAGAGTGTGAATGACTCTTTAAGCCTGACTAGCAGTTAAGGTGTTCTCCTGGGACATGGGAGCTGCGATTTCAGATACCCTTAGGCAAAGCAAGGAATTGAACCCAAGGCTCCCACGGCTGCATCTCTCTTTTTGCCCACTTCTGAATCCAGCCTGAATCCAGCCAGCACCACTGAGATCCACAGATAGCTAAATAACCCCAAACTGCCTTGCTCAGTGAATTTGTTGTTCACCAAGAAATCTTTGCCCCACTTGCAACCCACCCCGCTTTTGGTTGCCTGAAGAGTCAAAGGTGCTGGTGTATGGCACGCCACTGCTCCTGCGTATGTGTATGTATGCCTCTTCACTTCTGAAATGTTAGCACTGTTCTTCCAGAGTTAGAAATGCAGTTTTGCTTCACTTTCTCATGGGGAGCGATCAGTGAACCAGGGCAGGTCAAGACGGTTTATTTTAAGAGTGGGAATTTTACATTGCCAGCCCATAATGTCATATGTATAGTATATGAGACCGTAAGGGCGTGTCTAAAGGTAAGGCAAAAGTTTGACAGATCTGGGGAATGATCTGGGGAATGTTCCAAAGTCCCTTAATCCTTTGAAGGGAAAGCCAATACAGGAATTTCTTTACGGTAGAAGCTATGTGGGCAGAAGCTGTAAGCCCATTCATGTCTCTAATTGTTCCACATCTGAAGGAGGCTGCTGCACATCTGTTATTCCACCACAAGAGTGGAATCTTTTATGAATTTGCCTGCACCTATCATGCTGAGGGAAGGTTTCACAGAGTAAAAAAGGATTTTCTTGCCAAACTGTGCATCCTTTTGGAAACTAACTAGGGCCAACACAGATGTGGCGAGCAGCACAAATCCCTCTTTGGAGCATAGATGATTCCAGAAAAGCATCATTTTTCTACTGCTGGCAAGAAGCCGTAAGCTCATTTATATTATTTTCTGAGAAGCAAGAGAGGACACCGACTCCAAATGCCTCAGTGTATTTGCTATTCTAATGTAATAAGTGACTAGGAAAAAGAGTGATGCCATACACAACTGCATTAACTGTGAGAGCTTTACAAGAAAGCATAGTAAAAAATATACAGCAGTATGAGGGGGTTAAGGGAATTGGCAGAGACCTATGGTCTGGGGTACTCATCCAACTGAAGGTAGCAGGGACCAGATATTTTGATGGCTTATATAAAATGAGGTATTCTCAGAAAAATGCCTAATAGTCCTTACCAGCACATTTTTGGCTCTCTTAGTGCTCCCAAGGTAATTTTAACAAAGTCAGAGAAAGTGAAATACTTTGTGCTGAGACAGTCTTCTGAGGCTAAGATTGAGGCACTACAGGCTGGTAAGACTGGGGCAACCTGACACGTCCCTGCCTTTTCTCTGCTCTTGTTCTTTACATCAAGAGGTCAATTTGTTTTCTAGGACTTTATCTCCATCTACCCTTCCCAAACTATCATACATATAACACATAAAAAGATAAGATGCTAAATGTTTTGGCTAGATTTTCTGGTTCCTTAGCCCTAATAACATGGATTAAAGCATTCATTTCCATTATAAGTAGAATTGTGCAAATAATAAATTGTTTTTATGCTTTGACATCAAAATTAAAGCAATTTGGACCTGCTCAAAGCAAAAAAGAAACCTGGGGTATGCATGTGTGTGTGTATGAGTATTTTGATTTCTCTTTAATTTACCCTGCACTGAGAAACACTTATATTTTAGCTTTATGCTTATTGTTTTATTTTGAAGTCCTTTTTAAGGCATAAATATTATCAATTTGTGATCAGTTATTTCAAATATGTCACAGCAAAATATTTGAAAACTTTTTAGATTTTGTCCCCTATTTAAAGCTCAAACTATTAAGTGAAAACAACTGAAATCATGTGTATTCAGTCCCCTGTAGTTTCATTTTGTGTTAAATATGCTGTTGACAGATAAAATAAAAATTCTGAACAGCCAGTATCGTTCCTATTAATATTTTTGCCTTCTTTGTGTCACTCCTTCATGATCAGGTGATGTTGCTGTACAGTATTTATCGTCCCAAAATTACATATCAGGAGATATTTAGAATATTTCAAATACAGTAAATAACAATGATAAAAACCCTATATTCATCCCTATTCATCCCTGTTCATCCCTATTCCAGAGTCAACAGGCAGATGTAAAAAATATACAACAAATATTAACATGCAACCACAGAGTTGCATTCTGGAGCAAGTTTAGAAAAAACAAAGTTTACAACACATGCTGTACACAGAAAGTTGCATTAGAGACAAGAAATCAGGTTCATGTCTCGCCACTACACTATGACGTACTCTCCGCTCTCCTCCAAACCCGCTGTCGTGTCCAACGTATATGCTGAAGAGGGCTGCCTGATTTTCAAGAGCTGAATGTTAGATCCTACCCATGAATTAATTGTCAGGTCTATGCCATTTTTAATGCGTTGTTCAATAGGTATTAATCTATCTGCTGATCACTCAGAAGGAAGCTGCCATTCCGCATAGGAAATGATTAGCCTGTCACAGAAGCCCATATTGGAAGGTCATCTCTTGACTTTGACTAAACAGCTCTCCTGACAGAAAGGGTTAACAGGTAAAAATCAGTATGGTTCAAAGAGATCTGTCTGTAATAAATGAGCTACATCCTTCTCTTGTGAAATATTTTGTAAGATAGCAATCATATCCAAAGACCGCTGGTGCTTTTTTATTAGTACGACAGTCTCTGTTATTAGCACAGTTTGCAGAAGTGAAAGGATTTTACTGATCATCGTGTCTGGGCTGTTATCAATAACTACATACACAGCCCAAAAACTAAAACAGTGGAATGGGCGTGTGTGAGTGGAGGAAGAGGGGGAGGAGAAAGAAAAGAGGAAAAGTAGAAGGGGTGAATGGGGCTGTTTAAGAGGCAAAAATGACAGTTCCAAGGAAAAATCTGCAGAAGTCTACATGTACACATAGGCATTGCCTGTGCGGCTCTTCAAAAGGCTCTGAGCTTTAAAAGATATATATTTGGGTAATACTATCTTCTTATTGTATCTGAACAGTAATTGCACGTGCAATGCATAGAAAATACACACCAGTAACAAGTGAGTTTATATTTAACCCAGTTTTCAAGATACCTAATATTATGTCAAACATTTTATAGGTTTTAGCTTAGGGATAAATTTGAAGCTGACTTTTCCCTGGTGAAACCTGCAACAATAGCTAAATATATACTGAAGGGAAAGAGAAACTGGGATATTGAGCAAGCCTAACAGAAATCTAACATTTCATTTTGTACTTAGTAATTACTTTTTACAGATCCCTTTGACTGGGAAAGCTTTTATATCTCAAAGTTTTACTGCTCCGCTATGATGCTGAAAATCTCTAGATTTTTTCCTTGCTTCAGATTCTAAAATATACATATGGTCTGTTTTCTGATATGAGACAGTAGTTTCAATTTCAAATAGCAATAGCTTATCTGCCAATTCTTTACGTAAGATTTAACGGCTAAAAACTATTTTCGGCCAACCTGTAAAACTCACTATTGTTACCGTTAGCAGGAAACAGCTAATTTGTCCATATATAAACAGAAACTTCGTGTTTTGTTGTATAACTATGGCAACTTCTACACATGACTCATCCAGGACTTTTGTTATGTTATTTTATGACTCAGACGTATTAATGTTCACACTATTACCTCTCGCAGCCTCCAATACAATATCTCCACTTTCTGAAACTACTCTAAACTACGTTCTTAAGTCTGAATGTCCCTATCCAGCTGCCCATTAAAAATCACCAACACAAGAAAAATTCTTTCTTCGTTGGTGTGAGCACTACCTATAAACTCCGAGTTTTAGCTCTGAGCACCCTGAGCGCTAGGTTGTGGTCTATTACATGATGACAAGACCTATTTTACATTCAAAGTAGCGAAATGACTACAGTATGTGACAAGGAGATAAGTACACCCACCTAGTTTGTTTCCAAGTGGATCGGTTCTTCAGCATGTATTAAGCCCTTCCAGATTTATCCCTGGCGGCTGGCTCTTTGCCAGGGCTTGGATTCTGTTCTGGTGTGCAGTGTGCTGAGTATTCCCAGGTGCTGGTATATTTTTATGCCTTAGTCCTTATTTACAGTTTTTCTTAGGGTTGCTTTGAAGTGTGAACAACCGTGTTGCAGCACGCTGCAAAATTCTTTCCACATCCAGCGATCTTTTCATGTTGCCTTAAGTTAAGCTGTCTGGAAATGAGAAAACACGAGGACGAACACTAATAAATTTCAGAAGGGAAGAACTTATTTCTTGCATAAAATTAATAATTTCAGTGTACCAGAAGCTATGTGAGCAATCACATATTAAGAACTTAAAATCATGATTCACTCCATTCTCCTAAAACTCTTTGACAACGGCAACTAATATAGTACTACTTTCAACTTTATAGCTCCCCTTTTTACCAACGCTGCTATTATAACACTTGACATGCTTGGCTGCCATGGTGTAATAAAGAGGGGTAAAATGATGCATTAAAGGTCCCTGGTGCAAATCCTATTCAAAATTGTTCGATTTGGAATAGGCAGTACAAAAAGGCAATACCAGGAGTTTAAGGGTCATAAAGTAGTACAGGCACTCAGCTCTTTAAGTTTCAGTTAACTTTCTAAAAGCCAAAGCAACAACAGCAGAAGCTATAATGATGCACTCAACTTTCTTTTGGAGAACAGACACCTAGAGAACAGTCAAGGAGTGAGAGCAGGGAAGCGGCCACATTATGCTGCCGGTTTGGCCAGCATCACTCATATGTGACTCTCGGCAGCTGTCTCATGCAAGTAGCTGCTCAGTGCCTGGTAAAACAACACGGTATGGTAGCATGCTTCACACCATGAGGCAAACGGCACTCTGTGGAACAACAAGAAAAATCAGAATGCAACTCTGGAAAATCAATGTTTTGGGGGTTTAGAGCATTCACGCCTCAAAATTAAATTCTAATTGCTTACAGTTATTCTGACAGAGTCCTTTTATATTAAAAAAAAAATTCTCACTGTAGTTTATGTCTCCTGCAACATATTCTTTTTTAAGAATTTTTTTTTAGATGCATGTATTTGTGGCTTCAAAACAGTTTGGAAATTGGAAAATATAGCTTACTGCATACAAACTGTGGGATGTTGGTCATCAGACATTAAATGTTTGTATACCTCATTGCAATTTATGATTGTGTTTGTGGAGGCGAGATAAATTTGAGAAGGCAGCTCTAGTTTATTGTCAAAGGACAGACAGACAGAAGGGCCTATGCCCAGGCACAGCGCTGCTTCTAGTTACGACCGTAGCTGAGCTGCTTAGCACCCTTTGCCTTAGGTTTGCCAGCTGGGGTATTAAGGACCTGAACAGGGCCCTTATAAGGACAAATTAGGTGTCTGTACAATGTGATGTACAGGATTATATTTTGGGGGAGAAATGTACTAGTGAGTAACCTGAGGAAGGGAATATGAGTAAGACGGAAAGCCAGTTCAAGTTTCTGAAACGCTTCGATTAACTTTTATGGTTTTCAGAGACATTGTACAAGTTTATTTAAATTTCTAATGGATAGTGATACTGTATAAGCCAAGCAATACTTTTATCACCCTCAAAAAGTGAAAGACATGGAGACTAAACCAGAGGAAAAATAACAGAGGAGAATATGCTGTAGTTTAGCATCACACAAGTGCATGTATAACAGATAAACATCCTCCCTTTCACGCTGGATCAAGAGCCAAGGGAGATACTGCATACTTGAAGCCATCAACCACTTAAAACTGCTATTGTCAAAGCAATTTTTTACAGCAGACTGATTTGTATGCAGACCATTTTTAATAGCACAGAAAGAGTTTGGGACCATGTGTTAGAGTACACAAGTGATTTCCAAAAGACATTTGAAATGTAAAAATTCTGGAGGCTGCCTCCTTCCTTTCTCCCCTTCCCTGCAACATGCATACACATGCACACACGCACCATCAACTTCCACTGACATTTCTTCATTACTATGAAGAAGCTCAGGCTCTCTTGAGGGATTTTGCAAAGCACTGCTCCTCTTTTTAAGTAAGGCTACACACTTACGTCTCTACAAATGATTTCCATAAGTTTATATTCCATCAAAACACATGATTTCAGATCTTAAGGTGTAGAAGTAGTGTTAACAAGGTCCTCCTATGAAGATTTTAAGCTCTTTTGAATGCAATTTCATTCTTTCTGGTGGCTTCCACTTGTCAAATTTGCACAGGGCATTGGGACATTCTTTGCCATCAGAAGGTGCAGATGGAGAATAAAATGTCCTGAAATCCACACTGCTAAACTGAAATCTTTGCTTGTTTGATCTAGGAAAAGGCCATGCCCTGGGTGCCATGTTACCAAATCGTGACATCTGCAGGAGAGGCTAGCTTTCTGTAAGAAGAGTAACGATAATATAAAATAAAATAAAATAAAATAAAATAAAATAAAATAAAATACTGAAACTCTACTTTGATATCAGACTCTATCAACTATTTCAGGCTTCTACTTTGTCACCACGGTATTTAGGGAAGACACAGTGATTTGTCTTAAAAACTAGCACATTAAGACAGTACCACACTTCCCTCTTAGCTGAGCACTGACTAAAGCTTAATAGTAACACTAGGATAGGATTTTAGTGGGCACAAACAACAATCTTTTTTTTACTGCAAAGCTACTAGAACCATGTAATCCAGCTGTAAGCATGCTCATCGAAACAGGAACCCAAGCAACCAGACACTTTGCAATTCCATTTCACTGCACTTTAAATGTACAGCAACAAAAGGTAACAAAAGGATGTTTATTTCCTTTGTACTTGTACAACAGACAAAGAAGCTGCAGTGGCATTTACTGTTTAGGTTTCAAGATAAGCACATGTGGAGTTCACAATACATCCACACCAGTGACAAGATAAGACAGAGATGGTGCGAATTGTGGGGCGGATTGTACAAAACCTCAATATTAAAGAAATATGAAGAATGTGGTACTTCAGTATTTCTGTATTCTATGTACTATTTCCACAACGGCATATATTAATAAAAAACTGACAAGTATTTTGCAATTCTTACTTGTTCAGTCTACGTTCACACTTTTAAAAATACAATTTACAGAAAAACTCATCTTAGTTATTTTTAAGTAATAACATTTAGGAAAGAAAAAAAATTTAGAAATAGTTTTCCCTTTATGTGGTGCTGTAAGACAGCAAAATCTAGTGGGATGAATAGAAGAATGGAAACTGGAACTTAGGAGTTTTATTTCTTGCTTATAAAATGATATACTGTTTGAACCTCAGTGAAGCACTGAACTCCCTGCCTCAACTTCACCAACTGTGTCAGGAGAATAATGATTGTTTCTAGAAGTACTGCAAAGCCCTGGACACCAGCTTTGTGGTGTCAGGCACACTGTAGCAGGCAACAAGTCCTGTTCTTGTGTGGCTCCACAGAGCAGAGTCCCAGACAGAGCATCATCAGGCAGCATTGCCCAGGCTCTCTTAGAATCATAGAATGATTTAGGTTGGAAGGCACCTTAAAGATCATCTAGTCCCAACACCCCTGCTCATGGGCAGGGCCATCTCCCACTAGACCAGGTTGCTCAAAGCCCCATCCAGCCTGGCCTTGAACACTTCCAGGGATGGGGCATCCATGACTTCTTAGGGAAACCTGTGCCAGTGTCTCACCACCCTCACAGTAAAAAATTTCTTCCTAATATCCATTCTATATCTACCCTTTTCCAGTTTGAGGGTAGTTAGTCTTCACATACATTCCTTATCTTGGCCCATATTTGCTGTGCAAAAATGAAGTGTCCCACTGTTTCGCACGAATCATCCCTCCTTTGGGCTTGACCGTTTTGCAGAAAGGAAATTTGCTGCAGCAGTACCATTCATAGGGCTACTTCACCATTCATTCACTCAACATGACTTTCTTTTTGATTTTTCTTCCATCTCCACCATTTAATGAAGAGAAACATGAGTCACAGTCTTATGAAAAATAAAGAAATATTTCTGCACAAAGAACTTCAGTATTGTCTGAGTTCTCTACCATGGTTCAATGGGAAAAATGTCACAGGTTAACCGCCTGCTTCATGACAAATGCAATCAAGCAACCAACATCTCTCTAAGCCTCCATTTGCAAATATGCCCTAAATAGCTCTATTTACATACAAGCCGCAGTAACACCCAGACACTGCTATGAGCCAGGAGAAATATACTGAAAGAAAAAAATAACCTTAAACGTGCACGGGTTTTAATTCCTGGATTTAATATATTTACACATCATTCCCAAATGACTCAGAAAGACCTATTCCTAGAGAGTGACCTAGATGACTAAAATAGGTCTTAACTGTAATGGAAAACTAGAAAGGCAGCTAACATTACTGACATACAAAAATCAGGGTGCTGGGCTTATCGCTGAAGTTTCCCCAGTTAGGCATGCTGGTCAGTTGTGTTAGGTCGTCTCAGAGAAGTGCCAGGCCGCCAGGTATAATTAATAACTCTCCAACATTCAGATGCTGCAAACTGAGGTGTTAGCACAGTCTCCTGGAGTCGTAGTAGAGGACCTTGTAAGATGAAGTGGATTGCAGGAGCAAGAAAAGAGATTTAAGTGTCCTTCAGTAAACAAACAGTTGTAATTCTTAAATGTGTCTGCACTCTAAGCAATTTCTGTCACGTTTGAGGAAATAATCCTCTTCTCTGCAGTGCTTGTCTCTGTCTTACATATTGTCTCATCTTAAAAACATTTCTCTTTTCCCTCTGAATGTTGCTCTTCCTATGCTTATCTTCATATAAATAAACTGCATTACTTCCTTCATAAGGTTTTAGGGATGGAAACTCATCATGCAATCAAAGGACAGTGATTCCAAAAATTCTAACGCACATCAAAAAAGTAAATCTTGTCTTGAAATGATGCATTTAACAAAAAGCTTAACACAAGATTAAAATTCTGCAATATTTTTCCACCGGGCTCCACATCAAACTGGTGACTTCTCTACAGTAAATTCAATTTTGGAATGTTTATGCCAACTACATATTATCAAATCTTTCATTAACATGCATGTTGCACCTTTTCAGATCAAGCTATAGTCCAGTATTAACTGGAATTGTGAATTGCAAAGTGTCCTTCTCTTATAACATAAGCGTCCTGAGCTTTCCCTCCCTTACCTTCACAGCTACTGTATTAAATATGTTTGACCACATTCCACTTTTTGTCTAGGGATATCTTACATTATTTTAAGAGAGATGATATTTTAGAACTGAACATCATTTCTCGTTATTAAAGTAATATTTAAATTGGCGTTAAACATTATAGCCCACTCTTCACTTAACGTTGTTTCGGCACAACATCTTCTGGTGCCCTATGTGCAGAGGTTAGGCAGTAAGCACTCCACGTGTCGGACAGAAAGGGGTATATGCCAATAGATTCAAGCTCTGTGGTCCAGCTGGGTGCTCTGACCACATTTCAGGATGAGATGCAGATGCTGATGGTTTCCTCTCCCTCCCTCCTGGCAGTGACTTTCACCAGAGGAAACCAGGGCTGTGGATAAGGAGGCTCTGGTGCACCCCAGCTCACCCCTCAGCCCAACCACTGACGGCAGCAGTGCTTCTCGGGCTGCCATAGAGCTGCCGGCCTGGGAGGGCTCCTTCTTTCACTCCAAACTCCAAATTAATCTCTAAAAAAAAAGGAAAACCAAGCTTAGGTTCCCTGTCTGCCACAGCAGATCTGTTTGATAGATTCTCGCAATGACAGGAGGAACTCAAAAAGTCCTGCTACCATTATTTAAAAATGTACTTTATAATATTCAGCAAAGCTATCTCGAACAGATGAAATCTCTTTGGAAAGTGGGTTGAGCAAATTCTAATGCTCAGGAGCTCAATCCATCAGAGCACATAGGCATGCACTCACATTCAGTTCCTAGGCATGTGCTCCAGTGCTGTCCTGGATCAAGCCCTTTTATTCCTCATTTAGGACGCAATTTGAAAATATATGCCACCATGCGGTGTTATATAATTCAGCTTTATTTGAGAAGCATAAGCCAAGAGAAGGTCATTGCCGGTAAAAAGCAACTAGAAAGGAATAGAACAGCCTTTGTATTATCCTGTTCTGTCCATTTTATATTTTAGAGTGAAATATACTTGTTCCTACGATATGTTCCAGCATGTTCCCTTGGTCTCCTTTGATATAACTGGTACAATCCAATGCAGCAGTTCATATGGAATACATATGAAAATCAATTGATTTGTATTTATTTTTTTATTTAAAAAAAATCAGGGAAGAAAGTATGAAAAGAATAATATGCTGGTAGCAGAACCTGGTAGAAACATATGGGGCAGTCATGTCATACTTTCAATAACGTCAGAAAAGCAAGTAAATGTGAACTGAGCAATGTAAAAATTAACTCATTCACCCTCAGAAACCAGTGAAATAATCTACTTGGACTCTGTTCTGGTGAAACTGTGGTTTTGCTTACTCATTTGTTGTATCTTAATGTTTAGAGACGTTTCCAAAAACCTTCCTGTACTTCTGCTCAAGGTTACATGTTTTACAAATCAACAAAAAACCCCTTCAGTAAGGGATGTGAGTATAACTTGCTCCATCTGCTTGCACGAAACCCCAAGACTAATTTAAAGATAATTCATCAGCTTTTTGATGCTGGCTTAGCAGCGGCATCATTACCTTAAAGCATAAGAAAGAGAAGGCACTTCTGTGCAATTAGCTGCTCTGGGTACTACTCGGAGTAGCAAACTGATCCCTGCAGATCAGAAATGAACCGAAGGAACCTAAGTCAGAGCAATTTAACCGGCAGTCTGTAGGTACCACAGTTTAAAGGCATAAAGTCATATACTATAGGAGCCAGCAGAGGGTGCTTCCTTTTTAGGGTTGGAATAGGAGTGAATCTCAGGCACAGGAGTAAAAACACCCTTTGCTCATTTTTCATTTACTGAAACATGTGCCCCTACTTCAGATACACCGCATTTCTTTGTGAAAAGTGGGGATTTCAAACATAAGGTAGTTGCAGAGTAGTAAATCATATGCATGTTTTAAAATACATCCCCTTTCCCTAATCTGTGTTTATTGGTCATAAGGTAAAGCTTACATAATTTGCATGTAACTTTTTTTCTTTTTTAAAGGAAACATTTTCCCTTACTTAATTCCAGGTAGACTTCACCTAAGCAATGTTTTCACTGCAGCAGCTCCCACTCTGTGAAGCAGTATGAAGTGTCACTGACATTCTCTAAACTGCTGTTTGCCTTTGAACAGTTTTTTTCAGATTTCCTCAGGAATTCTCTATAATGAATGTAACATTTTACCGACTCTACATCACGACTAGGGACGCTTAGACCAGGTGACTGAGTAAACCCACTAGCAAGAAAACCCCATAGTGATTAAGTTTCCAAAATAGCCTATTGTCTAGTCCATGGTGAGCTGCATAGATAAGTACAATGACCTTAGATTTCCTGCTATGTGCCACTATTACCCCAGAATTCCTTCCCTAGGGAAAATCAATATTTTAATCAAAGAAGGGGGGGGGGGGGGGGGGGGGGGGGGGGAAGCAGCCTAAGTTGAAATTTGTAAAAGCAGCTTTTATTTAGCAGCGTTAAGTTGAAATTTGTGTTGCAGTGCTGGCCCTGTTAGCCCGATTGCCAGCTCCAAGTGCCGCACGCTGATGTGAATCACAGCCCTCAGAAGAGCAAACCATGAGTGCTAGAAAGGATTAGAGTTCTCAGCCATCAAGCTAGCTTCAAGGTTTTTCTTTCCCCATTATTTTTATGTTTGATAGCACGCTTAAATTAAATACTTGGAAGATTACATTTCTCTAAATACATTGAGAGCAAACAGGTTCTGCAGTCAAGCCGTTCTTTCACCCGAGAACATTTATCTGTAAAAGGTAACACATTTCCTTGGACGGCAGCCATTCCTGGCAGCAGATCTCAGCACTCAGTAGGAAACCCGTGTCTTTGAGTTCTGAACTAGCCCATACTGGAATTAAAACACAACACTAACAGTCAGAATCAGTTGTTCTTGGTGGGTAAGTGTTTTATAACTGCATGGGGATATAAGAGCAGAGCTTCGAGTTTAAATCCTTTTTTAGAAAATGCTGTGATTAACTGCATGACTTCACTTATTGTTAAGGTAACAGATGGAAGTGCCACAGTGAAATATTTCCTTTTTATTTACAAACAATAGAAAGTCTTTCTACTGATAGGAATTAAAACATTACAGAAGCATTGGTTCCACAAGCTTAAATTCTTTCATGCTACCACATGCATTTTTCATGGAAAGTCAACATCTTTAACATTTTTGCACTGTCTGAATTTATCATCCATAACTTTTTTGTGATTCCTGTTCAAATGAGTTTGCTTCTTTAGAAAGAATTATGTACCTACAGTATAATGAGCTAATTAACTAAAGAACAAAAGGTGCCTTCTGTTATATGTGAGACATAACTAGCTTCCAGACAGAGGCAACACATTCTTTATTTTTAAAGGCAATCCGTATTGCTGATTTTGATGTCAGACGCCCTGTATCATTTTGTACAGTGTCACAAAAGGACTGATAAAACATTCAAATGAAAATTGGCTTTAAAAAAACCCATGCGCCACATCTTACCACCAGTATTATTAATTTTGAGAGGTTTGTAAAAGATGTGCACTTTGATCAATTGCAGGGTTTCTAAGAAAAAAAATCACTTTTATGCTCTTTGACTGGCAATAGCACTGAGCAATGGACAAAACTGACAGAAAGGCACAGAAGCTGCATAAACAAAATAAGGCAGGGATTTTATTAAATATTAATTCTATTAATTCACAGCAAAAATCGTTGTTTATTGTGGTATATTAAAAATATATTTTCTTTATTCTAAATCATTTCTCCACAGACACAGTACAACTTGTCAATGCCTGTAAAGATCTCTTAGCTTGCTAGAAACGCCTCAAGCACAAAGAGCAGTAAAATATTTTTAACACCGTAGACTTAGATCTCACCACATTTAACAAAATATATTAAAATAATGATTTATAACGTGGTTACAACTGAATGGTAAAAATACATTTACTTTTAACCAGTAATAATCGTCATCGTACCATCAAAAGACCTCAAAAGAATTAAAAATGTTGTGCAGCGAAACTTGGAGGATTCTGCGAGCTGTTGTAAGAGAGTGTTACCTGTGTCCAGTGATCACAAACAGGCACGTGGAAACAGAAGGGTGCTGGAAGTACACTTCTGCATACACGCCAAAGAAAAACTCTCTTATTCCACGGTCCTATAGGAATTACAATAATAATTGCATTGTCAGTATACAAGTTGTGTGGATTAGAGTTGAAGGCCCAACAGCCACCAACTCCACCCGTGGCTTCCCGGTCCGCTTGTACAGCCTTGTACAGCTCTTGCACAGTGAGGCAAAAGGTTTGGGGCTCGTCTTCTATGCTATGGGTCAGTTCAGCCCAAAGGACTGCAAACAGCTGCTCTGCAAAATCACAGTAAGCATTAGACTGTAACAGCATTTTTCTTTCTCTTCTAGGTGTCTCCAGAAATCAGTACAATACGCAAGCTTTCTACTTCAGGGAGATTCATCTCTAGACATGTATTCCTATTAAATCTAATTTCTATACCTGCATCATCAAACATCTAAATGGATCCTACGTATTCCACAGGATACCATCCTTATGGGATAGACTTTCTTCTGTCTTTAATAAAAGCTCACAGTTTTATGGTACCTCCTGCCTATGTTGTGACAGCAAAGGGACCGGACACCTCTTACATGTAATTTCATAGTAATTTCTCTTTTTAAAGGTGTCCTGCAAAAGCAATCTAAGCAGCATGCAGAGGCATTTGATGATCAGCTGTATGATGGGCATACACTATCAGGATTAAAAACCTGCTCATGCTTCTGTAAAAAGGCAGATATCCACCATTTTCATTTCTGTTTGAATGGACACTAAAATGGTGATTAATACATACCATTAGAACCATTAGAAGAGTTTCCTATCATCATTAAGAATCACTTGCCTTCTCTGTGGACACTCAGTCACTTGGGGCAATATGAGTGCACACACAGACAACCAGAAACTCCCTTCCCACCGGCATCCAAGTTTCACAAAAGTTCTTATCCAAAGGTCAGCTGCCAATCGGTATGTACATATACACACACATGGGTCCTTGGTGGGAATAAATTCCACGTTAGTTGGCTACAAGAGCATATAGATACTGCTACTTGAGGTAAAGAAGAATAAATCTTTTTTATTTGTTCTTTTGTCCTTCCTAGAAAATGGGATACCCATACATCTTGAGCTGCTGTATGGCCCAACGATAAATAAAGGTACATAAAAGATGGAGATAAATTTTCATTACAATATCTAAAAATCATTAAAATGCCTCTGTATAGCAGTCACCAACCTCTGTTATACCTTGACCTTCAGGCCTTTGAATACCTCTTAACATCAAGTAAAGCAGTAAAGGTGGAGGCTTTGAGGAGTAACCTTAAAGCTATGAATCTGTCTTACTTTAAAATCACCAACAACCTCTTCATTTTTATGAAATCACCAACAGAAGATCTTATTTAGCTGAGGTAACATCTATGCAAACTTGAGTTCTTGCTCCTTGTCCATGCAGAAAGGCAAGAAACACAATACAATAAGCTTCATGACATTCACTCGCTAAACTGGAACTGCTCTGGTTTTGAAAGGTGAAGATGTACAACCCTTCAGTGTTCAGGAAAGGCTGAGATGGACAGCAATGAACATTCCAAAGACTGAAGAAACAAGCAAAGTGCATCTGTATGGGATCTGAGGCCATTCTTTAGGATGACTTCCCTTAAAAAATTAAGTTTTTCTGTATTAGAAATCTTCAAATTTATTGGTAATTTTACAAATAATTTCTAATTAAAAATCAGAAGCTTTTTCCCTTTCTCAAAGAAGCTACAAAGTAGTGACAGCTTTTTCTAGCAATGTTATATCCTATGCAGATTTTTCTGGGCAGAAGTCTGGGAAATGCAAAAAGGGGTGGATACAACAGAAGACGACTGTTCTGCTGCCTTCCTCCTCTAGCAGGCCTCTGTATTACAAAGTCAGACAGCTCTGCTTTGTAAGTACTTGTAGAGAGTAACATCTGCTCTTGGCAAAGGAAAGGAAAAGCATTCCATGAAGTTGTAGAAAAACTAATAGTCTGTCAATATCTTGGCTCTTATGCCTTCGTCATACTCTCAATGATTTCTGCAGGAGACTGCTTACGATAAAACTGAGAAGACATCTACTCCCTTGAAAAAATCGGAAGTTTCAAAAACGGTTTCACTTGGTAAAGTTACCATTCCTGTCCTGAAGAACATGTTTTCAGTGGAAACTTTTCTGCTGCACAGTAAATGTAAAAATGCAAAATAAACAAAAATTGGTAATCTCTTACTTCTCAACAGAGTAATAAATAACCCAATTAATAATTTTCCAACCGTACCAATAAGCATGTCATAAAAAATGGTTGATGCTTCTTTTACTTGAGGAGATTAGGAACAGCTATACCATACCATAGTCATTGAACAGAAATATTCTACGAGAAGAGAATCAGAATCATAAATGTTAATAATTCTGATTAAAAATCTGTCATTATTTACATTGTCATACTCTTCTATTTAGGGCATATGAAACCATACGTTTTTACAAGCAAAATTATCTGAGAAATTAACATAATGGTTCATTCCTGAGGAAGATAAATAGCTGATAGGTTGTCGCATTTATTACAGATTTTAGTATACAGATTTTTTGTTAAATTAAGGAATAAGGTAAAATTCCTTGAAGCGCAGTAAAACTTAATAAGAAAAACAATTTTAACCCATACCAATATTAAAAAGCATCCAGTTACATATTGGCAGCAGCATCATACACTTCAGCAATTGATCACAGATTATTAATTTTAATAATCAGCAATGATTCTAACCCATTTAATGAATTGCTTAGTAGTAGATCTAACAGAAGTTTAATCCATGTTGCAACTACTTGAAAAATAAACCCAACAGTAGTATAATTTGATATGACAGTCAGGACTGCAAGTGTAAGATCATTAACACTTCACAGGTTATACCCTGAAGTAAATCTTACAAGAAGTTCACATAAATAAGGACAGATTTACACAATTATGTAGTTATGAGTATCACTGCATTTCTAACCATAAGTGAATTCTTCTCAATTTGCTATTCATTTGACTTTGATATGCATAAAAACCGCAATCCAACAGAAAACAAGTCAACTCATTTTTCCTTTTTTCTTATTTGGTTTCAGGACATTTATATATCAGGTAGAGGTATACGAACCCAGACAGTTTCATCTAAGAGAATTTTTGCTTGTGAAAGAATTCAGAAAAGTTTCATTTGTTCCACTTAGGTTTGCATTTTTGCCTATTGTTTGACTGGAATGCTACAAAAGACTTATAAGGAGTTAAAAAAAAAGTTAAATTTGCCAAAATTCCTCTCTGGAAAAAAAAAAATGAACTGAGAATAATGATAACAAAAAAATTAGATAACCCCTGTGGTGGAAACATCAATATTTTGGAACCCTTTTAAAATAAAAAATGCAAAGACAAGGGAACTCTCTACTTTGTAAGGGAGCTCTTCATTGGTGTTGGAAACTGAACAACTCAAAAATGAAACTGCAGCACACCACACTCTGATCAAACACATTAGCTTGTAAAATTTCCCACCTCTGTGGAGCCACTGATGACATTGTTTGGTTTTTATCTGATAGGGAGTGAAGGGGAATTGGGAATGTATTATTTCAGGAGATTATAAATAACTCCACATTAAAGACCCATAGTCTTGAAAGATGGTTAGATTTTTTTCTTTTTAGGAACTTAGCAGGTTTTAATTCTTGTAGAAAAATAATTTTTAGTTTGCAATAAATACAATATATCTACCAGTTGATCTGTGTTGTTTGGTCCTAAAATACTCCCAGAGGACTAAGGTAACGGCTGGTATGGAGGTCCTCTCTGTTCCTCTCACACTTAATGCCACTGACCTGGGGATCTCCACCCTAAAATGAGAAATGCAGCTGAAAATCACATTTAAAGAAAATAAAAGTAAGTGACCATTTGGTAACAGCAGCTCTGCTGGTCGGTTACAACCAAGCTAATTCTTGGACAAGTAGACTGGATTTTGTGCTTGCTTATACTTACATAAAAATCTATGTGTTTATACAGGAAAGAAATTGGCTGCTGTTTGTGAAAGCAAGAAAAAATTATCAACACTTGGCAATATTCCTGAAAAAAATAATTTCACAGTATTTTGTACAAAATACAAGTAACTTTTTTTCAAAGAATTGCCCTTTGAAGAACTGTTCTATCAAATGTGGAGATTAAGTCAGTCATTGGGCAAAGGCCTAATACAGTGAAAATGTCAGAGTAGTTTTTACTGCTAAGTGGCTATTGAAACCCTTCTGATGTAACTTTTGTCCTTCAGTAACCTCAGAGAGCTTCAGGACCACTATGTGTTTGCTTGTATGCCAGAGAGGTATTTTTAACAGTGGATATCACCACTCAGTTTTACAGATGACACAAGCAAATCCACCCTCTTCCACCTCTTTCTCACTAATAATCCATCCTCACTGATGAACATACTCATTCACTCTGGAAAATACTTGATGACTCAATGTTAGTTTTAAGTACTAGGTAGACATGTCTCTTCTAAAATGCAGGAATCTTACATTTTGGGGAAGTTTAGAAAAAGTGCAAAATTCTGAAGAGTGTTGAGCTTATGATGATAATCAAGGAATTTCATTACTTCATTAAAATCACTCAGCAATTTATAATATCAGATTCTTTAAGTTTACTAGTTTTGCTAAACATCATTATTGGCAGTCAACTGATGAAAATGTTCCAGTACTTCTGTCTTCATAATCGAGTTTTCCAGTTCCCAAAATTAAATCTTCAAATCTTTGAATCAACTATGAAAATGTAGAGGAGAAGGTTCAACCCACAACTTTTTAAATAGTCAACATTTAAAATGATTGAAATCACCAGATTATTTTTTTTAAAAGTTCATGGTGGTGAATGGTCACACTCAGACTTGGAGGACTAGTAGATTTCTACTCCTGTTCTTCTAAAGACACATATGTAAATAGCATTTTACATAACTGTGTTAATTTTTGTGGTTATCACCATTCTGGACTATTTGAGCTTACTATTTTTTAACACAGCTCTTTTGTATGAAGTATTAAATGAACTAATTGCTCAGAACAGTTACATGTGAAACTGTGAATCTGTGAGATAGCCCACCCTTTGCAAAGCATGCTTGGTTAGCACGTCTCTGCTTGAAAACTGCATTCTTCATGAAACTCCAAATTAATATCCATAATTCTAAAGATAATTTGCCACAAACATTAATTTCATTGATGAAAAGTTTCCCCTCTCATTTCAATATTCTTCTTCAAATCCACCTGAACATCTACAGTAAGTTATTTGGACAATATTGCAAGATTTTAAAAAATGCTTTCTACTGTCAAAGACATTTTTATTGGTCTGAATTGAAAATTATTTATTTTTTATACTCTGCTTTCAGACAGCTCACATTTAGTGCAATTTGGTACAGTACACGAAACTATTTAAATATTGCTTTCAACTTTTTGGAGCCCTTTGTTTTACCAGACTTCTGTGTTACTTCACTATGCAATTTACTGAAGGCTAGTAATTATTAGGACATGTGGTAGGCGTTTATCACCAGTAACATCACACAACCCACTCTATGATCAAGATACAATAGGGCAAATGGTACAATTAAAGGCACATTCTTTGGTGCATAACAATAGAAGCCTTGTGACATGGCAAGATTAAGAAAAGACTCAAACATCTTTAAAACTACTCATTACCACCAGTTAAAATGTGCATGTCTGACCTTTATGGTAATCAGTAGTACTCCACTTGTGCACTATAGAGCTAAATAAGCTTTATTTTAGAGACACAGAATTCTTTGCGGTGACCTGCAGTTAACTTAGCTGATCTCAGAGCTGATGCTTACAATGAATCAACCCATCAGTGGTCATAATGATAGGCCATCATCTTTATCAACCAGTTTATGATGACAGGCAGAAAACAGTACTGTAGATTTTCCTGCCAAGGGGAGTAGTATTTAAATGTTGACTGCTACATACATCAGATTAACAAGGTTGCAAAGTTACCGAGAATCCCATTCCCTGAGGTGCAGATTCACCCTGTGGTGCTATTATACAATAAGGTATATCAAAGATAATTGCTTAGTTTATTATCCTGTTGTCTTTTATGTCAGCCCCTAATTGTGAATTCAGAAGCCTCTTGATCTCCCAGTTCCTTATGGACCTGTTATTAACCCCATTCATTTTAATTAGGATTTATTACTATTTTTATTATTAAAGTGCAGATATTTTTTTTTAAATAGATGTTTCCAAATAACCCACAATTCCTCCATATGGCTTCAGTAAAAGAGAGATTGATGGGATATTGAGTCAATATTGTAGATACAGGTCTCTAAATCTCCTTTTCCACCCTCTGACAAAATTTGGCATATCAAGGTTCAGAATTTGTTACCCAGAGTTACTTTAATATTCAATTAAAGAGCTTGTAAACATACAAAGATTTCTGCGGTAAAACCAGCTTATTACAGTTCTGTACAATTTTATAGAACCATCCCAACAGGGAGGTGCAAGGTGGCTATGTCACAGCTGCTATCTTCCCCACAGCCCTGAAGTATGGTGGTCAAGCTTTCTCAGTTCTTGCCCTGTACTTGCGGAGAACAATTTAAGCACTTTCCCATAAAATACCACATGAAACCTACAGAACCTGGAAACAGTTAAAAAACTATGGCCTGGCTAGTACAGATAAGTAGTCATTCATAATTCCTCCTAATGTATACAATATTAATCTGTATGTACCTAGAAAATCTGACTACTTCCTATACTTCAAAGTCATTGCCTTTGCTACGAGACCTAGAAAGTGCTTCAGGATTCATTATGACATGTGGAATATATAAGCAATAAGGCATGACAGGGAGTGTGGTTATCATAAGATAATCACACCCCTGGGTCATTACAAAGCATGAGGTGCAGCCGAGCACCTCTCATTCCCCCTGGGGTGTGATTATATCATGATAAGCACACTTCATGCAGTTACCTTATTGCTTTTATAAAAAGTCTTTGTTGGGAAGAAAAACTGTATTTTTTAGTTAAAGATGATAAAGTTGGCAGTTTACAATGTTGAGCAGTACTTTCTGCTAAGCTCGATGGTTTATATGTATTAATCTACTCCTTTAGAATGTGCATCTGCCAAAGCCGATCCGAACTCATCAATCAAGGGGGGCTTCCATAATTCAGCACATGTTTGAATGATCCAGCTGGAAAGAATGTGTGCATCTCCCAGACAAACCCATAGCCGTGGACTGCTCACTGGACACTTTTCTCCAAAATTAAAACAGAACAAAAAAAAAGAAGACAACAAACTAAGTTGCTTAACTAAAAGTGAAACGATGCTTTAAACACATACATTTCAAGTAAAAGGTAGGCTTCAGTAACTGGAAAAGAATTCAACCTGCAAAAACAAGAAAAAGTTTCTAACTTGCTTTTGCCCCTGGTAGATGTTCTCCCACAAATTAAGGGTGACAACTTAATTTAGGGTCCTAGATAAACTACAAAATCCCACTGCTGTCATTCAGATTGTAGCCTAAGGGGTCTAATGTGATCTTTTGGATTTACAAACACCTGCCTTGGATTATGCCATATGTCTTCTTAGTGGCTCCAGGGGTGTACGCTCTGTCCAGTATTCGGCTCGTTTTGTGCTTTAAGAATGCATAACTGCACACAGGATATGAAGGTTTGCATCCATTTACAATTTATCAAGTGTGATGGCCACGTTCTGATTTCAGAGGCATTCAATGGTCTGGAAAGGGGCATATGTATGGGCTGAATTTGGCCCTGGGCCATTTATGAATATAGGTAACACTTTTCACCTAACATGAGCAAGTCACAAATTCAACTGTTTAATTTAAATAGGTCCTTGTCACCGTATCTTCCAGATTTAAGAGGCAGGGTTAGGAACACTGTCAGTATCCTGGATGAAAAGGAAAAATTCCACTAGCCTTCTATCTTCCAATATTTGGTTTGACACAGTGCTCTCGCTACACAAAGATGCACAAAATCTTGCTGCTTCCAACAACAATTTGAACTCTACCACTTTGTCTTTATATTTTAATCACATGGAGGTACAAGATTTTGATATATTTATTTGATTATTTTGCTATCAAATGTTGCCAGTTTCTCTTTCAACTGGAAATTTGTTTCTTAATGGAGAATATAATTTTGAATTATCTATAATATGTATTAAATATTTTATATAAAAATATAGAATGCATATTATATTAAAATGATTCCTCAAAAAGGGAAATTATATCAAAGGATATATTTCTGATGCGTTTCCTTAGAAGTCTATAGATTTATGACAAACAAAGAATCTGGTCTTTCAAATAACAATGATACTAATTGCAGGTTAATTTAATAGTAATAATAACAGAAAGTAGTTGAGAAATAACAAGGGAGGATGTAACAAAAGAATATAAGGCTAGTAATTTTTTTTGGCCAATTTTAGCATTTTTCAGATGCCACATTTTTATATAATAAATTTGTTATTTAAAGTGATTCACAAATAAGTTTGGAAATGGATTCTTTATCTATAAGACATGAGTTGAAAGTGAGAGCTGAGGTTACTCGCTTCCTTACAATTAGGTGGAAACAGCAGACATTAAAACAGTAAAGGAGAAGTAAACTTTAGCTCCTTGGTTCTTAAAGCTTTTATTTTAAAAATTGCAGACAGTAAAATTACTATCTGATGGTTCCTAAACCCATCCCTAGTATTTCATAACTCTAGAGCTACTAACATACAGATACAAATCTCTGCCAATATATCTGTGTTCAGAAAATAAAATTTTGGTCCAAACTCTTACTCTACATTTTAAATGAATCTTTCATTAATTAAATGAGAGCCTGAGTATGCAAGGAATACTGACCCAAACCAGATTAATTTGGAGCAATACTGTTTAGGGTTTTTTCAGTTTATTTGAAGCTATAGAAAAGGTGACACGATGCTTGTATATGCATAGTCAACCTTAATTCTGCCACAGTCTAATTTAAGAGTGGTTTACTTATGGCTTATCATTCTTTTAATATAGAGCTATTGTATATCGTATAAAATATCTTGGTTCCACACCACAGTTAATTATTCATAACAGTATCATGAAGCGCTTGTTGATGAATTACAGGATAGAAAGGATGGAATGGAGGAGGAAAATCAGGAAGTGGGAATTTGGGAAGAAATACGGTTTGTGTTAATGAAGTACTATATAAAATAAATGCAGTACAAGTGAAATTTATTTATTAATGCACTTCTATATATTCAATTTGTTCAGGTCCTGATCTGCAGCAAGGACCTTCCACAGAGAGATGAAAAGACTAGCATTACATAGCATAAATGGAGGTACGTGCAAGTAGCTCTCAATGGATATGTGACTGCCAGCTTGGAAAAACTGGGCATTAGGATGCATTTGCCCAACAGATTTCCAGTACTTTCTGCATAAAAGCATCAGTGGGTATTAGCATATTTAAAATCTGTTCATTCCCTGGACTGGTAACCATGGCTACACTTGCCCGGATTTTCTCTCCTCCTCTGCAGTTGGAGCCCAGAACAGCAGGGGTAAGTAGGCTTAGAAGTGGCTAGTAATGGATAGCCAGGGCAGCCTTACTCCAAGGAGCCTAGGGAAGGTTTGTCAGCTAGAAAGAATTTAGCAGGAACACAGGAACTGTCTTACTAGATAATAGTTTGCTGAACAATTCCCTTCATTTACCGCAGCAATGGCTACTTGACACTAGTCAGCACTACATGCCTTCTCAGAACGTGGGGCAAGAAACTCCACTGTAGTCAGAAAGGACACCATCTGTCCCCAGGAAAATGGCCTCTCTATTCCCCATTGTTGTAGATGGGTATAAAGCTTGAATCTGGAGGGTTTATATCCTTTCCAAGATGGGATTTTTCTGATGTGTGGGGGTTTGGTTTTGGGTGTTTTTTTCTTCTTTCAGGATTAACTGGTATAGGTCTGGATACATTTGTTATTCACATAAATTTCCATCCCTTACTGGAATTCTGTTAAACTTATGACCTCCCGGACATGAAGGGGAAAATCAGTTCCTTAGCTTAATCTATGTGTGAAGACATATTTCTATTTATTAGATTTGAACTCACTGCCATTTAGTTTTGAGCATCCTTCTGCTTTGCAAGAACAGACCATCTTCATCTATCTTTGTTGTTTTATCTGATTCTAAATTTTTCTTTCTTATTCTCTTCTCTAAAGTAAATAACGCTAAATTCACATTGCACAGTTCCAAGGTGCCCCTCTTGTTTCTCAGTGACTTTTACCACATCTCTCAAAGGTTAATAATGACCCTACACAGTATTTTGAATGAAGTCATAGCTTCATTTCATATAAAGGCACTAGAAAGTTTTCTATTCCTTCTCCATCTTGTCAACATATGAAATTTGCTTCCCTTTTTAATAACAATCATACACCGAGCAGATAACATCCCTGAGCTGTCCGTAAAGTTTTCAAGGTTTCTGAAATTATAATGTTTATTGAATGTTGTCTGTCATGCTGTTTCCTATCACCTACTTTAAATAGGTCCTCTTGAAATTCCTCACAAGCTTTACTAATTTTCTGCAAAGTTTGCTTCCTTGCTTTACATTGCCCCTGAGGCAATCACATCCTGATTCTATAGCAATCTTCTGTTCATTTATAATATATTTTAAAATGTAATTTATTAATAACTATATTACATAATACAGGACCACAGATTAATCCATGAATCCATTGCTAGCCTTTCTTATGGAAAAAATCATTTTTTTTTACTAAACCAATTCTTGTCTGTCATCCAACAACTACTTAGAGACTCTAACAGCCTACCTCAAGGAAGGCTTGTAAAAGCCTTTTAAAATACAGGATTTAGATTATAAAGATTTGTTGTCCTTTTGAAATATCTTCAAGTAATTCTAACAAATTAGTGAAATAATTTTGCTTTGTAAAGATTACCCTACTAGAACCTGTATACCATCTTCTGGTGACTTTGCTACTCTTTTCTAAATTGTGTCAACCATTTAGGTTCATGCAGCTTTTACTGGCTTTTGATTCTCTTTCTAAACATTAATATAACATTTGAGGTCTTTCAAATTTCAGTCCCGTAATTGTTTCCTAATAAGAGACAATATATTTTCTAGCCATTTGACCAGTTCATATTTGAACTCACTCCAACTTTAAAAGATTCCTTCAAATACGGGGCATGGTGTTCTCACATGTTATGGTCCAGCTTCAGGTCTGCAAGGTATTTACAGGCGTCACACTTTCTGTAAGGAAAGATAGCCGGTTCCACATAAGGAATAAATACAGCTAGATTGAGTAAATACTTATCTAGTAAACAAATACAGCGTTCATGAACTAAGAAACAATTAATTAACAAATCTATAAATAAATTAGTTTTACTAGTTTGAATCAAAACTCTATGGTCAGAGCCTGCTGCTGCCCGTTATTGCTCCCAGGTACAGAGTCCAGAGTCACTCTGCCTCAACAGTAATGTGTCTGAGAGCAAAATTATCTTTTTTCTTCTCCCAGACACAGTGTTGCTGACATATAAAATATATTAAGATTGGAGCAGAATTGTAATTAGGATAAATATTTGATGTCCAAAGTGCTATCATGCTAATACAGATGGGGAAGACAGAGCTTTGTACGTAGGTAGTGTATTGTTGTTGCAGTCATCTTATACTTCTGCTGTATTTTTAAAGATTAAACAAATAAGAAAGATGGACTGAAGCAGGCAATATCAAAACATCTTTACTTGAGCTGAGTTGTTAAGAGAATCTTTCAGAAAATGGAAGCAGTAAAGCAAATAGTTACACCTCAGGAACAATACAGTATTGCAGTCTATCGGTAATGATGGAATTAGGCTCAGCAGAAACAAATTCATACTGTTTTACTGAGGTCTGATCTATATGGAACATCTAGGCTGATTGTAGGGGATGATGTGGAAAACACAAAGAGGCCATGAAAGACACTCTAATGCTAAGGCTAATTCGATGTGTCTTGCTTTAGTTTCAAAAACTGAGCCCTATTTCTCTAACTCAATTCTGGTTCAGTCTGACATTCCTTATGCAGTCAAAATTCCGCCTTAAACTAATAACAGCTTCACCTAAATGTGAAGCAAAGGTTTAGTAAACAAGGGAAAATTATTTTGTTTTCTGAATATAGATATATTAGCAAAAACCTGTATCTGTGCTTTAGCATGTCCACAATTATAAAATCTTAATAATGATTATATATAACAAAATTGCAGAAGTGTTATTAGTGGCAATTTTAAAGGCAAAAACCTGCAAAATGAAAGGATATAGATTTCTCTTTTTACAGGGATTTACAGTACTCATCAACTTGTATAGTTCACATTAGCATCCAGTGACATTGCTTTGTCTGTATATATTTCTAGCTGTCAACAGAATGTCCTGAGGCAATCGCATCCTGATTCTATAGCTATCTTCTATTCTTTTATAATACACAAGGGTCTAATTTTCCATCAGCAAAGCATGAAATCATGTAAGAATGCCACATAACCAGCATGTGCAAACAAGTAGCACTTTTTCTACACATAAAAATGCTTCATAAAATAACAAATAAATTAAATCTTCTTGTTCAAGTAAAGTGCTTGAAAACCGAGACCCTTTTTAGAAATTAGAGTTCTCAGTGCAGAAGTGGCAGTGCCACACTGTTCCTCTAAACACGTGCATCACCTTGCAACACTATTTTGTGTGCTAAAATCATTTCACTCAGGCTGATGGTGGAGCTCTCTATTTCCAGGACAAATAATACAGTTGCAAACATCAGGCATATTAATTAAATTAATATAAATATTAAACAGCTAGCAAGTTAACAAAAGAAGTGTGCTTCAATTTGATGATGCCAGCTTATTGTTCCAACAGTAGCAGCCTCGCTCTATAGCTGCGCAGGTTCCTATAAAGTACTTTTAACAGAATTCACTGAAGCAAAATGTTACAGTGACTCTGTGATTTGCCACTTCCAACATATTTCTATGGAGCAGCCAGAGAAAACACTAAGGCTTAGCAATTAAACGATTTTAAAATGTACCAAAATATATGTGCAAAATATATGTGCAGACTCCACCTCCCTATCCGGAACATATGTCTAGTGCTGCAGCACTGTCTACCATCACCAACGACCTCCTTAAGCAGCTTGTGTTTGCAGTATACTTGAACCACATTCAAGACATATGTCTTCCTTGCTCGAAGAACCACAAAGCTCAGTTTAGCCTCGATGTATTGACTACAATTGCCAAAATCATATTCTTCCTCTTTGCTTCTCATATTTCTACAACTTCAGGGGATTTTTAACACCCTTCTCTACATAATGTACAGTTTATTTAGCACATGGCTTTCAGATGTCTGGCTGCAAAGTAACCTGTTGTAATTTAAGGCAAACATGTTTTGAATAAAGTAGCTAGTGCTTTTAATCTCTACTGCATCTAGTACAATGGAAGCTTTCAGAATAAATGGATTTTCCAGGATGAAGAGGACCACATAGTCCCTACTCATGAAAAGAACTGACCTAGAATTTACATGTATAACTTTCAATAAATTTGCCTTTGTCAGCTCCTTGCCGTTATAGCAATACCTTTGAGACGTGAGCCTGCACATGACAAAGAGAAAGTCAGAAAACATGCACTTGTTTTTCCGATACACTCTTGTTTATGGAAACATTTCCTAAACATTATGAAGTAAAACAGAGGCGTGATTTTATTTGCCTTTCAAATACGAGGAGATAGGAGCAAGGATAATTGTTGCCAAAGCATAACAGACGTGACTGAAGTGCTCAGCGATGACTCACTGCAAGAGCACAGCACTAAGCTTGCAGGGAAAAGTCCTACCCCCCCGCTCCCCGTCCGCCGTCCCCCGTCCCCAGCTGGGGCAGCTCTGCCCACACTGGAACTAATGAGCATGTGAGGCCGCCGGCCCACACAGGTGCAAGGATCAGCTCTGAAATAAATCCTACAGTGCAGGAGTATTGAGAGTTGGCATCACCACAACCGAGACTAAGCGCTCATTAATCAGGGACAGGTTTTCAGCAAGTTTTCACTGTTACTGGTCCACAGAGGCCAAAGGAAAAAGACCATCTGCAACATCTGAAAATCTGTCCCTCCAATGTTCCTCTCCTTAAAAATGCGAGGAAAGGAAATAATTATGTAGCAGACAAATACCCTTCAGGAAAGAAAAGTCACCCCATAGAACTGAATTCATCTTGGATTTGAGTAAATTCACTTCAGCGCTACATCTTTTCTGGGCTACGCACATTACCTTGTAGTCTACAAGGAGCAAGTAGTCTGTGCAAGTAGATGCTGGGTAAGTAGTGGAGCAAGCAGCCTGTGCACCATACCTGGGCTGTTACCACGAACCACGACACTCAGTTCTGCTGTGCCTGCCAGACCTGAGGCAGAGGGATACCTCTGTTTTCACACCACAACAATATCTCCCTTTCTCCCTGTGGTCCTACAGGAGCTGAAACAAGGAAGCTGAAAGGTTCAGCCACTGTATATGTGGTCCGCTTACCTGAGATCTAGATAAAAACCTGTAAGGGAGGTAATAAGTGGTGTTTCCTCTAAGCAAGCATAGTCATGCTTTAACTTACATGCTAGGTATATATATATATGTCTTGTCAGCAACAACAGCAAATGTAATCTTCCCTCAGCCAGATCAACAACCATAAAATCAGAAAACTTGTGGTAGCAATAAGTTGGAGAAAACAAGACAAAGGCAATATGTTCACTTGTGCAATCCTGCTTCTACTATTTTTCTGTGGTTTATCAGACCTTGTATGGTTTTCCATCACTCTTTAGACTGTGTTGCGGGGCATACATAGTCAAAATATGCTCCTTTTCAGGAGCCATGCATTCCGCAACTAATAAGTAAATGGTGATCTCAAAGCTACATAATCAAATTTAACATTTCTCATTTAATATACATTGCAGATGATGACTCAACTGTGTGCAGATTTTGATTTACACGACTGCATGTGGTGCAGTGGTGTCAAACACCCGGTTGTGCTTTAAGGCAAGGGGCCAAATTGACCTGCTTCATATACTTATATAACCCATATGTTACCCTAAGATTCTGCATATTCTAAACTTTCATATAAAATCTTTTCCATTAAAAGAAAAATATTGTTTCTAGCTTTCATAGTTGTGAAGAAAACCTGCGATTGCTAACAGACTGCAAACGGGTGCAATGCCTAAGGCTGGAAACAAATGGAAAACTGGGCTCAGGAAGGCGACAACTTTACTTCTTTTACTAAGCTGCCTTGGTGTTGATATTAAAACCTAACGATGTTGCTTTAAAACTTAACGTTATGTATTTTGGTGAACATTTAAATAGATAGGCAAGGAAAAGAGTGGGAATTAAGCCCTTATAAGTCATAATGGGAAGCAGGAGAGATACAGGCTGGAAAAGGGGAAAAAACCTAATATTGCAGAAACTACTGTTTATGAAATGCATGAGGAGCAAATGAAAAATGAATTATACATAAAAATAAAAGTTAAAAGAATGGCAGGATTAGGAAATACTACAATGAGGGGAAATGGTAGCCATAAATTTACATCTCAAAATAGGAAATTTAAAATTACTTAGATAAGCACATTGTTTTGAAACATCTAATTTTAACTGTAGCTTCTTTTACAAATATTATCATACCTAAACTATCTTTTTTTCTTAATGGTGTTTGTCGAAATCAGCTATTTCTGACAAATATTTTCAGTAAATGGGCATCTGAACAAGTAAGGTGAATAAGCTCACCCAAAAATTTGTAATAAATCATAATGATAACTTCAGCTATATCTGTAGAAAGAGTTGCACATCTTAGTAAGAGTGCGTTTGTGGAGTGACACCACTGATGCTGAGGAATCAACATCAAATTGTATGTGTTTTGGGTTTTTTTACTCTGGCTGGTTGCAATGGGTTCCCAGAGCTTCAATGCCCACTGGCAGGTGAAGAACGTTAGTTCTAGCGTTGCTTGTCTCAAAGGAACAGAGACTGTGTTCCCTGAGATACTCCACAAAATGAATGAAAGCTCAGTAAGAGAGGATTATTAGGAAATTTGCTCTTGAACTGAACTAAAACATCAAAGTAGGTGCACCTTTGTTTTGGCTGTGTAATACCGTGCATATCTGTACCAAAAACTAGGTGGGAAGGAGGGGTTGCTGCGTGTGTTGTGTGCTTGCCTGCCGTGTATCTACCAGCCAGCTCTTCCCATCTGCTCTTTCCCAGCTGTGAAACTACTGGAAAACCCTAAGAAGGGTGCCTAACCACTTGGCTCAGATCTTCCTGGGGCGAATCTGGAGGGTGTAACTGGATGCAGATGTTCCCTGCCCTGCTGCAACTTGGCTGGACATAGCCACGTACACCCAAAACACTAAAGGCACATGGTCATTCTGTGCACGTCCTCTTCTTTCACTTAACATACCAGATTTTTACCCTTGCTTTAATACATTTTTTCATTCTTTTCCTGCACTGATATCTGCTCAAACATGACTTCTCCTATGATAGTCTTTGCACTTCCACAAGAGCCACTTGGCAGCAGAGAACTAGGGTGGGTGATACTGGACCTCCTCCCACCTCTTTTCTTCTCACGACTTTCTCTCTGTCTTTTTCCTTGGCTGCTGGATGCACCGTCCTGGCAGCAAGCCAGTACAATGAGCAGCAAGGGACGGCGACAAGGCTTCCCGCTCAATTAGCACTGAAAGTGGTCCCTGGTAGGTAGGAGAAACCACAGTAAAACATTATTAGATCCAAGTCCCCATATGTTTCTATATCTGTATTACAGATAGATACAATCTGGGAGCAGCGGGGTAAAGAATGAGGGGTAGGTATACAAGTGCAATGCAGAATGCTTCACAGGTATGTAGGAGTTTGACTGTCAGGGTTAGCTGCCTCTCAGAAGACTTCCACAGCAGCATCCAGTGTAAAGGCGTATGATCTGCTCACCCAAAGACAGCAAATAGGCTGCAATTAGAGCAGTAGGACTAGAAAGGGAGAGAGAGCACAATTAGGTTCCCCAAAGAGCTGAAAGATTATAGTCTCGGTTCTTCATCTCAGTAGAGCGTGCCCACATGCCCACCTCTCCAGAAGCCCCACCGCACGCAGCTTGTGGTTTTGAGGGAGGAGAATTAACCTCTTCTCCTGTACATGTACTCAGACTCTGTTTACTCAAACCATTCGCACACAAAATTCTCAAGGGCAAAATATGCAGGCAGATGCAATTTCGACAATAACTTAATTTCAGAAGTAGAGCTTGGCCAGAAAACAGATTTTGTGTGCCAGGAAAATGATGGCATTTGAGATGTTTATAAAAAATAACAAAACTGAGGCAAAAAGAAGAGCTCTGAGCTTTCTCTCTCAATGTATCATTAAAAAGAATATGTTGTCATATTTTGAAAAAATTTGAAACATCATATTTCAATTTTAATCTATTTTTACAGAAAACCAAATTAAATTTCAAAACGAAATTGATTGAAAATAAAGAATGCACTGGTTGAAAAAGAGGAAAAACAGGAACTCCACCATTGCAAAATGTTTTATTTTCCCTCCACGTCAGCCCTTCTTCTCATAACAAAATTATCTAAAAATTGTTATGACAATATGAAAGTGATTGTCTGTCTATCTTTACGTCTGTCTGTCTGTCTGTCTGTTTATCTATCTGTCCATCAATGTTTTTATTTGGCTCACAAGCTTTCTCATCATCTACTCTCCTAATAAAAGCAAGTACAAACTGAAATCCAAAATGGCTGTACATCACACCACAAATTTTAGGATAAATTAAAAAGGTTTAGCTCAACTCCAGGGATTATCAAGTCCCTTGAACAGAAAAGTGGTTGAGGACAATTCACAATCTCAAACTGTTCAGGATTTTATATCACAAAGGAGCACAACATATTTAGAAACCAACAGTGACGGGTTTCACTTGCTCTGAGTAATAATGCAATTAAGAGTGCTAATAATGCCCAAGGAGAGTCTTTTCCCTGAAACCATCTTGCCTTCAAGCTTCCTTAATGATTCTTTTGTATATTTGATTATTATTATCATTCCTGAGACAGAGTCTGACAGTTTATCGATATCACCACATTTTCAAGAAACATACCAAGAAATAGCACTGTGCTACCTCCATATTTATTAAATGCAGTGCTAAGCTGACAAGACACCAACAATATAAGCAGATGTTCATTTCTCACCAGGTCTACGCCATTCAAACCACCCATCCAGAGCCAGAGCTGCACCAGTTTTACACTAGAACGTTTTAAAGAGACATTATGCACTTTTCCTCAGAATGGTCTAAAACCTCATTGCACGATTTTTTATTATATGCAAATGAGCAGCATCTGATTAGGTCCTGAGGCAGCTTCACCTAGGTGTTCACAGGAATAGCAATGGGAGCCGGGGAAGAATATTTCATAACTGAAATATATTTTCCCTTGGGGGACACCACCATTTGATTTTGACATTTATTTGTCCTGTGCTGTAAAGGACAAAACTACAATTACACTTTTTTTTTCTCCTGTGCAGTGGGCACAGTGTCAGAAAAAATTAAATCAAAGGTAGTATGTTCTCACAAAAAATAACAAGCTTTAGAACCAAATTTAAAGACCATATTCAGAGTTAAGTCACACTACATTAGAACAGCCTATTTGATTGAAAATACATATCATAAATGTATTTTACAAAATAGCAATAAGCATAAAACATAATATATAGTCCTGCATTTGCTTTTTATTTTAGTTTATTATTAATACTATTAGCACCATTATTAACATTTTTCTTTTATTAGTATTTTTCATTGACAGCTTTACAAACAAGATACATCAAAAATAATTCAGTTCCTTAAGCTTGTCTCTAATTTATTTGTTACAATCTTTGAATGGTACAGATTATGACTCTTTCACCTTGCATTTCAACCACATACAAATCTATTTTTAGTATATACTTTTCCATGTGACAAATAGCTTTTCATTCTTGAATTCCACTGATGCAATTCACACACCATGTAAAGGAATTTATTAATATTTTTCACAAGACATGCCTGGAAATTACCAATACTGCAAACAATTAATAAGCTACTATCATAACTTTTACTTCAAGGGTTCCCAAACCTAGTGCTCATAATTTTCATAAATGGAATGATGTTTCAAAAAAACCTATACAATAAAAGTGTTAGAGAGTTAGTCATAAATTGGTGTTTCATCCTCAAATTAGTTATATGTACTTACTTACAAACCTCATCCAAATCTTAGTCCGAGCTAGAAGGGTCAAACATGTCATCATGTTCTTTCTTCCCACTGAATTTAAGAGCAGTTGAACACGAACAATTCCTTGGGTTAACAGGTCTCTAGTACATAAATATAACAGATAGTGTCTTATAATCGTATTGAATTGCTTTAGTTGGAACACATAACAAAAAAAAACCCAAGGAAAAAATGAGGTAACACTTGAGAAAAATGTGAAAGGTAGCACAGTAAGCAAAAGTTTCACCAATTTCTAAGGAAATCTAAACCTGTATTTGGAGTACAGCTAGGCTGAATTAGGATACCGTGGTGTCTGCAGAAAGCAGACATGGTCACTTTGATTTGAATACACATGGAACCTGATATGAAAACAGGATGAGATAAAAATAAATACATGAAAAATGGCAAACATTTTTTATTTCATTTGTTGTTGAATCTTGCATCCATTGCCGATTTAAATGGTGGTGGTGGATCGGTAGATGGGAGTGATGATCCAGCTACCAGAACATTTGCTTCCTTCCTGCGCTGGGCTTAATTCAATGAAGAATTGCAGCACATCATTTTAAACACATGAATAGCCCCGCTAAAGAAATAATACTATTTGCATGCTTGAATTACACACTTGCATTATAAGCGCATAGGTCAACCAGGTCACCAAAAAGAAAATAACGTATTAGCATGCAAGAATCTACCTAAGATCTGGAATATGTGCTTTGTATAAATTGCATGTACAAGAGACATTACACTCAAGTCATTCAAAGTAGATGCTCCTTATTTCTAGAATGGATACTGTAGTGATAACACTCATAGAAGTTCTCCATGCCTGCCTGTGCCTTTAGTCCAAAAAAGAGGCCACCTTTCAAGAAGTGGAAGGCTGGGTGATCTTTATAACCACTTATTGCTTAGCCTCTGACACTGACTTTGCTGACATTGTTAAGAAGAACGCTAACAGGATCTGGCAATGTGTTTTTTGCAAAAGTTTAATCAATCAGTGAAGTTCCTTATGATTGTGTTGGATGGATGTTGAATTGGTTTGGTAATAAATAACCAGTTATTGAAAGGGCATCAAACAACTTTTTTTGATGAACATTAGCCTTCATTTTGTTCTCAGCATTGCAATAGTGTGGAAATTTTGCTTACCAGGGCTAGCTCTCAGTATTGCATTACTTATTATTTGATAGCTCGAAGTACAATCATCTTCAGTTCTGGAATTTGGGAGGCAAAACATTGCTTGTTGTATACATTTATTTCTTTAAAATTTTGATACTAAAAGTAGAGTATTATTATAATCTACAGTTTTTCCCATAGTAGTTCATGCTTTCTAGTGAAAATTTCAAAATTTCACCATGTTTCTTCAAAAACTGAAAGCTATGTATATTTGTGATTTTATATAGCAAATTAAAAAAAAACACACATATTTGCTCTTTAAAATGCACTGGTTTATAATAATATATTATAACATTTAGAATTTTAATACCAGTGCTTTAGTGTAATAAAACTTTTAGTGATTCCCTGGCATATCTTGTTCAGACTTAAGTTCCTCATTTACATATCTGATGTCCCCCAAGAGACAGACAAGCTTCAAGTTAATTATCCATGTAGCTGTAAGAACTCCTGTTTCTTTCGTAAAAACTCTCTAAAAGAAAACTAACAGTTATTAAATATTACTTTGAGTTTCAAAAAGTAATCGAATTGCATTTAAAGAGGCACTAAAGAGATACTTAAATTTAATATTCTTTGCAGACTAAATAATATATAAACCATGTACAGCTCTCACACAATACACAAATAAAACAATCATTAAAAACTAACAAGAAGATCAGCCTTTAGTAATTTCAAGCGCTACAGATACTCAGAAGTAAAAAGGCTCTTGAGCAGACTCTGCACTACTCCCGAACATGCAGTCATTTTACACGAAGGCAAAATTACACCTGTTGAAAGCAGTGACACATTCCCGACTGCTCCTAGCAGAGCAGGATTACATTACTAATAGCGTATAAAACTGTGGAGAGAACCATGCTCTTTACGGAAAATAACAAGTGACAGAATACATACTTCTGAAGTGAAATGCAACTCTTGTAAAGACACCAACAGGTCTCTCGCCTCTCACCAAATTAATTACAGGGAGGAGCAATAGAAAAATACTGTATATTGTATGTTGTCACTTGTGATCAAAAGCACCTTTAAAAAACAATTTGATGTATCATGGAAAAGAGGAACAGGATAACCAGCAAGCATAAAACGGACTTTAATTCTAACTGTTGTACACAGCTCCACTCGCATAGCATTCAAATGCTTTCAGTAGGATGTTAGACAATGTACCTAATATATGTCATCTGTGGCTCATTCTCTGTCATCCTCAGCTGCAGCTGGCAACTTACAAGTACAGATATCAGGTGAAATAATTAATCTGAGTATTTTACAATAAATGAACATGTGCATCTATTTCCCAGAGTCTCACGATGACTTGCATGAGAGGCAAATTCACTGACTCTCTCCAAATTATTACATGCATCCTATAATTAAGTTACAATGACTGAATAGAATGTGGATGCTCTTCTCTACACAGAAGACAACAATCTCATTCCACAAAGACCTTGGAGGTCATGCAAGAAACAATTAGATGTCCTGCTATCTACACTAAAAAGAAAGAAGGCCGAGGGCAGAGTAGCCTTTCTTCTGTTTCCTGTAGCTTCAGTGCTCATGCATTCAAATGAAGCCAAACAATATGAAGCCACAGGGCAACACACACAGAACACATATGCCTTGTAAAAAGTTGGTATTATTTCTATCCAGCAAAATGGGGTGGGAAGAGTCATGTCTGTCATTTTACAGAAAGGCATTTGTTAACAAATTTCACAGTATCACAGTATCGTCAGGGTTGGAAGGGACCTCTGGAAATCATCTAAGTCCAACCCTCCTGCCACAGCAGAGACACCTACAGCAGTTGCACAGGACGGCGTCCAGGCGGGTTTTGAATGTCTCCGGAGTTGGACACTCCACCACCTCTCTGGGCAGCCTGTTCCAGTGCTTTGCCACCCTCAAAGTAAAGAAGTTCCTCCTCCTGTTAAGATGCAACTTCCTGTGCTCAAATTTGTGCCCGTTACCTGTAGTCCTATCACTGGGCATAACTGAAAAAAGACTATTGTCATCTACCTGGCACTCTCCCCTTAAGTATTTATAAGTATTGATAAGATCCCCCCTGAGTCTTCTTTTTTCTAGACTAAAAAGCCCCAAGTCCCTGAACCTTTCCTCATAAGAAAGATGCTCCAGTCCCCTAATCATCTTTGTAGCCCTCTGCTGGACCCTCTCCAGCAGTTCCCTGCCCTTCTTGAACCAGGGAGCCCAGAACTGGACACAGTACTCCAGATACAGCCTCACCAGGGCAGAGTAGAGGGGGAGGATGACCTCCCTCGACCTGCTGGCCACACTCTTCTTGATACACCCCAGGATGCCATTGGCCTTCTTGGCCACCAGGGCACATTGCTAGCTCATGGTCACCCTGTTGTCCACTGGGACTCCCAGGTCCCTTTCCACAGAGCTGCTCTGCCGGAGGTCAGCCCCCAACCTGTACTGATGCATGGGGTTATTCCTCCCCAGATGCAGTACCCTACGCTTGCCTTTGTTGAACCTCATCAGGTTTCTCTCCACCCAACTCTCCAGCCTGTCCAGGTCACCCTGTATGGCAGCACAGCCTTCTGGCGTGTCAGCCACCCCTCCCAGTTTTGTATCATCAGCAAACTTGCTGATGGTGCACTCCATCCCTTCATCCAGGTCATTGATGAATACATTGAACAGGACTGGACCCAGTACTGACCCCTGAGGGACCCCACTAGTTACTGGCCTCCAACTGGACTCCGCACCACTAACCACAGCCCTCTGAGCTCTATCGTTCAGCCACTGTTCAATTCACCCCACTGTCCATTCATCTAACCCACACTTCCTAAGCTTGCCTGTGAGGATGATGTAGGAGACAGTGGCGAAAGCCTTGCTGAAGTCAAGGTAGACAACATCCACTGCCCTCCCCTCATCCACCCATCCAGTCACACCATCGTAGAAGGTTATCAGATTAGTCAGACATGACTTCCCTTTGGTGAATCCATGTTGACTACTTCCGATGACCTTCTTCTCCTCCAGATGCTTGGAGATGATGCCCAGAACAAGCTGTTCCATCATCTTTCCAGGGATGGAGGTGAGGCTGACTGGCCTGTAGTTTCCCGGGTCATCCTTCTTGCCCTTTTTGAAGACTGGAGCAACACTGGCTTTCCTCCAGTCCTCAGGCACCTCACCTGTTCTCCAGGACCTTTCAAAGATGATGGACAGCGGCCCAGCAATGGCTTCCACCAGCTCCCTCAGCACTCGCGGGTGCATCCCATCAGGCCCCATGGACTTGTGGGTATCCAGTTTACTTAATTGTTCTCTAACTTGTTCCTCTTCAACCAAGGGAAAGTTTTCCTTCCTCCAGACTTTCTTTGTTACTTGCAAAGTCCTGAGAGCTGGCCCGAGCAGTGAAGACAGAAGTAAAGAAGACATTCAGCAACTCTGCCTTCTCTGCATCATCCGTCACCACAGCACCCATCTCATTCAAGAGTGGGCCCACATTTTCCCTGGTTTTCCTTTTGTTTCCTATATACTTAAAGAAACCCTTCCTATTGGTCTTGACATCCCTTGCCAGGTTCAATTCCAAAGCTGCCTTGGCTTTTTTTGTTTCTTCCCTGCATACCCTGACAGCGTTCTTGTACTCATCCCAAGTCGTCAGCCCCCTCTTCCACATCTTGTAAACTCCCTTCTTCCACCTGAGCTTTTTCTGAAGATCCCTGCTCAGCCATGCAGGTCTCCTTCCCTTGCCCGATTTCTTTCTCTTCGGGATGCACCTATCCTGAGCTTGGAGGAGCTGGTGTTTGAATATCAGCCAGCTCTCTTGAGCCCCCTTACCCTCTAGAGCCCTTTCCCATTTGATTTCTCCCATCAATTTCTAGAAGAGATCAAAGTTAGCCCTCCTGAAGTCTAACGTTTCAACCCTACTTGTCATTTTGTGCATACTGCACTTAATGCTGAATTCTATCTTCTTGTGATCACTACAGCCAAGTCTGCCCCCAACCTTAACATCCTCCACCAGTCCCAAAGTAAAAAGCACTAAATAAAACCATTGTCATTATTCTGCTATGAAAAGACAGAGGAGAATACAAAGTAACGTCAGCTGTGTACACACTCAGCTCTGGGGTAAAAAGCATTAGTGTGGGAACAGAAAGAGGTAAGACCTAACTTTTACGTTTCAACCAACAGTGTTTTATCATATGTAGAAAGCCTATCTGATATTTTCTGGTGCTTCATATTTGATCAGGTGTTTGATTTATTGGGATAAAGACAGTTAAAACTCAGTAATGCTCACAGACTTTGGGAATGCAAAATCGTGCAATCCTTAGGCAGACAATGCTACCACCAACTTCAAAGAAGACAATAGGAGAAGACTTCAAATAGATAATGTCTGTTGTCACTCTGAAATGATCTCTTCTGGCTGAAATATGGAACAATGTTGACAGACAATCTTAAAGGGAGTCATTTCCAGGCCTCCTCAGTCAAAAGGAAGGTCACTGAGATGTAGACCTATAAGAGTGTTTTCAGGACTGTACAGAACTTGTTCCTCCAGGCACCTCATAAAAATTGGGGAAATCTTAGCCTGTGAAGCTTGCTTTCTATCACTTGTTTCTATAGTATTGGAGTACAATGCAAAAGCTTACAGAAAGCACCTTCTAAGATACAAACAGTTCATAACTCACTACCTTGTAATATTATACCCTTTCTTTCTTTCCTTTTCCATTTTTCCCCTTGGCCTTCTTATTTGTAGCAGAACCAAGAAACAATTATGGGATGAGTGGGGCCAGTATCAGCAATGATGTAGGCTTTGCAGTTTGATCTGAACAGTTGCCTAGGTGAAATTCAAAGAACAATGCAGACCACTAGAAGATTTGTCGCTAGAAGATTTGCCACTAGAAGATCTGTCTTGGAAATAATAGCTTGTTTAAAGTACAACTTTAGATCAGAGATACACAAAATACGAACAGGAAGGCATAGTCCTGGTCTAAGTGAGACACTTTGAAGAAGCCATTAACTCCAACCATACATATAAACTAAATGAATAAAGAAAATGTGCTTCCAGGGTGTCTTTTATTCTTCAAATCTAATAATTTCTTCTCTCTTCATATTTAAGTCCATCTATGTGCTTAAGAAGAGGAGTCAAACTTGGCAGGACCTGAGCACTGAATTAAGTAGAGAAATAGAGAGTAATTCAACAATATAGAGCTACATTAACAGATGCTTTAAAACAAAAATAGAAGAGGAAATGCAGTCACTACCCCTGAAAAAAAGATATGAAATTAAGAGCCTTTTTTTTCATCTGGGAGCCATAAGAGGACCGTGAGTGATTACTGCCAGCACTCCCATTATCTAGAATACAGATCCAGGTAACTAGCAAGAGATAGACTACTTTAAATAGTAGATGTGAAATGATCTGTCTTTCAAAGATGGTGAAACTCTGACTACTTGCTATGAAGATTGAAGTTGGATTTTCCCTAATCAGAATAGTGTGTAATTGCCTTTGGATTCTTGCCATTATTTTCAGTCCATGCAGTAATTTCACATGAAGAACCTGAAGCTAAACAGAGCCCTCTATGCTATTGATCCTATTTATGACAGTCTTGATCCTGCAGTGAAATGAATTCAGATACAGATAGAGCACATTCTTGGATCTGCAACTAACTCTCTGGTATGAAAGCTCCTGATTAATAAGCACTAGGTTCCGTATCTGTTCCCTTGCATCATTCCCAAACTACATCCCGTCACATCAGCCACAGCAAAACAAGGTTAGTATCTGAATTCATACCACAGCACTACACTTTGTGATAGCCACCCATTGAGTTTGTCTGGTAGGGAGTACCCAGCTTCCCTGTTTCGTGCTTAAGGAGAACTGGAATGTCTAATGCTGAATTTAAATTTACGCAAATGTTGATGGCACAAAATTTCACACACTTCATTATAGTATGTGAGATTGTTTGGGCACCATACTCAGAAAGCAAAGAATATATCCTGTCTCCTCCCTGTGGCGGAGAGAGGCGATCAATCAAAAAGGTGCTCGGAGTCAGACAAAATGGCCGTATGGTGCTTCAGTGTTCAAATTATGTGTGTTCTTTAAAAAAATTGAATGCTGGATAATGATTTGCCACACTGCTATACTACAGGTAAGTTCAAAAGCAGTCATTGTCAGTATGCTGATTGATGTAAAGCTTTCAGTCTCTGGGGGGAAGAGTATAGCACTTCCTACTGCTTGATCCATAAAGCAGCATTTACTGCAGCCCACCTTCCTGGTCTGTGCTGCATAATACATTGCCAGATTATGGGAGTTAGGGAATTAAAAGGAAAAGAAAAGAATGGATGAAAAAGCCCTGACCCCCTCCTCCACAGGTGAAATATTTGAGTCCCTGCCTCAGGGTATTGGAAGTAGACACTAATTGCCATCCAGATACCCACTACTTACTTTCACCTAAATATTTCCCACTTCTGGCTGATCAACCAACCTAAAATTTAATTGAAAAAGTTTTCATTTAATGTTTGCATCCTGTGACGACTAGCTGGGACTGGAAGCATTGACTATCAGAGCTACAGTATAAAAAAGGAGAATAGCACCGTGTGAAGGAGCCCAAGTAAAAGGCAAGAAATGAGAAGGGGGAAAAAAAGCAGCTCTTAAGTATACACACTTCAAGTTTCTTTTACTAAGAACCAACAACTTGCACTTCAAGTGATACTTCATGTGCCAGGTAGTGTGCCAGGTGTTTGATTCTGTATTTGCTACTTAGTGATCACTATCTGGATTTTTGTAGGCATTTTCTCATGGCTGTTGAACAGAAACCTGCAACACTATCCACAGACAGGAAGGGGAAAGTATTATTGATCTGTGTCTGCTTTGATGTGCTGCTTTCTGGGAGTGAAAACCAATCTGTTACAATCAGACGCTGCACAGCCTGAATTATATTGAGGTTCCCATCAATATATAGAATATGTGGGAGCAAATAAACAGTAGTCACAAAAGAAAGACTTGACCAGATTATTAACCAACTCTGGGTGTTAAAAAAGGAAATTCATGTGGGATCCAGACAGGTCTCATTCTTAAAGACCTTTTGGGGACAAAAATACAAGAAAGGAAGCGTTTGATATTGGAGACCACGCAGAGAAGGCAAAGAAGAGGATTTGTGCTTTATGAAGCATTAAAGTGACTTCTGTAATGATACTCTGTTTGGAACAGAAATGCCCCATTTTAAAAAAATGAACGAAAGGAGTTGAGATTCAGAACTTGCAAACCTCGTTGGTAGCTTTACAGATATTTTCTATGTTAGAGTTGTACCTAAAAGGGGGAGTACAGAACACCAAAACCCAAAATCTTTGCTCAAAAGTGTTTACAATCTGAGAGAAGGAACACGAGCACAAGCAGTCATCATTGGAAAGAAAGACTCAAAGGGGATGATTAGAGACAAGGGGAACAAGATCTGAAAGACAAAAGAGTAAAAGGATTGATAGTGTTGAGCAGATAGTATTCTCCCTACCTCCTTAGAGCTTGCCACCATCTGCCTATCAGCCTCCAGGCAGGGCAGGCAGGCAAAGGGGAATATTGGTTACAAACAGGGACAGATGCCAAAATGAGATTGGCCAAAGGCAGGAACAAGTGACAGAATGAAATTTGTTCTGAAACAAAGTCCTTGCAATGATTAAAAGTTGAACAACAAAATTGAAAGACAGATGTGTGATTTACAGACTTAAAATATGTTTGGATCTGATTATGCAATGTTTTGCATCTTGTTTTCTTCCTTAAATGTAGAAATGATCTGCAAATCAAAACAGTACTGATTTTTGCAGAGATGTAAACACATAAAGTTTGAGTGTTAGGCTTGTGCAGAAACAACTTCCAACTGCCTCTCCACATAGAGATTTCTGGTAAGTATCTCACACTAAATGCAGAGATGGCAGTGCTTTGCCAAGCCGAAACTATTCCGTAACAGTGATTAAACGTGGCATGAACGCTGAATTCATCAGTAGAACAGGTAAAATGGCCAAATATACGTTAATGACAATAACTGAGTAGAAGCAGAATTCCATAGGCCTAAGGGAAATGTGAAAATATTGGAGGACAGAGTCAAAGGGAGCTTAGAGAATATTACAGCATGGCAAGTACATGTAGTAGAATGACGAAGTAATATAAGGAAGATTCTTTCATTTTGCTTAACTCATCTGATGCATCTTCTCAACATGCAAAGGTAGAAAACAGAGGTAACTGAAACAAAACACTAAAGACAACTTCAGTACCCAAATACTGACAGTGTATTAGTATATCTGGGACATATACCTAGGGTGCAGATATGACGCAGGACCTACAGAAGACTCACAACCTTGTGAAGTCAATCAGAATACCTTTGAGAGTATTAAATGACACCTGATACCTACAATGAGGTGCCTGAAATATTCTCAAAGAGTCAAAAAATATTTTCTCTCCAAAAGTACCAAGCCAACACTCTCCTAAACACAACCAGCAGCACAAGATTTCTTTAATCTTTTTATCCCACTTATTTAACTCTATCGAAATATCTTTAGGTGGAGTTCCTAAAGAAAAAGACAGATTTCACAGAGAAGCGAGGGCCACTGGACTGATGCCTTTGGACGTGGGTTATTTCTCTTGCAAATGTAAATGTTCATGACCTAATGAGTTAGATGCAGAACAATATACTGCATAATAAAGGCAGAGGACTCTGAATCAGGGTCTTAACTTTAATTATTTGGAGAGGTTTATGAGATTCTTCTGTTCTTGGGGTTTCAATTTCTCTTTGGAAGAGTAAATAAAATTAACTCAATTTCCAGCTGTGGACAGATTGTGGGCAGATAGATAATTACCCTGCCATACCCGTGGGTAGCCAACTTCCCCCACTGTTCAGTAGCATTTGAATTGTTTGCCTTATCTGTCACTGGTTTTGACTTTGTTGAGAAGAATGGAGGTGACATTTATCTCTTAACACAAACATATATTAGTAAGCCATTTTTAGAGATGCAGGTTAAGTGAGGGACCATAAGGCGCACATATGGGCAGACATATTATAGCAATTTTAGTAACAACAAAGACCAGAAGGGAATTGTTACATTTGGAGAGAATGTGATTGAAAGTTAAAGGATAAATTCAGGTATGTGTCACTTTTCTCTCAATGCTAAAAGAAAGCAGGAAAATAATGACCTGTAATTCCAACAGGGAGCAAAGAATCAGACCTTCTACAGACAATAGGGGTGTTTCACCCCATACTCCTCTTTTGATTTCCACATGAAGCCACACACTGAATAAATTCCTGGCACAGTTCTGTCAAATTTCCTATCACGGTAGCCAGTTATTAAATATCTAGGTTTGACAAGAGAAGTAACAAATGAGGATTACGTGAAAAGCAAGTATTTTGGTATTTTGGTATTTTCTTGGCGCAGCTGCTGTGTAACCAATAAGAGCTGGATTCATCCAGATGGCAATGACTTGACAGTAAGACTACACCACTTACTTTAAGTGCTACAAAAAGCGGGCACGTGACCCCAATCAGGAGATCCAGAATGTGTTATCCTGGCACCAGCATGCCCTACAATCAACAGATAGAGTGAAGCTACCTTGAAGAGACATCAAAAAAGCCCAAGGTTGGCTAGAGTTGGCCAGGAACAGGGCTGTGTCTGAACTTTGGACCCTCACAACAGCTCAGATATGGCTCTGCCTTCAGGCTCCATCCCCAGAGCTGTCTCCTAAGGCCTGATGCATATCTAAGCATGGGCTTTTTGCAAAATATCCCAGTGACCAGAGCACTCAGAGAAGAGATACCTGCGTTCCAGCTTCTCCTCAGCTTAAGGAGACTCGATCCCCAAAATGCCATACCAAACAAGAGTCCCTTACCGTCAAACTAGAGCTAACCTGAAGAGTAAAAGAGGCTAGTGACAGGAGATGCTCTCCAATATTTCTTTCCAGGCTGACCCGCAATGCAGTCAAAAGGGCAAAAATCTCGAAGTCAAAAGACAGTACAGAATTGAGAGTCTAACTTTGAGGTCTGTGGATAGATGATGGAATCCACTGCCTAGCAATTTGTAGCATTTTTAAAAATGTATTTATGGGACACAAAGTGAATAAAGATAGAAACCTCTTGGAAGCCTCCTTTTACCCGATTAATGATCATTCTTGTAGCTTTCAATATTCTGCAAGGTGGAAAATGACAGAAATGGGTACATGATTAGAAAATTAGCCAAATTGGCATTTTTTTAATATTTTGAGTCATAAGTGATGATAGAAACCAACACATGTTAATGCCCAGAGTTTTGGACAAATTCTTCTGAAAAATTAATTGATTGCATTATAAATTCATGTTATTTTGTAACTAAAAGTTTTTAAATTGTATAAAATTCCATAAAATTGCAGTATGGTGTCAGTATATTATTTTTTTATTATTATATTCAATTGATAAACAATGGGAAGGCAACAGAAATGCCTTTACTCTCAACTCTAGACAAGAATGCAGAGGTAGTCAAGAAGAATCAACAGAATAGGAAAACGCTGCAATGTCTGAGAGCTGGTTTTGACAGAAAGATTTTGAACACCAATAGTGACATTATAAGTAAAATGTGGAACACTTTACACAGAATCATAGCTTGTGCAGCCATAATAATCCTTGACATGCATTATTTTTGAGCCACTGCTGCCCCTATGCAATGTGTTAAGACAACGAACTTCCCAGCCCAATCAGAAGATGTCACAAACATTACCGCTCCGCTCTGTAACACACAGCAGTGAGTCAGGGCAGGCCTCCGGGAGACATTAAACGAGTGGTGGAGTACAGCACCAAGGCAAGAGAAGCCCTCAGAGGTTTAAACTCTCCCACTTCTGTCACTGTAACTTGGTCTGACTCAGAGCCAGCAAACGCTGCAGCTGCTGCTCTTTCTCACACTATCCGTAAACAAATGTGCCCTGTGCATTTAGCAGGTTCTTGTTAAAAAAAGAACAACCAAACAGCAAAAAACATATAGCAAAAAAAAAAAAAAAAAAAAAAAAAAGCAAAAAACAAACAGCAAAAAAGCATTTTTTTTTCAGATTAGAAAAAAACTATCCATTTCTTGTATTCTTTTTTAACCACAGATTTTATTTCACCAAACTTCTTTTTTCATTGTCTTGCAGTATTGTACACCTTCTCAGTTGAAAAGAAAGTGAAATCGATATAGACATGTGGCATATATGGACCACAAAATTTCTCTGCATGTGTTCTCTGGTAGTCAGTTTACACGGGCAATAAGGATGATGACAGAATTTCCACAGCTTTTTCACCTTTCATACCCATTACAGATTCTTTAAGGGTCTTGGAGGGACTGGTTTTAAGCATGCTATTTAATGGTCCATAGAAAATACAAATCCACTAATCTGATTTAAAAAATGCCCACTGACTTTGGTACATAAAGTTATTTGAAAAGTGTTATTTTCCAGAAGATATATGACACTATTGCAAATGATCACAGGGAATTTGAAAACACAAGTTCAAAATATCTGTTATAACCAACCCCTGCATATATGGAGCCAGATATTGCTCCCTGCTCCCTTCAGGCACCTGATTCAGTTCCAGAGGGATCCAGTCTCCGCTAGCACACAACTATAGCATCAAGTACAGGCACTGCAATATGTCAAATGGTTGAGGATGTCAAGGGTGAGATTTAAGTCCACAGTGAATCTGAATTTGCAGTCTGAGTTCACTTCTAACATATGCTCTGTTACAAATATATATTTATTGTAAAAATTGTTCCAGAGTATTATACTCTCTCTATACACTGATAATATTTAGGATGCATTGGTTTTGCTTTAGCTATCTTCTGGAGACTTTGACAGTGCTCTTCAACAGACAGGAGCTTGGAGACTGTCAGTCACCATCTTGATTATAGTTGCAAGGTGTGGAGCACCATAATCACAGGCTAGGAAATACTGGACTGAGTAAAGTCTTGAATATGTTTTACCACTGGGCATTAGTGGGCAATTATCACGTGATATGACTTATCTCTAGCACCGTATTTCCTGCATTTATAGTAAGAAACTCTACAAACATGGTGGTAAACAAAATGACATACAAGCCTCACGTTACAGGGAGTTTGCTGCTTGCATACACAAGGATGCCCTAACAAATTAAATCTTTTATGCTTTATTAAACCTCAACAACAACAACAACAACAAACCTTCAAACAAATGTCCTTCTGTGGGCTAAATTCTGCAATAGTTACAGGCCCTATAGGTTTATCAATTGTTGTTTCCACTGAGGCTGAAAAGATAATGACCAAATGTCTTGCTCTTCTGCCAGTCTCACCATACCTCAAAGGAGCCATAAACCAGTTATATATAGTCAAAAAACCCTGCCCTCACAGGACCTTCAAGCCAACTCTTCTGACCTGATATCTTTAATGATAGTAACAGATTAGGGCCAAATTGTGGACTTAAGTGCAGGCATTTACAGTTTAGGGCAATGCCATTCCTTGCTTCTCAGAGTGGGATTTAGCCAGAAAAGGTTTTATTCAAAACAAATCTGATAAAAGGGAGAATGACAGGAGTGAGACGTGGCTCCTCCTCCTTCCACAAAGAATGTTTCCTCGCTAGCAGAATCCTCTTCTCCTTCTCCCTCCCTGAGTTTGACAATTGCAGAGTGCCAAGACGTGGAAATCATCCTTCCACTGGTGACATCTGTCTCCCCAAAGAGCTCTGGAGGCAGTTATTGTGATAGCTTTGGAGTCTGTCATATGATTAGGTGAATATCGAACAGTCTGAGACTTCATTCTCTTAATGCTAGTTCCTGTGACTCACATTTGATTGGCTGGAATTAATGCAATGTGTGATTTTATTTCAATTTTTTTTGTGCTAAGAAAGGGAAGAAAAAAGCTTAAATAAATTTATGCATAGGGCTTGCAGTTCAGAGATGCCTTCTCTTTCATTTATCGTATGGTATATCCATAACTATCAGTCAGCATTGTCCATTTATGCATCTACTGGAAATATTGAGTTTTCATTGTGAAAAGGCTGATGCTTATGAACATGTAAGAAGGCTTTCTGTGCCACTTCTTTGCAAACAGAGACTTCAGAACAGTCTCATTAATGAACCATAAAGGACAAAGATTTTTTAAAATAACAACTCTCCTAAGAAATGACATTTAAAAGGAGTACTGATTAATATCAGAAACAAGGCAAAAGAGTTAAAGAAGTTTTAAGTATTATCCTTTTCAGCATGGCTATCAATAGGAAGCTGACAATAGTATTATTGCTATTTACATATTGGTAACACGCTGGTATGAATTTGCATAACGTATTGTGGTTCTATGCTCTAGGGAGTTGCATTGTAACATATTGGTGCTTAATGAACTCTGAAAAAATTGATTTTCCACAGAGTAAATTAAGGAATGCATTATAGCTGTTAAAGCAATCTTAAGGGAAATCTGAGGCTTCCACTGCAGCACCATGCTTAGTAAGTAATAAATTACATGTTATACTTATTTGCCTTAATTCATGCTAATTTTGTCCAATTAATGTATCACAGTAATTCAGAAGCCTGTCACAGGAGAGCTAATTATTTATTGGATTTTTGTGTTCAGCTCCCTAGGAGTCTACTAGCAAACAAACTTGCGACTGTCTTTCTGTTAGGTCCACAATGACATTCTTATGTCTTACTGTGGAAAGAAAAAGAATGTTATTATTTTCTGGTTTCAGTCATAAAAATGGACTGTTATTCATGTAAGTTAGTTTCTTGTTTACAAACTGGTGTCACGTTGTGACAGACTGCCATACTGTTAGGATGAGATCCAATATTTTTCCTCTTCCTGTAAATGCCTGAACATGACATAATTCTTATTAAAGACCATGGCAGTACTTCTCACAACCTGAAAGCTTCTGCTGAGTGTGTGTAAAGTTCAAGAAAAAAAAACCCTTCTCATTCTTTTCACTGAAACCTATGTTTTTCAAAATCCATTGGCTTGAAAAATCAAAAGTACAACGTGCCCATAGCAATTCTTACTCTTTTACAAAAAAAGATTTTTAACTGTGGCAGAACGTTAATTCACAGCAAGAAATGAATTATTTATGAGATTAATTTGTGCAATTCATACCTATAAATAATATGGCATTTGCTAAATAATTTGCACAGAGTGATAAGATGCAGACATCACAGTTAAACAATAAGAGAGTCACCAGCTGTGAAATACTCACTATCTGCTAGCATTCTGTCATGCGCAAGCGTTTACAGAAAATTATTTGTTGGGGGTGGAAAGTATTAGATCTGATACTTGGCTGCTTCTCATGAGTAGCGGGAGAATACTTGTCAGTTGATTACTGTCTTCTACCCTATGTGAAAAGAAGTGATATTTCTTTAAATGTATAATGCAAAGTGACGTTACCAGCAGGCTACATAAAATCATGTGATGTAACCTGCCATAATGTGATGCACATGACCGACTGTGTCACAAATTTAAATAGATTTATTTTAGAAGAACTGGTGAGAAAAAAATATTACCCCTACTCCTTTTCAGTCAGTTGCCATTGATCTGTGTTTGCCTATAGCCAAATGAATACCTGGTAGTTCAGTAAACGTCTCTGAGCAATATACCATCTTACACTTACTGTAGCTATTATTATCACTTAAAAAGCATCTGTCAAGTACTCTGTAGTTTTCTACCATCGTTTTTCAATCTCCTCATTCCTAGCAAGCACACAAAATCTCAACAAAGAATTAATTATCCAGTCCTTGTTTCTTGGAAAACAGTTGTTGAACTGTTTATGGCATTTAGGATTTGAAATTGTTTTCTTCATTTTCTTTCTTGAGGCCTCCACTCCGGAAAATATAAAGCCTACACTTAATGTTAAGCATGTCTTAAACCCCATCAAAGTCAGCAGGGATAATGACTGAGTTTTCCCCTTAATTAGGAGCTTTATTTTCAGACTGCATTACCTGAACATTCTGGACAAGGGGATGGAATATGGGCACACCTTCCAAGGATGGAAGCACTTGTGATCAATCATACCACGCAAACATGATGGCTGTTTTATAAATGGTTCAGAAAAAGGGGTGAACTATGCAACAGAGTAACAATCAACAAAGAAAACCCCAGAATGAGGAAGAAAAGACCTTGTGACAATGTCAGAAAATTTTTCCTGGCAGCAAATACGTCAGTTTTGAAAGCCCACTTGCCTGAAAATATTCATAACTTTTTCCATCTCTCAATCCTTTTTTCCTATGAGTAGTCTGCATCATTGCCTATATGGAGAAGTTTAAATAGCCTCCTCTCATGAGCCGAAACCCACACAACCTGACACTGAAAATCATCTAAAACACTAATCATACGGAACAGGTGACAGAGGGTTTGCATTGTAAAGATGTCACACTATGGATATACAGAGTAGGAAAAAGCCTAAAAAGTTAAAACAAGATTTGGAATCCCTAGTTGGAATGAATGTTTTAAAGTGCCCATGTTTACTCTCTTGTTAAGCTAATATGTTTGCTTCTGCTAGACGTAGCAGAAACTGAGAAGCTAACTTTTGTGTTACTTCAGCGTAATACGGAAACTTTAAGAAAAAACACACCACCAAAACACCCCTGGAGAGGGAAGGCTGACGATAAGTAACCAGATATTCATTAGAGACTCCATTCGTAACAGACCCTTGGCTACGTTTGCTTCTTCCTTTTCCAAGCCACCCTCCTGTAGAGCCCAGCTGCACAAGGAAGGTAGGGAGGAAGTGTATTGTACTTTTCTTCTGCTTCTTTATGGTTGTGCCAGATAATAAATGCCTCACTTTAAAATCCTGTTCTTTCCATGGAGGTAGCTGCTTTTCTGCTAGTTATTTCCTTGGGTTCTCTTCTGGTCATTCAGAATATGACAAAAGAAATCAAGTTTCAAACACCTTTCTTGTAGCACAGAAATGTATGGAAATCTTGACTCACACAGCAGCAAGTGGCAAGACTGCTATCAACTTCAACAACCCAAGAGTTCATCCACAGTTTCTTGTTACACTAAACACCTGTAGATGATAATTTCTGGAACTATAACTTTCTCAACGCCAATGTATTTTGTCATTCCTCCTGACACCTGACATGTTCTGACACACCATTTCTTTCCATCTTACAAAGACCACTCCTTTCTCCACACCTGGAATGTCTTTGTCTCGCTTCTTTCCCCTCCCATGCCCTCCTGCCACTTCCCTGGCAAAGATCCATCAGCAAAGGGTGTCACATCTCCCTTGTCAGACTGACAAGATTTTAGTGGTCTTTCATCACCCAACAAATGAGGAAAAGCTTTTTATGAAAGCAGGAATAGGTATTTAAGACCACATTCACAATGCAGATTATTTGTGTAATCAGTGCCTGTACAGCGTTTCCTGCCATACAAAACCTGTCTTGTTATGCCAATTGGCTGCCTTTGTCAGACCATAAAAGATATTAAAAAAACAAAAGTGACAGTGGAGCAGGGTGTAATTTTGGGAAAGATCCCAACTGGAAGCAACATCTTTCTTCTTCTCTCAAAGGAAACAGAGAAAGATTTTACAGATTATAGAGATTCCCAAACCAATCCTGATCTCAGTAGTTTCAGAACACAGTGCTGTTCAAAAATCCTGCACCCTTCTTAGCCACAGCTGGATGCAGCACTAGCCCAAAGGTCTTTCTGGCAGCTCATAGCATCATGGATGGATGCAGGTATCACTAGAGAGAGAGAAAGATGCGGATACACTCATAAAACTGCAATCTTATACAAATAGCATTCATTTACTCACTGAGTTCAGGAACAGATTATTTAAAGAAATGGAGGGCAATGATAGCAAGACTTTTAAATGATAACTAAGCAGCACCTTGGCCTCAATTACACCACTAAATTAAAGCAGAAATCATATAAAGAAAAAGGTGACCCAACTCTGCATTAATTATAGAATGACAAAACCATGCAAGTTGGAACGGAGCTCCAGAAAACATCTAGTCTGACCTTCTGCCCAAAGCAGGTCTCTTGAATCAGGCTGCCCTAGTGGTGAATGATTAGCTGACTGAGGCACAATGGAAATTAGAGATAGCTAGGCAAGGAAGGAGGTCAGTAGTTTGTTATAGAGTGAATTGTAGCAAGAGGGGAAAAAAAGGGAAAGGAAACTCAAAAGTGGCTATAAAATGAGGCAGACTATGGCTACAAATAGAAGTTGCTGGTGACTACATGCCCTGCATCTTGTTCCCATGTTGCCTTACAACACAGGTGACAATGAGTTGTGGTAATGGACACCCACTGCAGATCTTTGTTTCCTGCCTGCCAGTGGTCTATCAAGACTAAGAATACCCACAGCCCTGCTTCCAGAACCCACTCATGACCAGGTTCCTTATCCTGAGCACCATGAGCTGCTCATAAGTTTCTGTCGTGTGCATGTGACTCTTACATTCCTGTTTCATGTCTCCCACGCACTACCAAAATGAATTATAACTATTTTTCCATAATTCAAAAAGTGACTCTCCAATCGTATCCAGAGTTTGAAAACAAGTTTATTTGTTTCTTTAGATATTATCAAGCTGGTTAGCAGAAATAGCAAGAGTTCTGCTTGCTTAGCAGTATCTCATACTATTGTGGATTTCCTTTTTTCCATCTAGGGATTCTGATCTACATTTACATGCTTTTGCAAGAGAGAGGAAAGAGAACACAGCCATTGCTTCTGTACTGCTTGCTGCTACACCTGCAGTTGCCGACTTCCTACAAAACTCTATTTCTTGCAAATGATGGTTGCATATGTAAATACAGGACCTGCAGTAATCAACTTCAGAACTACAGTTCAATAAAATCACTTACAAATAGCCCCATTACACAAGTGATGCCACCTGATGTGCAATTGACCCCATGGTCTATTGGAGGGTTGCACCTCTCCTGCTGCTCAGACAAAACTCCCTTTTTTTCAGCGTACTACTGCAGTTCACTGTTCTGTTTCGTAAGTGGTTTATATTGTTCTGCTGGAATTAACAGGGGGACTGCTTTGAGATCTTCAGGTGAAATGTATTATAGAAATGCAAATAAACTACCAGCGTATTATTTGATGCAGAGGCTGCTGTATAGCTCTACCTAGCCATTACATTTACTTTCCATGCCTATCAGTATGCACTCAGAGATTGATAGATGATGGTTTTATAATTCTTAAATACTTTTTTGATATCCTAAACCTATAGAGCCTTCAGACATTTTGTTCAGGAGATTTGGAATACTTTGCTACTTGAAATAAAAAAAGCTTCAATTGGCAGGGTTTTAAACCCAAACATTTAAGGCATTGATTTTACTTAGTTTTTCTAAAGTAACTCCTTTAGGAAATTGAGTGCTACATTGCTAATTTTAACTTTATTCATTTTAAAGTGCTCCAGGATACTAGCACAAAGGGCACTGTAAAAATTGCATTGTGCTGTATTAGGTTTGAATAGGATGAGCTATAGAACTGTTTGAGACTTTGAATTTCCAGAATTTAGTTATTACAATGCTTATAATACTAAAGGTTTCTTATGTATGCATTTTATGTTTGGGGTTTTCTCTTAATAATCATAATTTCTAAGAAATATCTACCATACACAGTCTGTCACTAAAGCTTTATAATATTTTCTATTGCAATACAGCTGTACAAAAAGATTTTATAGAATGGTTATTCACACCTATATAAATATCATTTAAAATGCAAATGTTCATTGCCTAAATTAGAGTGGAAATTCATTTTTCATGCAATGAATCTTTAAAATATTTCCAGTGTTTATTAACCTGCAATGGGATTTTTCTTTTGCAGTAAGATAAATATGCTCACCCTGGATAAATCCGAGTTCAGCATGCAAAAAATCTGTCTGGATATTATATAATGAGAATAAGTGGTTGCATATTCAGAGTAACCAATGTAAAATGAAATAATTTGTATGTATTTTGAATTTTAGAACACTTTTACCATAAAAGATTTGGAGGTTTACGACCTACTACAGCACAATTAAATATACAATAAAAACACAACAAAGTTTGTACTCATTTTCCTTCGATGATTATAAAAAATTATTCAGAACTGTATCATTGATTTCAGTAAAAACTGGTTCATAATATTTTACTTTTAAAACAATAATACAGTTTCCTAGGTGTATTTTTCCCATACATATTCCTTCAAAAAATAGATTGTATAGTGGGAAAACATGAAAGATATTGCAAAGATTCTGATTTTTCCTCTCTGTTTTCCAGTGATTTGTCTCAATCTCATGTATAATCTAGCATTTACTGCAAGTGATAAATATCTAACACAAGCAGGCACAGAATGACTTTAAAAGCAATAAGCAAAATTTGAAAAATACTATGAGTTGAGAGGGAAAAATAATCAAAGGTATTCAAAAAGGTAAACATTGGCTTTGGAAGAATAAATGGAACATTCCTTAATTGCTTTTTCAAGACCAGTGGAAAATATTCCTCACATACACAGTGGTGGTTTTTTTTCCCTGCCTCTCAACAAGGGATAATTTGTGAAGGGATAACTTAGTGTAGAAAAAACAAGGTGGATGAACTTTAAGCAACATTTTAATAGATATACCACCAAACTTCAGCAGGTCACTGGGGAGACAGATCGATGGAATGTGTGTTATCACTAACTTCAAAAAGAATAGATCTATCACAGAAAAAAAAAACCACCCCAAACTATTTAAAAATTTAAAGCATTATCTATAACATTTTTATTCAAAGGCTTTTTTGAACAATTGTGTTTGCTAGCACACTTTGACAATAGAAAGTTCCCACAAACCCTGGCCTCATGGTCAAAGTACTACACGGGCTCTCTAGATTCCATGTGTAACTACATTTGATTTGTACTTCTGTTTAAAATATATATGCGTTAATAATTAGAAATCATTTTAGCTTTAAAGGAAGAGGGTAATAGTTAATAGTGCATTTGCTCCAAAGCAAAAAATATGGTAGCAAAGTCAAGGCAATGATACACATTTTTACTTTTATGTTCTTTATATTAAAATACATCTTTATTACTATAAAACATGCAGTATGTAGCATTTCTCTTTTGCTGTGTATCTGAGCCAGATCCAAAAGAAATTTAAACACATGGTTATCTTCTCATCGGTCTTTGTATGTCTTGGAGCAAGTCTTTTGGATGTTTCCAGTCTGTCCTTCATTCTATACCATGGATCCGCCTCTTAACTTCCTTGCTGAGACCAATGAAATTTGTGGGTTTATCATCACCAACTTGTTCAGTGCCGAGGTACAGTAAGCACTTTATTGATAAACAGAAAGTGCAGGGTTTGTGTTAGAGACACATCAACTTGCATAGCACAGGGCCTCTAAAGACCTCCAGCCCACAAAGCGTTTATGGCAAAACATGGCCTGATGTGCCAGGAAGAATGTAGACGAGAGCAGTCAGTAGCAGGGAGGCAACACAAACCAGGAACATCACCCAAAGTCGTGACCATGTATGTACCGTTCACATCCTGTTGCTCTTCCGAGGTGGTAAGACAGGGAGACCAGACATTCTGAGTGAAATAAAACCTGTGAATTTGTTACAATTCTGTGACAATCAGTGGGGGTAATTAAGATCTATGAGATGTTCTACAGCTATAACTGTAAAATAACCTGATTAACCTAAATTAACTTAATGTACTAAACTACTTACTTTTCCAGTTGTGAATCTGCAGTGGGTTAGAAAAGAAGAAAACTGTTTCACACTGCTTATAAGTTATACCATGGCTGCTCTTTAGAAAACAGAAATTTACATAAAATTTGGAAATGTTTCTCATCCCTGGGGAGAACAATTTTCATTAAAATATCCTGGTTTTCCAATGAAAAGTCAAAACTTTGTCTAGCAAGCACGATATAAAGTTATTTAAACAATGCCTTGCTTTTTCCATCAAAAGAGTTTTGAGCAAGTGTATTCAGTTTTATTTATATGAGTTGCTTTTCTTGAACAAAACATTTGTACAAAACAATCAGTGTTTACAATAAAATCATGTATGTTATCTGAATTTAGCATTTTTTAATGTATGAATTAGGCTTGAAGTTTCATTCATCATGGTTATTTAGGACTGGATTACAACCCATACCTTTTTTCCCCTTGGGATTGGGATACAAGATAGAATACTGGAACAAATTCATTGAAATATATTTGTGGTCAGAATTAGTCAGAAAATTTCTCCCATGGAAAATTTCAAATATGAAGCAAAATGTAAGAAATTGAAATATATATTTTTTTAAATCCTGCCATATTCTCTGCTAAGAGTTGTGCTCCAAGTCTCCTTCACCAGCTGGGCATGAATGGTCAAGATATTATACATACAATAGTAGCCTTTCTTAGCTAATCTGATTAAAGAAAATCCCCAGAAGATGTAATGTAGCAGGGCAAACCAGCTACCCATTTATTAGTACAGAGAAAGGGAAGATGACCTACCCCTCTTCTATTCTCCACGCTAAAAGCACCAGAGTGGCAGCATTTCAACTTTCTGGCACATGTTTCTGACACTGCTTTTTAATACAAAAACCAGATCTCTTCCATGAATAAAGAAATGGTTTTAGGTCACAAACACAGCTGGCCATTGAAATATAACTTCTCACGCTCCTCTGACCCAAGACCCTCTTCATAGTGAGAGGAGCAGTCACCTCTGAGCCACAATTCCTCTAAAACAGATCAGATAAATTGCCCCCAAAAGCACCTATTTCTCTCGGTGGACTCCCAAAAATGTTGGAGTAACTTATCCAGATATAGATCTCCAATGCCAGACGAGATCACTTCCAACTCTGGTCTTCAGTCACACACTGTTCTAGTAAAAGGAGAGAAGAGAAAGGAAAGAAAGCCTTCCCTTGGGTTAGGAAGTTACATTTTCTCTCTTTTCTGAGCTGTCTTTGTCCACGCCTTGATGCTATTTCACAAAGTGTTTGTTGGATCACTTTCAGGAGTTTCACACCATTTTCTGAAGAGTGACGAAACACAGATTTTCAGTCCCATTTCTTCTCTATACTTTTATGTAGCTCCCACAAAATATCAGCAATCAAAGCTACACTTATGTTTTGTAAAAGAAAACAACATAACAGTCTTGTTCTGAATAGGGCTTTTGGTTCGATTTCCATGTTCAGCTCAGTGAAGTAAATAACAAGATTATATATGTAACTTTTGATAAATTCCTACAATTCTAATTAATTTAACCAAAATCATGTGTAAGTTTCAAGAAATGTCAGCCTGTGGTCTGTATTCACATCTCAAGGACAACACTTTAAATGTACATTAACTCCTTTGATGTCAATGGATTCAGTCCAGGGTAAATGACAACAAAGTCTGCTCTGTGACCCTAAAATTCTCCTAGTAGAAGGACTTCATCTGTAATCATACTTTATGGCACATTACAGTGTAGGCATACAAATTTGATGCAAAAACACACTTTTGAACTTTGAATTCTTTTCTTTAAACTGATATCTTAGCAAAAGAATTTAGGGATATTTTCCAATCAAAATATGTAAAAAATAGATGAATGAATCAAATTTCACGAGCATTAGTCAGCAAGTATATTTTAAATCCTTTCAACACCACTAATCAGTTATTCTTGCATCTATACAATTAAAATAATAGCAAACGGCTGTGAAGGTCTGGTGAGATCATTCAGTGCATCCTTTACCCCAAAGGAGGTGTCAGCATTTTGGAGATTAACTAGGATACACAATATAGCTTTCTTTTTTGCCTACCACAACATGAAGGTATTCAGAAAGTCCCATTTTCAATGTTTTCAAGAATCCAGCCCAGGAGCCTAGATATATAAAGGTAAATGAAATATTAGTTACCTGAATGTTTGTATGTTCAAGTTCCAGTTGGTACATATGGCCTGAACTAACATCCACTGAAATCAGCATGGATTACTTTGTCATTAACTTTCCTGGACTTTGGAGTCAGACCCTATCGAGGCCCCCATGTGGAATAATTACATGCACAACTGTAGACATACGATGTTTCATACAAATTTGACTACATAAAGCTCATTTATTTGAAAGTTTGATCCATAAATGGACACAAATCAGCATAAATGTTGGAAGAAAATTTCTCCAGCTAAATTAAAGCATCATTCTTAAGACCAGAATATATTAATTAATATCATCACTACTGAGTATAAGGCCATTTCCCCCTCTTCTCACATAACTTCATACACCTGATTAACTAGCAGTTTCTTCATGCAGCTCTAATAAAAGCTCTTAACAAGGCTACGAGGACGGACTCACATGAAAAATTTAGATATCTACAGAGAACCTTTAAAGAACACTAAAGCTTTGTTTTACTTGTTGTTTCTTGAACAACAACCTTTTACCATTCTGAGTATTTGCTGTACAATGGAGATGTTAATAGTTACCCTCAGACTGTACCTTACCTTTTACTGTAAACCTCTTAGGCAGTGCATTCACATTTCATGTCCTTTCACAGTGCAGTTCACTTGGAGACAAAAGCAAGAAGAATTTGTTTCAGTTGAGCTATTCCTTTTTAACAGACACTTTCCAGCTCACTTGCAGGAGCTGCCAAAAGGGAAATCAAGGATTGAGATTAGCATTTTTTTTTCCAAGATTTGAAAGGTCACAGGGATTTTAAAAATATATTTGTCATTGATTAAAGTGTCATTAAAGTATTTGTTAATTGATGGGCTATCAACTATGGGACAGTCCTACACGTCTAATCCTCAAATTGTACAGTCTTCCAAGATATCATAATCAGATCTTAAATTTGTCCTGTTGTAAACTGCTTCTAAATTTTACATTTTTCCAACTTGAATTTGTTTTTCTACAAGAATAATAAAAGACTAATCATGTTAGTTATATATTAGTCTCAGGCTGGGCAGTCTAGACACAGTACTGAACTTTCGTTTATTTACATGCTGCTCAAACCTAACGTTATTATAGATGCATATGACTGGGAAATGTTTTGTTCAAATATTTTAAATATACTACTAAAAATAACAATGGCAAATTTTTTTATAAACTTTTGTACTTTCATATGCATGTTGCATATAGTAAAGAATGAAGTCCCACCCAATCAGAATTTAATCAACTTAAAAGTGTACATGGAATTTTTACGATTTATTTTATACTACACAGAACATAATGACTAAATTATATATTACCTAAAGACCTTAAAGGTGATTACCAACCCGCAATACAAAATATTGTTTTAAGCAGAGGTAGACCCAGTCACTGATTCAAAGCCTTATGATGAGGGAACTTATTTAATCAAGAACTTGTGATGAACCTTTTGGCTACTGCTTTCCACTGCAGAAATGCTGGAAAGCATATAATAATTCTTCTATGCATCTTTCTGCTCTGTTTGCAGTCCTTGCACAAAATCTCATCACAGAGGGACTGCTGATGTTCATGGAACCCAAAGATTCAACTATTTTTCTTGTTTCTAGATGGAAAGAAGTGAAGTAAAGGTTCTGTCCAACATAGGTCTTAGCACTAGGTAAGTACAGAGTAGGAAAAAACACTGTATAAACTCTCAGTGTGGTGCTACAGCTGTTTTCGCATTATATTCTCCAAAGCTCCAACAGAGTGACCTGCCTCCAGGCCCTCATGGTAGCAAGGGCTGGTTCCCTGGCTAAAAACTGTACCAAGGTCATAACTTACAAAAGCACTTTAATATTTCCTGGGTTAAAACATAGTACATAAATGTACAGAATTTTCAAAATTATTAAGTAACAAAAGGAGCAGGGCTAGGGGATTACTTAAAGATGAAGGACACAACCCTGTTGTGCATCTGTCATGTTTTGTCAGGAGAGAGTGTAATAACCATTCACACTGCCCATTATGTGGTTACCAAACATTTCTTTGAAGAGTGAACTATTATGAACTAGTTTTGGATACATTTTACTGTGAAGATGTAGATTAAAAAAAATCGTACATAATATAATGGTGACAGTATTTGAAAAAAATAATGTATTCTTTTAAAAAGATTGCAAGTAATTAACATGGTATGTTTCCATATTTTTTTTAAGGTTTGGGACCATATCATACAAGATGGATTTCAGCAGTGGAAAATATTATCATTTGGCATTTTTTATCTCTCTTCAAAACTGGGATGTTGTTTCTTCCTCCGGCAGAGGTCTGCACCAACTGCTAATGTCAACATTCCCACCAAGAAAAATACTACCAAAACTGGTTCGAATCATCTAAGACCTACACAAGAGACAAAGCCACCTATGGGGGTCTTTTCCTTAATACTGGCATTGGGCCTAAGCCTTCATTTAAGTTCCCAGGCAACAGATCCATTACAGCTATATTACTATGGTTCACACTGCCCCTGAAAGCTTTATTAAATGATTATTTCACAGCATGGAGGGAAATCTATTGAAAATTAATATGCAGCATCAGCCAGTTATGGCTCATAGCTGAGATATACTCTTTATGTCAAAAAAATAGAATTTTCCAAATAAGAAATTGTAAGTTAAATTCCTCTTATTAACTTAACTTGTCTAATCTGACTTCTAGGGTTATAGTCAATGGGGAGAAATGGCCATTTCTAGAGTTGATTTAATCGTTCTTCTGCTTTAGTAGACCAGTCTCAGGTAGGATGCATTGCCCTCCAGAAGTGCCCCTCTGCTTCTGCAAACCATAGAAGGAGGCGAGCTGTGTCACCTGGGTGGCTGAAGTTAGACAACGTGAACCCGAGCTTATGTGAAAGGAGTAAGATTTGATGTATCCATCCAACCTATGGGATTCTGACAGACTCAAAGAAGCATCTCAAAAATATGCAGGATTTAATGTATTAGGTTATCCTTTTTGTGGAAAACAATTTGAAACAACTAATGCCAAGTAAAATCATGCCCAAACATATTTCTTCAAAAGAATTGTTCAGTTAATTAGTTAAACTTCTACAGTGTTGCCACAGCCATAATATACATATTTTCTTCTATAAAAACACAATTACATGCTTTATGAAGGTGATTTTTAATGAACAGTTAAGACCTCTAAATAATTTAAAGATACAATTTAATCTTAACAAAATTTATCATTTCACGTTATTACATTGCTAAAAAATGTAATAATTGTGATCATACAGTCCTAAAGTTATGAACAATTAAGTAAACGGGCAAGTTCTCTTGGTGACTTCAATTAATTTGGAAGGTGAGGGATAGGAAGATCCCAGGCAGGCAGCTCCTATCTCTGTGAGCACCAGGTGGCAGTCCGGCGTTGACTGACAGGTCTTCATTTTCTCCTGCACTTCCCAGACCAAAACCTTCCCTTGTTACAGTACTTGTCCAACTATGCCTGTTCTGAGAGCCTTCTACACTTTTCTATCTGCTAAATAACATACAGTCATTCTGGGGATTTAAGGGCAAATACTTTTTATGGAGAATAAAATTCATGTTTTTCATAAACTCATCCATACCACCTTACTGATGCTGAAATGCCAGGGAATTTCCCTCACCTAAAGCCTATTTTCACAAGTTAAGCTCTGAATTTTGCTGGTAGGCCAGACTACACTAACACACCCTAAAAGTTTAAACAACCTACAAAACCATGTGCAGGAAATATGAGGCATATAAGTCTTTTATCTACTAGATCACAATGTTTTTCGCAGCACATGTAACGGAGATTGGTTCAAATCCCTGTTACTCAAAATGAAAAAAAGAAAATCTTCACAGTTCCAAAGTAAGACTGGAAAAAATACTGGATAACAGGTGAGCATACATTAGAAAGTTTATAAGACAGGTTGAACTAGTGTAAAATCAGCATCTTTTTTAGGAAATTTGATGGTCCAAAGGGTCATGTTTTGTCTATGTAAGCTATGTAGAACAGCTTACAGTCTGGCAAGTTGAAATATTTTATAGCTTTTCTTGCTAACCTCTAGAATAAAAATAAACTTTATTTCACATAAAAGAAAACATGATACTAAGATGTACACTGAATTTGTCAAACATCCATGGAAACTATCCTACTTTATTTGTTACCCATCATTGCGCCATTTTACCTAGTCTGGTGACCCATTTAATGGTTACATCTTGTTAACAAAGGAGGTAAACAACAACAGAAAACACAAATGTGTTGAGCAAAAGTTTACAAGGTGAAAAGAGTGACTGCTTGGCTCAGCAGAAAAGCTTTAGTGAATAAGAATGACTTGTAGGTTAATATAAATAGGAATTAGAAGGCATTTTCAGGGAAACATTTCCTGCATCTTCTACAGACGATACCTAAAGTATTTCTGAAGCTGAGAAGGCTTCCTTTTAATAAGAAATTTTGTTATTGAATATTGCTAAAAACATGAAAATGCATGAATTTGGAACCTGTCACAGTATACAGGAAAGTAAAGATCTGAACAAATGACATTAAAATTTAGAGGTAGTAAAAATTGTGGGTTTTTCCTCAAGGAAATTTAACAGGTTTGGAGAGGTGTGACCATGTTTATTGAACTATTAATTTGGTTAGATTTGCAAAGGTTAAATTCAGTAAGCAACCATTATTTTAATAAATATTCAACAATAAATAGCTCCAGCACTGTTCAAATTACTTGCAAAAAAGCAGGAAGCCTATGCTCATCATCTTGACTAGAAAACTGAAGAAGTTTACTAGTCTTCTATCATATGTACAATCATTTGGTTGCAGTAGATAGATCAAGATAAATTTATCAAGATAAATCAAGAGTTTTAACCTACGTTCCTTGTACACTCATTCTAAATTCTTCTCCACATAATTCTAACATTTGTGAAATCTCATAATTCTTATGACATTCCACCCACAGTGACCATACAAAATACATTTATAGAAATTACACATAATTTGTCTTACAAAGAAACAAATAGTTTCTTCCAGAGCACTCTCATGTGGCTATACTCACTTTAGTGATGTTTAAAAATTACAGACTGAGGACAATTTTACTGATAATTAGTATGTTTTATTCTCTCTTTAAAATACACCTGTGGAATCTTCAATGTGCACAGTAGTATGTGTTCTAGTATCTGCTGTAGTGTGCAAATACTGGTGGGGGACCCAAAAGTAGGGGCAGATTGGCCTCTAATGAAGGGGCAGAAACACAATCCAGGAGGGATTTCAGCTATAATTATTGCTCAAAGGGAAGTGGGGATAGCCTTTAAAGGTCATACCTGGTCTTAAAACCACTCACAAAACAGTGTATTATCAAAAGTAACAGAATTAATACAAAGTGGTTTTCAGTTGTACCCAGGGTGGGATGAAGATCGTACATATGACCATGACCACTGCTTAGCTGAGAGGCAATACCTTGCTATGCTACAGTCACCCCAATGCTTTCCGATTCTGTGTCAACACTTAAAATCAGTAGAGTGTAATGGTGGTATAAAGATTTTTTCAATCTTGCACTCTGGGTTGAAAGTTGCACTTTAACAAAGACGCAGCACAAAATTTCACTGCAGTTATCAGTAAAATGTTTAAAGCAGAAGTCTTCGACCAGTCACTCATACACAGCTTCCTTCACAAATTTTATCGTAACCACTCCAGTAGACAGTATTTTTAAAACCAATATATACATACATAAACTATTGACATTTTCATTTTTAGAAGGGTCTGGGACATTCATAATCCTAGAGTGCTGCAAACACATGACGATGTCATAGTTCTAGTATCACTAGCTGGGTCCTATGAGGACGTAGAGCTTGTAGGTTTTGCCTTCCCTGTTTTGAGATAAATACAAAAAGATCTTTACCAGAGTTGTGAAATGGCTCTCTATACACTTTTAAGTGTCATGTTTCACCTATCTATTTTCAGGGATTTCCAGCTTTCACTGGAATAATTACAGTTTATCATCTTAAAAGTATAAACATCTGAGAAGCAGGTATCATGAAAAAAATCCATTATTTGGTATCACTGTATTCAAACATTATTTTATACAGTTCAAATAAATAAAAAAGGAAATATCTGGACAAAGAAAAGAAATTAAAGCCAGATATTCTAGAAAAAGATCACTGCTGATGACCAAAAAAAATAGGAATTTGACAAACTGTACACTAGTTAACATCAATGAGCCACAGGTAAAAGAGAGTAGTCCGTCACTTCTTAAAAGCCTTTTTTTCTCCCCCTACCCTGAAGAGTTACCATGTCTGAGTAATAATAGCATGGTTTTATTCCACAGAGCCAGTCCTTTTGAGCATTCTGAGCTGGATCTGCTGACTTCAGTAAGGAGGGAAAAAAGAAATTTTAATGCTTTTTTTTACAGCTAGACCTGCAAAACCTGCACAGCTGAGAAAGATGGATTCTGTTCCTTCTTGTTCATCTTCAATAGAATCCTTTAAAATGCCAATGAAGAAAATGCCTAGTTGTCATAGGTCATTAAATGTAGAAGTTCCCAGGCATGAACTGCACTAAAGAAGCAGGATTCTGTGCCTGTATATAGGCTTGCAGGACAGGTGCCTCATAAATGACTTGGAAGCAACACATATCTTCTCTGAATCAAATGCAGAAGGAGACACACATCATGAACTGAAAACCAACTCCCATTCCCAAAGTCCCTAAAGTGTAATATGAGACTGGCCTTCTCCAGCCAGAATCCCCAGCAGCCAAGAGAACCCCATAATCAAGTCTCCTAGATCAGGCTTTGGTGTCCAGGCTGCCCCACGTCATTCTCTGTACCACCCTTTGTCCGTATCGTCCACAGTGCTGAACACAGACTGCCCTTAGTATCAAAGAGAGGGAACTCCTGGCAGAAAGCTTTTTCCAAAGGTATGTTGACAGGGGAACTGGCTTTTGCCATTGATCTGCCACAGCCTGGGTTCCCTAGTCTTCAGTATGTAACAAAGCCTGGTTTCCTCTTCGGTCATCTTTAGCACAGCTCTGAGCTTCAGTTAGAGGGAAGTATACTTGTTATGGACTATTTTCTGTTATACTTGCCTTCAAATTTTTATCCATGGTACAAAGTGAGACAATGACTGTTAATGTTAATATGACTCTGGAGGAAGCAGTGTGTGGAGGAAGCAGCGCACGGAGTAGGCACCTATTGAGACTTTTTCAACAATCAAAAATAAATATTTTTTAAAACACACATGCATCCCATGCAACACATGGTTTTCTGTGTCTTTTATAACGTGAACTACTTGCTTGTCATTTTAAAAACTAGCTTTAATTGATTTTCAGATTTCAAGCATCACTGCAAGCACCTATTTTTATTTTATTGCACTGGCTTCTACTTTATTGTTTCATTTTATGTTAGTCTGTTGAGATCTCTTTATATGAGGTATTTTCTTCTTAGCCATATTTTATTGAAATGTCAACTAGTACTAGGGATCTTTCCATGGTTTCTTGAAATTTAGAAATAGCTTGGCTTTTACATGGTACTATAATAATGTTGCCAAACCTCTGATAAGTTGTTCACATCAGATATTTAGCCCCAATACCTAATGCTTGAGAATCTACATTGATTCTCTTCACGTTCCGCCTCTGCATTCCAAGATTTATGAATATTAAGTTGTGCTTGCCCCAAAGCAAAAGTATACTCACTAAGATATTTGCTGAGATCAGGAGTCTCTCTGCCCCATTTTTAAAACAAAGGCATTAATAAGGAAGCACTATAAAATGTACAACACTGAAAAAATAAGGAAAACTCAGTATTTTTAATAAAGTGAGAAAAAAATCCTCTAGTTCAAAGCACCCTATCTGAGATAGCCTAAATAATGCAAAAGAGTAACAATTTATGACACTTGTACAGAATGATGTCTGCTGAGAAGTGTGAATAAACCCAGATTTCTAAAACTATGACCATTATTTTTAAAAACAGTGGTCACCTAGAGTAAAAAGATACCATCCTCTGTAATTTTCACCCTTACAAATATGTGGGTAGACACTATATACAGAATCTATGGAGGTCAGTTAGACCCAGTGGCAGTGGTTGCATCGTTACCCAGCACGCACATAATTACTCTGTGTACCAAGCACAAAAGGCATAGGCCTATGCAGAGTGTACACCTTTCCATGCTGAAACATCTTCCACAAGGACTAACTAAGCTTTATAATTTTAAATGCATACATAAACATACGTACTTTTAAAATTCCTGAACTATCATCTTTCTTTTGTTTTAATAATGACATGCCTTAAATTCTATTCCAAATGCTCTCAGCTTCCTTTGTGATTTGCTCCATTTTTATGCATGCATGCAAATAAAGACCTTATTTGAAACAAGCTGAAACTGGTAGCAATGGGAAGGAAGAAATGTGAATGAGGTGGTTTAGTGGTTTACCAACAGGTGGAATAAATGTGCTATGGCAAAAACATCCCATTGAGATAAGTGCTCAAGCAAACTAATACTAATCATTTATGTAGGCATATATTAAGATACTCAAGGCTCAGTTTCTAAACTGTGACTACATAATATTACTTCTGCCCCTCTGTTTGTAATTACATTGCTTTCAGTTTTATATGTTAAACAGTTCCCCAGCTGCTCTTTAGAAAATAGTAAATTGGTTAATTTTAAGAGCAACCACATATGGTTAAGATAATTCAAGAGATACAACTGAGTAATGTAATTAATCTTTTTTTTACATAAATCTTTATATTAAACTAAAAATAAAGCTCTACTGTGTTTATTACAGTAAATATTCTTATTGAAATCAACAGTATATGAGGTATTCCCAGCAGGTTGTGTCTAAGCCATTATTGAAATATCTCATTGCAATTATTTTTCAGCAATTTCCTCCCACTGTTATTCTATATATTACAATATATTGAGCACAAAATAAGATGCTGGTATCTCTCAGTATAGCTTCTATTGGATTATGAATTAAGGCAGATATAAATTGGATTGTAAATGAAGAAACACGAAAAGTCAAGGCACCCCTTGGATATAGAAAGTTCACCCTGTGCGGTAGAGACCTCACCTCCCCACCAGCATCAGGGCTGATACTCGAGACACTTCAGGATAACGCTCTTATTCACCACACCGGCAGAAATAAGAAATTCCCTGGCTTCAATAAGAAGTGCTAGAGAAATTTATTCTTCTCTTTACTGGCAATTGCTATGTAGGACATTATATGGATTCCCGGATAGCATTAATGGTTCTGTTTTCTGCATGCCTCAGGCCACAGGGCTGTGATTACTTTTAATCAGTTTCAAGACTCCCCACCCTCAGCTGTGCTTTGGTTATCTTCAGACTGGATCAGTACATTGTAGCCTACCTACCCTAACACTTGGAAGTTTCCCCGAGGCTTTCAGGCTCTGCAGAATGCAGCCAAAAATGAAAGTTTAGGTCTCTTTCCTTCCCCTTCCTCTCCCTGCAGGAACTTTGTTGGCTGTTCCCTGTTTCCCATCAGCAGTCCCAAGTATTATACAGCAACCAGAAATCCTGCCCTTTCTTTTGTAAGGCAATTCTATAAAACAAAAAAAGAAAGGAAAATGAAAATAGAATAGAATAGAACAGAACAGAACAGAATAGAATCGGAAAAAAATTAAAATAAAATAAAATAAAATAAAATAAAATAAAATAAAATAATTTTCCTGGAAGCTTACAATGTTGTCTCCTATTTATATTACTCTTAAATTCCTTCTGAATACCCATGCAAATACATGTAAATGCACTTTACACATATTCCTTAGAAAAAGACAAGTCTCAAAATCATCAATCTGTGTGATTAGAAATAAACTTTATGAGTCTTCAACCCTCAAAACTCAGTTTAATGGGTGCAATGAGAAGACAATCCTTGTATTTGCCCATAAACACGGTGAAACAGATTCTGCCACCCACACTCCCATTTGTTGCTCCCTCCTTAGCCTTCTTTATTTCAGTGAAACTTCTAACTTAAGTGTAATTGACCTCTGCCAATATAACAAGCACACTCTCTGTTTCAAAAGATCTATAACAGTCATTGCACAGGGATGCTGAAACTTAACACAAATGCTTAAAGAGAGGGAATATTATTAGGAACAGTAAAATCATTTTCACTCTCATACGCTAACTATCCGTAGCATAACGAACACCATCATCTTGGTAAAATCATGTCAGTGTAGGGGGTGGGGAGTGACTGGGAAGAGGTAGTGACAGTACCCTGTGCATAGGCAATTCTTATTATTCAGAAAAAGAAAGAAGAGAAAGTTGGAGGAAATGTATTTATAAAAATCCCTGGTGAATAATATATTAATTATCAAAAAGGGCTCAGCCAAACACTCCGACAATTTATATAGCACATCAGACAAAATATGCCAGCTATTCAAAAAACCGAGGCAGATGAGATTAGGCTTGTGCAGGTTGTCTCACTGACATGCAGCGTTCTAGACAAGCAAGTGAACATGCTACTAGACAAGCAAGTGAACATATTACACAAGGACCTACGCAAACTACAAAACGATCAAAGACTGCTTCAATATCATAATGTAAAATTGTAATGGGAAAGCAGACAGGATGATAAAAAGAAGCAGATCTCTTTGAAATGTGAGTCAAGAGAAAAAAAGTGACAGGCTCATAACATTTTCAGATGAGGATTTAAGATTATGGCACCTTCCGCAAGAACAACATAGGAAGTGAACACCAAAACATGCAGCTGTTAAAACAACAAGATTAGCATAATCTTTACAGGCTATATAACTCCACTATTAGAGAACTCAGCTAATTCCAGAAAGGAAGATATCCAAGGACAGAGGGATGGAAGGTCTAATTAAATGGAGAGCAATGCTGCTGGATAAAGTCTAGAGAGGTTTTCTGCCTTCAGTACAGAAACTGCAGCCTCCTATAAAATAACAGGACTGGGCTTCACTGATTTCCCAGCAGCAATTCCAAAAGAAAGATGCCACAAAAGCTCTTTCTCTTTTGGTAGTTTTGTGATGAGCAGCCGTAAACTCAAGTTTAACTGGAAGGAGAGTTTTGCAATTGCAAAGCCAAGAGCTGCAGTACCCCCAGCTTTTAAAAGCTGCCACTTGCAGCACTGGCTGTGGGAAGCCTAATGCAAGATTAAGACTCCAGCTGCAGGAAACCATGTGTTTTTATTTAATGTTGACTACAAAACTTCTCTTTACTCATTGTTGAAATACAGGTTGCAGGAAGAACAGTTTTGTCCTTCAACTGGAAAAGTACCCAAGTTCCAGTTAACTCCTGCCAGCGAGACTGGCTGACCGGCCATGCTGTGATGAAAAGAATAAGGGCAGAAGCTCTGTACAGACAGACAAGAGACTGTCATGAACAGCCATGAAAAAGACAGGCCAAAACACTTCACGGTGTGATAAAGGGGAAAGAAAAATTAAATAAATAAAGACAAATAAGATCGAGACACAGCCAAGTTACAGTGGAAAAAGCAAAACCAAAATCACTGTTAAACCATCTGTGAGCAAAATGGGCTTTTCACATGATGGGGAAAGGTGTACATGGCTGCCCCACAAGTCTTGTAATTTCTCTGGTTTCAAAATAGCACTAATATTCCTATTAAAATCATCAGTAAAGTAAAAAGAGAATTGGGACAATTTCCCAGTTTTTAATGGATTCTTAGTTGGGCTACCTCTTACAGTACTTCTATAATGTAAATCTCCAGCTTGAGAAAAGGTGTTCAAGTTTTTGAAATACATGTTTATCAACAAATGTTTGGCTTTGGTCCAATAGTCTTTTTGTTTACTCATTATGACCTTAATACAGTCCTAAGCAAAGCAGTTCCTACAGAAGAATGCTGCATTTATAACAGGTAAAACTTTTGTATTTATATGTTGGTTTGGCAGGTCAAGGTGGAAGGCTTTTTGGAGGCTTGTGTAATCTTCATTTTTCCTCCTTTTGAGCTTAAAGAAGACAAATGTTCAAAATTCTTCATTTCTGTGGAATCCTTAGAAATGTTTTTCTGCCATTTAGCTAGTATTTTGAATGATTCCTTTGCATAGCTCCACAAGCTACCCCCATACGAGGAACAGAACAAGTTAAGAAAATGATAAGAGAAGTGCCTAGGGAAGACAGAACTGCACTGTACATTACAAAGATCAGAGGGAGCCCAGAAGCAGAATGAGAAAAAAACTCTGTTCACAACATGCATCGCAGTGCAGAAATTCCCAGAAAACTCAAATACCATCATTGTCATTTTTGAAATCAAGAAAGCTGGGGAAAAAAAATGCAGAAGGGACCTGATAAAAGTACAAGCTAAGAAGTCCCTTCTATGGAAATATTTTATTGAGACATTTGACCTTAGACAACAGATGCAGTAGATTTTTAAGTCCAGTCAAAAGACTATCAGTCCTTGAATCCAAACCACCTCCATATCTGGTGAAGAAAACTACTAAAAATGCATATTTTATTTCCTTCTGTGGAAGGAATTCATTGAAACAACCAACCAAACAAAAAAGCTTTCAGCCTAAGCAAACAAACAGAAATTGTGTTAGGAAGAGTTTGGAGCCGCATATTCTTCCCAAAATGTTTATCGTGACTAAGTAGTAAGTAAGCATTAGGTGAGAGAATTAAAGGATGTGTCCAAAACACAGAATGTGACAGTAAACAACACTTAAGTTTGTACATACACAACAATATGAATCTCTCAGTTTCGTTTGCTGTCACCTCTTGTTGATTGGCAACCTCAGTTAATAGAAGAAGCAATAGAACTTGTTTTCTTGCAATGTTTACCAGTAAGACTGTAAGAGAAAACACCAAGAATAGAAACCAAGTGACTGGTTTCTTAGAAATAGAAACAAAATTTAGAAAAATGGTGTTAGTGCTTTCAATAACTAGCTGGAGGAAAACATGGAATAAATAAGAAATCTACCCGGCAACAGGCAGAAGTTAGAAATCTTCAGGATCATTTAGTGGACTAAATGACTCGGAAAACCATTCAGAAAAGCTGAAACACAGACATCTGTGCCTAACCTGATCCTACTCTACATAAATTCCTGATCAATAAACTGAGATGCAGTATGCATGGGCTTATCTAACTTTTTTTAGTAATACTTATGACACTCCTCTGAGAAGCATGCTGTCAGTTGGTGCAAAATTTGCTCATCAGCATAACAAGGAGAAGGAGGAGGCCTCAGCTAGTGCAAGCATTGCAAATGAAATAAAGATAAGCCTTTGTGTGCATGCCTGGCATATCATTGTAAGTTGTACAGTATCTTGTATTGTCTTTTAAATGTCAGCTGTTGGAATAAACAGTTCATATGAGAATCTTTGTTTTCTTGACTTTTTCTAAGTTATTTTTGCTACTGAGTTTTAAGGAAGCATTTAGCCTCTGTGGTTCCAAAGAAAAGCTTGGAAATAAAAATTGTGTTTCCAGGCATCCGATTGCTGGTCTGTCATCCAAACTCTAGATAGTTGTACAGTAGTAGACCAGTGATCTCTCTGGTTAAAGATGTTCTAATATATAGCAGTTCATAAACATTAGCACATATGGATTTGTATTTCTATATAAAACAAATCCAGACATCACTCTAATTTGTGACATTCTGACATTTTCTTTATTTGAAGAAGGAAAAATAACCCAAAACCAAACATGAATTATGGTATGGCTAAATTGGGAATTACAAGGTCTACAGAAGGGATGATGAAGTCTATGACTGTGTCATTTGGGAAGTGCACATCAACATAAATTTTGCTCTTTCCTGGATGGCTAGACTTGCGACATTACTGCCATCCAGAGAAGTCCAACTTCTACACGCTTACATGTGATATTCCCCAGATGCAGTCTCTTCCACTAATCTTCTAAGTGTTGTATGTGATTCCTTCTGTGTGCAAAAGCTACAGGGCAAACTGCGATCAATGTGTAATTTGACTTGATGCCCTTTGAGTTTCCCAGTACTCTGAAACAGGCGAAATCACTTAGAGTAGCTGATTCAATTTGTCAGGCAGCACTGCGTGTAACGTGTATCAGCCCAAATTCAGCTGTAGCAGAACAGGGCGCCTTGTCAGTCCGTCAGCACATTGGGTTATTCACAGGAGCAGGGCAGAGCAGGATGTGAGCCATAAGCACTCCAAGAACGCATATTTGGTTAGAGAGGAACTCATGTGCATGTACAACTACTTACAATAACAGTCACATAGCAATGCATTTTACAGACATAAATTCAGCAATTGTAGATATTGAAAAGAAAGTTCACAGGACAGGTGCTTTCCCACATACCTCACTAAAGCTCTCAGAAGGAACAAAGAAATACTTCCTTTGGCTGTTTTTTAGCATGGTTTCCAGTTTTCCAGGCTAGCACCTCTCAGGAGGTTTCGCGGGTTTTGTTTTGGTTTTGATTTTGTTTTGGTTTTGGTTTGGAGATTTTTTTGCTCTCAAACTGCCCGACACCATCTGTCCCAGCACTCTGAGGTACATTTCTGAGAAGGGAAAGGGAGATGCAGGTTCCTCCTAATATTGGTTTAAGTAGTGAAGTTTTTCATACAAATCAGCAAAGGCAGAAGTTCCCATGCCATCGCAGACTGCTACTCTGCTGTCAGACCTTTATACACAGTGTTTGAAATAAGCTTAACAATAGAAAATTATAATAGAACAAACAATGCATGTCTGTTGTTTAATATATTAATGTCAGGAAATAATCATTTACACTAATTGTATCTACATATGAGCAATCAGTTCCATTGTTTATGGTTTAAAAGTCCACTAAAGAAGACTACATATTGATACGATACCCTTAATTCCAGGATTTACCTGAAGGCTATGGTAATATTCATACAGGTAGGCAGACAGTGGGCCTATGCAAATGCAGATGCACATTTGTAATTCCCTTTCATAAATAATAGTTTTATAAAATATACAAATGCGGTGTTTGAGTTACATCCCAGGATCATATCTTATCTTCTATTCGAAACATGCTAGAACACCTTTGGCCTCTATTGAAAATACAAAAAGATCTAATCTGAGAAAAAAGTGAGATATCCTACATTTATTTAAACCACATACTACACTGAAGAATCTTTTATCAAAGATGCAGGAGTACTTACCTTTCCTGATACACTATTTCTTGAAATATCAGGATCCTAGAGAATTCCCCTTAAGTCTCCAGCCAGCATGTGCTTTCCCTGATTGTCTCTTCTATTGTTTATCTGAGCTCAGAATCAGGCCCAAATAATTCAGACACAAGGCTTCAACAAGCATATTAACCCAAGCAGCGCTGCTTACAGTGTTTCATACAGAATTAATAAAAAATCAAGCATCTGAAATACAGCCAGCACAGAAGTCGTCACAAACAAATTGCACCCTTCCCATTTTAATTTTAAAAAAAGGCTGCAAAAAGTCTTTATACTTTTGTGCCAATCGCCCACCCTTTGTGCACCAGCAGCCTCGCTGGGGTGCTGATAGCCTGCTCAGGGTACCTACAGTCAACAGGATCTCGCTTTTCACTACCCTGATTAAGTAAGTAATGTTCACTTCCCGGGAATCCCCCACGGAGCAGCAGCATTCCTACGTGCCTGGCCGTAACACCAGTAATGACTGGATTCTGAGAGAATTTGAAAACCTTCTTCAACACACTTATTTCTGTTTTTCAACCTATATTCAAAGCGATACTTTGGCATTGTTATGTGATTTTTGACAGGGTTACAGTAAATTCATCATGCTAAACTGAAATGTTTCTGGCAGATGTCTACTCTGCAACAATCAAGCTATGTGTACAGTAAAATGTGACAACCACAGAGCTACTTCTAGTTGTAAAAATTACACATATAATACTTTATTAATGCTAACTGGGAGCACAATTATGCAGTATATTATTTATTTTTTCATCATAATTTTTTATTGCAAAAAGTTGCTTCAGTACTTTATATGGAATTAAAGTTTTAAAAAATTAGTCCTGAGTTAAAAGTTGTTATTGGTAAAAAGAAAATGAATGAGCCTATGTGCTAATGAAAACGCAGCTTCTTTTCAACCCTTCAGACTTTTTTTCTGAGCCACTATCAAATTATTTTTTCAGTCATCTCTAGTTTTGTTCCTGAAGTCTATCCTGGAACAATGGATTTAGAAAGCTATTTGGTGGGAAAACCCCCTGCATCATTAAAGGACAGTACTGTAACTTTTCCAAAAGCAAACATTACAAACAAGAGACAAAGAAGTAGGATTTATTTTGAAAGCAATTTAAACTATTCATATTTATGGAAGTCAAGCTTAAATCATGCAAAACAACTTGTTCCATGAGTAGCAGAATTAATTTTCACTCATGTGATTTCAGTCTCTCACCTTGATTCCCTTACATTTAATAAAACATGAAGTTCAGCTGTAGGTTTTTCCACAATTAAACATTTTTAGTAAGTTTCCCTTCTGTGGATTTTCTGACAGCTTATAAGAGCTGAGAAAATTCTGCAAGTGCCCCCTCAGTGGGGTAAGAATAGACCCACGCTCGCATTTGTTAGGTTCTGTGTTTTGTTTTTTTTTAATTGCTCTCATTTTTCACTTGGTTTAAATGGGACCAACAGGCTTAAAAGATATTAGTAGGGAATAAGAAAATGGACAAACACACATACAAGCATATACATCACAGTGGATTATTAAGCCCCGTTCTCTCTGGAAACCAGGCTAAGAAAAGGGGAAAATTAATTTCTGTCATTGGAGAAATCCCCATATGTCTCAAAATATAGTCTAACAAACTACTTGTGATTTTCTTAGGGGTCAATTCTCATTTTACCATTTGACTCCCTCAAGAACACCACAGAAGCAAAGAAGTAGCCTGAGGGAAATAAATAAATAAATAAAGCTGGTGGTATAGTTTGTGAGTTAAATTTCTCCTGGAGTAGGGGAATGCAAAACTATCACTGAATCAATGTAACACAGCACTGTAGTAACCTCTAACTAAGGAGCAGGGAAGTGAAATATGCAGTAAAGTCTCTACACACGCCTGACCTTTCCACCTGCTCTATAATGTCCTGCATTGCAACATGTGGAAGGATAGTGCACAAAAAAAAAAAAAAGCCGGTACCCACTTCTTTTCCTTGGCCCAGAGGAACTGGACTTTCTAGCTCTGTATTTTTGCTCTTTCAACATTCAGAGTAGATTTGTAATGGTTATGATGAGCCTACTGAAAGCTCACAACACACAAATCCCAGTGGTCCTTGGTTTAATACAACAGAATGCATTATGTCTTGTAAATTTTCCACAAAATTCAATATCATAGATGAACTTTCATGCTTTATTTTGGTGTGAGTGGAGTATTTATCTTAACACTGCTGCTCATCTTTCTTTCACAGCCCATTTTATTAACTTTTTTATATTAAGTAAATTCACTTTTATCTATGATGTTTGTTTTACAGGTAATTCATCTAATTTAAGGTATTTTCTTAGGGACTTCAATTTAGCTTTGCCCTTGAAATTAACATTTAATGTGTTTTACATTTTTGCAATAGAAATTAATCTTTATTTGAATTATTAGTCCAGAACTATAACCTACATTCACCATATTTGAACGTTGGTACGGGAAACACCTGTGATTGCCACACTATCCCAGAGAGCTACCATGAGAGAGGACATACATCTTTGTGCTGTGGAGATCCTGCGCTAGCGAAAAAAAAGCACAATTTCAAGTCCATTTCAATAAATTAGACACATATATTGGTACTTCTCATACTCCCACCACTAAGCCAAGGAAAGAAAGAAAAAAAAAACCACCAAAAAAAATCCCAACCTACAGAGATGTTGTAGAACCTGTTAGGGGAAGACAGTCAAGCAGAAATCCACCTTGTAGACCCAGGAGACCTGTCCCTGCTTTGTCTGATGCTTACATCTTAGTAGCAGAGCACTCGTCAGAAAAATTCTTCATGAGATAATCTCCCTGAGTACAGGTGACGAACAGCCCAGAATGCTGCTGCTTTTCTCATACACCTAGAATATATAGAGATATTATGCCAATGAAAGTTTTATGGAAAAACATTTCCTTCTATTCTTTTTAATGTTTGACAAAAGTAAGAATCCTACAAACCCCATGCAAACAATTAAAATAATCTATTACTGCCACTAGACAACAAATCTATGAGGTATTACTGCACCACCTCATCTAAACTCTCTAACATGAAAAGAAATAGAACTCCATCCAGTTCAACGTTTATTGATATATATATATAATTTCTCTATATTGCTATATATATGTATGTATGTATGCATATACACACACAGACTTTTAAACGTAAGTGTACCTTTCAGAAAAACATTTGGTTGAGAGCTAAAACTATCAGTAGGTGGGTAATCAAACACTGTATTTGGTAGTTTGTTCTACTCATTGCTATCCTCCCAGTTACATTCAGGCAATAAATTGGGCACCAATTTTTTTTTTTTTTGGCTTTAGATTTTAGCTCTTTCTGCATCTCTCTGGCAGAACAAGAAAAGCTTCAGAACACAGTAATTTTTCCCTGTGAAGATACCAGTACAGCATGATGAAGTCACATCTCAGTCTTCTGCTGGATAAACTGTATAGAATAAGCTTTGCAATTCTCTCCTTTTAAAGCAATTTTGAGTCATTTCTGTGGCTCTGTTTTGGACTGTCTCTGTTTTTCAAAACACAAAGGTCAGAAAGCAGTGTTCTGAAACTGGTTTCCTAAGTACACACTCCCCAGCCTCCACTCACTGTGTTACCCATTTAAAAATTGAAAGGTCACCATGAAAAGCTGCAGCATTTCAACTGAAAACCATTGTTCAGTACCTTCTTCATCATGATCCTCAAGTCTTTTCAAAGTGTTTAAAATGAATCCTTTTTCTATGAAGTAAATTCTAAATAATTCCTTTCCCTTTCATAGCATGGAAAAACATTTTCTCAGAATAGCTCCATCCTACCAGGTTCAGATTGCTCTAAATTGTACCAAGGTACGTATTTAATTTACTGTTCCATCAACTATTGATTCATCTACAAATTCTGCTAGAAATGCTTCCAGATCATTGATGAAAATGTTGAATAATGGCAGGTACAGTACCAATTTCCATAGCACCTCTCTAAAATCACCCTTTTAACAATTATTTCATTTGACAACTACTGTTTGAGACCTATCAGTTACTCGGTTTCAGTCTACATCATCTGCACATATTAAAGTATAATCTTGCAAATCAGGATGTCATCTAAGTCCTAAGTCAAATGTGTAAAGAACTCGAGTATATTATGGCTATACAATTATTTTTATCAGCCAAACTTTTATTCTCATTTGTGAATAATAATCAAGAAGTATTACCATAAAATCATATTGACATGCATTAGTACTTTTTCCATCATTTAATTTGTCACTATACCCAGATCAAGCTTCCAATGATTTTCCCTGAGAACAAAATGAGTTTTCCCCAAATTCTAATTACTATTTTTGAACATGAAGAGTAGTACGGTAGCATCAACCTTCTGAAATGCAGTTTGTTTATGTTAAAATCCACTCTTGCCTAAGGTCTTAAAAACATATTGTAAGGCTACAACAAAGTTGCAGATAAGTTTAATAAGCAAAACACCCCTCTTTAGGTTTTGTTTTGTTTTGGTTGGTTGGTTGGGTTTTTTTGCATAGATAAATATGTATTGGGCATCAAAGAAGCAATGAGAACAAATAGAACTGCTCAGGAAGTTTTAGTGAAAACACGGAGGATGCTGGATGAGTAAACAGAGTGCTGAACAGAAATGGCAAGAAGGTGAAAGCTGAGGTGGAGCAAAAATACAGAAGTGAAAAATGGAGATAAGCTTTGATGACATGGTAGATTCATTTTCTCTTTTTGATTGCTAAGACAACGCTTGCAGGTCTCCACCTTGGAAATTTTAAAAAGTGTTCCGCAAACACCACGAAAATCTTTCAAGTGTTTACATAGAAGATCATAATATTGATTCTTTGGACTGTTTCCTTTATAGAAGTCAAGGTACAACTGAACTACTGTCAACTTTCTTCCCACTGAAATCCATGCATGTTATAGGCATGACTATATTTCTTACCTCAATACACCATCCAACACCTATATTTCTCACAGCAGAGGAAGTCCCTTCACAAGTTGTTCCCTCAGTCTTGTGATACTTTGAAATGAGAAGCATAGCTCATACAGTCTATAATGCCGGAAATGAATGTCATACTGAAGAAGACACGTTGAAGAAACCAGACTGGATTTCTTTGGACTAGGTAAGAGAAAACTCGGCAGGAGTACACAAACCATATGAAAGGTTAATATATGAAAGCTTATGACAAGAGAATGGTGATTGTTCTACACATCCACTGGGAACAGAACATGGATACATCAATCTTACTTGCAGAAATGAAAATAAGATTAAATGTGATGTTAGAAAAAAGCTTTCTATCTGTAAGACTAGAGCTATCAGTAGGTACTATCTGTAGCACTAGAGCTGACTATCTCTCTCAAGAGTGTCCAAAATTCCCTTCATCAGAGGTTTTCAAGAATGTGTTTTTAGACACTATTTAAGCTTAGACTGCTGAACTAGAAGTTCTCTAGAAGTTCCTTCCAACCAAGTACTTCTGTGTTTCCACAATATTTCTGTGCGTACTTCGGAATTAATATATCTCAGAATTAGCCTTATTTATACAAATTATCCTGCAAAGTCATTTCCAGCAAAAGTTGGAATTTAGTATTACTCATAAACACAGTATATTTTTGTCCTTTCCAAACACTTGTGATACAAGTTCAGTATGATACAGCCTTTCTTCATTCACATGTACATATACTACAAAAATATTACAGTTCTGCTTTCAGATGCTATAAAAATTAATATCAGCTTTAAAAGGATGTGAAAAATGTAAAAAGATAATTTTAACACAGAAAAAAAAAACATTTTCACCACAGGTTTTTGTAACAAGACTTGCATATGCAATACATGGAACAATTTAAAAATCATTTTGATGCATTATGAATCACCTGTAAAAAAATAAATAAGTGAAGACATTCTCAATTTTGGTAAATATTTATAGAGCCAAACAATATGAAGTATATGTAACAATCAAATTTCTAGTGAAAATGTGTGCAAGTAGGTTTATTTTGAAAGGAAAATTCCTACTCCCAGTGTCATACCCAATTAAATTCTCCAGGTAATGACCCCATTTGCATAGAGAGCTGAACCCACAAGTGGGAATTTTAATGGGCACACCACCTGAGTACATTAATTGAGAGTGACACTACTTGAACTAGTTTTGTGCTTACCCCACTGAAAATTCTACTCATATTATTTTTAATGTCAAGCTACAAGTCAAATTTCAAGATGATGGATTTGTTCTTTTTTAAGCATTGAATTTGAATAAAAGAAAGCTTTAATTCTGTTATGCATTGCATAGCTTTAACTAATCTGTAGTTCTGATTCTCACCATTGCTTCATTTTTTCAGTGATTGGAATTTAATTTTATTCATTAATTTGTGAATAATTAGATAGAAAATAATGCCTTCAGCAGCTAAATTGCTTTTGGATTGCTGTTTAATGTACTTTTACCAGAATATGTGTTACAGTTAAGATGGCATAATAATTTACTAAAATGTAATTGTGTAAATACGTCTAATTATACTTTCTGAAGAAACAAGACTGAATAGAAAATTTCAGTCATGGATACCTTAATTTTCTTAAACTTAACCCCATGAAAGCTTGGTAGTTGCAAAGCAGATTACTGATGCAGAGACAGCAGATGTCAACAGTAGTGGAATCCTGGCACCATGTTTCCTTTTACCCTTCAAACGCTACCTGTAATGACCTTGAAGTTATTGTGGATTCTAACCCACTGCTGTTAGTCTACATTAAATATGTAATCAAGATGTCTCCTCCTCACATGAAGAAACAGACAAATGGAGTTGCATTTCCTAGGGAAGAAAGCAAACCCATTTTGTTTAATACATTTGTTTCCCAGTTTGTTCTCATTAGTCTTCAGTAATTGAAACTAACACAGAATCTAAAATGTACCATAGATATGCCACTGGAAAAGGTATTAATTTTAAAATAATGTACTGGTCTTATTATTATGAAAACTATTTTGAAGATTGCCAGTTTGCAAGACTCTGCAGAGTCCATCTCAACAGAACTTTCAGTTCTCTATTTCAACGAGCAAGACACAATCAACATTTTGAACTTCATCTATCCAAATATAAAACACTGTTGAGCTGCAGTTACTTTGATACATTCCAAAGTTCCAAAGATATCACTTGCACAAGTCTATTTGACTAGGAATTGCATATAGCAGTAAACATAGAAAAGATGAAGAAATAATTTACAACATAACATACACCTTGGTATTGTCCCAGAACTCCACAACAAAAGCTCCTTCTGTTCTCTTTGAACAACACAGATTAAAAAAAAAAAACAAAAAACAAAACCAAACAAACCACCTTGTGATGAAGCTAAAGAAGAAAAGGTAGGCACTGTGGAAAAAGACTGTAATGTGAAACACATACAAGTTGGAGTACAGCATATTCACAGTGTGGTCACTTTGTGCAACTTGGAGATGAGACAAATTGCAGAAGCCTACATCACTGATTGAAGAGGAATTGTATAGTGCTTGGGCACCAATTACATACCCCTACTGAGATGATATAAAGAGCCTCAATTATAGTGGAGTATTTCGTCAGCTAAAATAGCATATGCATATCAGAATAAAAATTAGTAAGATACTATTAAAGGTATAAAAGGTATTATACAATCTTTCATTTAACATTCAATTTTTATGAGTACTGAATGGTAATATACTAACAATTGCTATAATATACATGCATAAAAGAAGCAAACAGGATTGTATGCAGTTTTTTACTAAATTAAGTTTTAAGTGAGGTGAACTGATATACTAAAACCCATATAGAGATTAAGATCACCTAATCAAACTCAACATCTACCTGTTTTGCAGTATGGTAAATCAGAGAAATTTCTCTCTTTCCAACTATAGTAGAAATAACCCATCATATCAAAGACTTCTAAAGAAGAGAAAGGCCATTCTTTTATGTCACTAGCACCAAATCACCGGTAAATAGCATAAGCAAGTGCTTATGAGGAGGCTGAATTTTGTGCAAGCAATCAACTTCACATTCGAGTATGCTGAGCACAGTGAACGTGTGCACCATGGAAGTGGGTGCAGGGTATTATTTTTATTGAACTTCTTTCGATATCCTGGTGCTAAACCACAGCTAAGGTCTGCCTGCTCTCTTTGGAAGTTATAAGAACTGGCAGAAGGGCTAGAAGGTAGGGAAAAAAGTAAGATTAATGCCTGTAGGATTCTAGAGCTACTATTGTCACCATCAACACTACCTGAAGTCTTCCAACACAGGGTGTACACACTCACATACAGACAGAAAGAGGGACAGAGAGGATACCAGGGAGATATTTCTCTAATCTTTAATTTAATTTTGGGGCCAAGAACAATATTTCAGATATATGATTCATTCTTTGATTCATTCTATGAGATATCTATTCCCCTTCAGAAAGTTAGAAGACTACTGACAAAAGGAGCTTTCCTGTGGAAATACATCAATACAATTGGAATTGCTCTCCAAGAGCATACATCAAATACTGCATTCATTAAGAAAACTTTTAAAATTTTTAAAAATGTGTGAACAACTCAGAAAAGCTTCTCATTTAGAATATTATAAAAACAATGATTCACCAAACTCAACAATCAGTTCTTAACATGAGTACTAGTGCTGAAATAGAGTCATTACTCAATCCAAAAGCTCCCAAATGTTCATGATCCTGCTTCACAGCAGCCATTTTTTTCTAGAAATATTTTGTATTATGGATACTGGCTAGAAAACCTATAAATAAGTCTGAAATGCTGCTATTTGTCTATGCTTTTATTAGTTCTCTTACACAAACAATTATTTTGGCACAACGTCTCAATGGCAAGACTTCATGATACGCACTCAAGCACAGTTTCTGTCAGTTTTAACACCTTACCTCTGTAATGCCCAGAGAAGACATTTCAGAATTTTTTTAGACCCTCTAAGGGCCCACGTATACACAGACATGGTTGAACATTCAATAAATTTAAAATAGACATAGAAAAACCAGTGCAAAAGATTGTAGACATGCAGTTTCTGCAGTTTTAAAGTAGCACAAGCATGTTCACGCTCAGCTTAAGCCAACATGAAAAAAAAATCTTTGCTTAAATCACAGTTGAAAATGGTCTATCTGTGTTTAAACTAACTGATTTTAAAAACATACCTTACTTTAAAATAGTGGTACTTTGTGAAAGCCTTCATTTCATAGGCCACATTAGACCTTAATACAGCTACTGCGATACTATGAATTGACTACACTCTATTGAGCTTGTTTTTAGTAAACTGAAGGCTGTTGCTGCAGATGTATTAAAATAGTTTTCATTTTGATCAAATTTAATCATTACTGGAATTCCACCTCAGTAATACAATTTCATTAAGGAATGAATTTGCCCTGTTAATGACGAACTTTTGTACTGCTGGAGATTCATGCTAGCACAGCTTCCAGCGGCTAATTTGGCTTAGCTCCATCTGTAAGACAACCCTTGTACACGGGTTCTTACTCTGCGCAAATCACCCAAAAGCCACAGCTTTCAGGAAGTGTTACAACAGAAAAAAATCATAAATAAGACATGAAATTATCATTCAGAAGAGTAACAGGACAAGACTAGTAGAAGAAGAAGATATCCCAAAGTTTCAAAATAAAGAATTTTATTTCAAAATAGTGTTTGAGAATAGCACATCAAGTTGATATAAAATACAAATAGCAAGTCACCATTTTTTCAAATGAGCCAGTTTGTAGCACTATATACTGAAACACTGTACAAGTTCACAAGAATTATTATAAAATAGAAAGTTAAGTTCTGATGTTTTAATTTTATTTAAACTATATTTTCACATTTGTCTCCTTCTAATTCTGCTTGTTTTAATTACACAAGGTGCTTACAAGATTGCCTATAGAGTGAAAATTACAAAACAGAATTTAAGAATATAAATATAGAAAGGAATTCCTTAAACTACATACTAATATTCTCTGCTACAAAGATACATTTTACAAAAGTGCTAATATCGCTATGACAAACAGTAGCAGATTACATTTAAATGTCAAACAAATCACACAATTTTTTATTTTTTTCAATTGTCTGTAATACTTTGATACTTCTAATCACTATGAGGGTTAATAAACACTATTTTAACTTCCTAGTATTTCACAAGTGAAGTGGGAAAAGAAATAATATATCTGCATATGTGTGTGTTTGTGCACGTGTGAGAGAGAGTCTGTACACATATGCATATATGCATGAACAGAGTTTTTGTAATTATTATTTGTATTTTAACAGTACTGGAAGTAAGTATTTAATAGTAAATACAGTTCCCAGATTTTCATAATCTCAGTAAATCAAAAAACCCTCTGAGTTTCTGTAAGTAGAAACAAGGGTTTGTGCAGAGCAAACTGTCTAAAACTTTTACACAGAAAAAGGACTCCCTAGGCTGGTGTTTTCTTTTCTTTTTAAACTATATCATCCTGCGGTAGAAGTGATTTTTACTAACATCCAGTATTTGCTAAAAGCTTGATATGCTAATGTGCAGTTTTCCAAACACAAAACTGGAACTGCTCCAGCAGGGCAGGACAGGAGACTGGAAGTCCTCTTGCCCATCCCCAAAAGCGCAATCAGACAAGAAACAGCCATAATTCACCTCTCTGTGACCAGAAGAACATGAGGAAGGACAGTTCATGGTGCTCCCTAGCCCCAGAGAGCATGTCCCCACCACCACGGTGTCAACCATAGACCTACAATGGGCGAACTGCCTAGAATTTTTCCAAGGTGCATCTAGTCCCAGTGCTCACTGTGATGCCCCCAATTTCCCCAGAGGCATTATGCCTTACAAAGGCAAAATGCCTCCAGGCACTGCCACTCAACCAAGGCACCTCTTCCCCCTTCCCAATGTGGTTCAGACTTTTAGGAGTCATAATTGAGCCCCATGGGCCTGATTCTGAGCTCAGGGAATTTATCAATCTAACTATATGATTCCTTATTAGCCTGCCTATTACCATAATATCTTTGTGCTCTCTAGCTGGAGCTAAACCAATGGAAAATTCTGACATTAGTGAAAATGCACTTAGTTTATGCAACACAGATCTGAATCTGGCCCAATATATGCAGAAAAAAAACCCACCTATGATAAGAATCAATTCTTGTAGTAACTATCAAAAACAGATAAGAAACCCTCTGAGTAAATCTGCACTGCATCACAATACTGCAGATGTTAAGGCAAAAAGTAATACCTCCCAGCTCCCTAGTATAGTTGAGGATTTGGCTATGTTACCTTCAGTGATAACTTGCAGTAGTAGGCACTACTAGTCAGTGTTCACAAGGAGAAGCTTTGGTTACTATCAGACCATTTGTTGACTTAGCTTCACAATCCTGTGATCTTTAGCTTGTCACATTTGCATAAATTGAATTCACTACAGCGGAAAGAGACATTTATGGTCGATTCACTCAACAGAAATATGCTATTGGCTATTGATGACTCTTGTAACAAGGCCTAAATTTACGAGATCCAACAATCTACAAATGGGAAATCTGGAGTGTAGATAGGAAAGTTTAAGCACGTGAGATCGAGATGTGTAGGTGGTTTACATAGAAAAGTTAAAGAGCTACAGACATGGAGGGGAGAAACTAGCAGATGGTAAAGAAAATGGGTACCATTACTCCCTAAATTTGGGAATGCCATAAACCTCTTTATGTCTTGGACCAAATTCCCATTTCATTCATTCATGGGAAAAAGTTGCCCACCAGATCCTAACTGTATTTTTCAAACATTTTAAATCATATTCCTTTTATTTTTAGAGGATATCATACATTTTTAAATGCCTGGTTTTTTACAGTTATTTAAAAATACCACTGAAAACATATCTGAGATTAAACATTTTTGCATTTGCTTTTTGCATTCAATGACAGAATTTCTTGATCAAGTCAACTTTAATTTGGTCTTTATACCCTGTTTAAATTCTGCCATCCTCTGTGGATCTTTCTCACACAGTGAAGAAATAAGTACTAAGTTATGTGATACTGACTGTAAAGCCACAAACACTGACAAGGCCACCAATGTACAAGTTTAGATTCTTGAGTTAACTTCTGATAATTTCCCTTTTATAGCCAAATTTTGAAGATTTGTTAGTCTATTAGTTAGTTTGTTAGTCTAAGGATATATTTCATGTCTATAGATTTCCAAAGTCTCTTTCTAAAAAGAAGCATTTCAAGTAATATTAGTACTGAAGTAAATGTATGTTCTCTATTCTGTCTTGATTGATAACAATGAAATCTTGGTACTCTAGTCCACGGCAAAACTTACATTGACTTTAGTTTGCCAAATCTTCCCGTAGTATCAATACTGACAATGGAAAATACCAGGCATCTCTCTCAGACCAATGAGATATTCAAACTAAAAAAAATATTGCCAATGTGACCGCTGTAGCAAAATCAACAGTAGACTCCTGATGCTGATTTTGAATTAAGTTTAAAATAATAGACCAATGTTGCTTTCACCCCAAAGAGATTGAAATAAAGACATTTTGCTTTTCAGAATGCCTGTAAAGGCATGTTATGCATGAAGGCATTCGAGCGTTTAAACATTAAAGGAGGTAAAGGCAAATACAGGCTTTGCCCTGTAGTCTCTTCTCTGACCAAAACCTGTCACTCAATTCGAATGGCAATTTTGCCCTCATACAGCCTGCGGTATCAGGCCTATAATTCGGTTTCCATAAAGTCTTCCATTTGCAAAGCCAAAAGGAAGATGGAATGTAGCTTGAGTTTCACATACAAAACTATACAATTTGTGTTAGAAGACAGATTTGAGGACTGTTTTTTAAAAAAAATATTTATACATAGGGAATTAACAGTGCAATACCAGTTGGTTGTGTGAAAATCTTACCTTGCCTTTCTTCAAATGTATTTAAAGAAAAGTTCTCCAGTTTTATAGAGAATAAAATAAAAAGGGATAAATATTTCATGATGGGAAGCAGATCCCACAGCATTCCATGCAGATCTCCAAGCAATCTGAAGATTCACAACACGCGTCCATTATGCCACAGTCCATATCACAGGGGCAGTTACAGTCATCCCCCATCTCGTCCCCGCAGCAACAGCAGCAGGCCTCCGATGTGCAGATGCCACAGGATGCTTGTCCCAGAACAATGTTACAGAGGGTGAGAAATTCACAGAACAAGCAAGCCAGGATACAGTGAACACAGCAATCTTCATACACACCAGTTCAGTAGCACACCATGTATGAACAAACAAAACAAACAAACAAACAAAAAAAAAAAAAAAAAAAAAAAGGAAAGAAAGAAGAAGAAATCATTAGTATATTATTCTAAATCCAGATACCTCACAATATCAAATAAGTAGCTGAAAGACAATGTCTCAGAATAGACATAAAGTAATACGACAAAGACCATGTTTCCCATCTTCATGGTCACTTTTGCAGCCTAAATTGTCTCCAATTCAGTATTGGTTTGGTGCAAGTTTCCTCTCCCCACTTCACTTCATGTGAATCCCAAGTACTAAAAATCTGCTTAGACCCATTTCTGCAGTCATTTATTATGTAAAATATCTGTATCTTTTACCTTCGGTCATAACTTCTTCCAGCAGGCCCACAAAGCAATTAAAAACATTTTTTTAAAAAAAATCAGCTTATGAAGAAAACCATCTAAAACTATTTCCAGCCTCTCCCAGTGCATCTTGCTCTTCTGAATCTGTTTTGTTGGCTTGCTAGTTAAGAAGAAAAATAAGGGAGCTGTCACAACATACTTGCTTTCTTTATAGTTTTACACACACCTTAAAACCAGCATAACAGCATGTTATACGTATTTCTGTACTTTCAACAATATATAAAACATTAAGTCAAAACACAGATTTTTCTATTGCTTTTCTACACAAATCTCTTGGCCATCCTTTTAATGTACTACTTTAATCTTCAACAGAGTTCACACCTACACCTGAACATCAATATCCATCTCTTGTAAGTACTACTAAATTACATGAGATAATTGAGGTGTCCCACAAACTGTCTGCAAAAAATACGGCTCCCAAAGAGTAAATATACAGAATAATTTCAAACAATTAATAAATCCATGAGACATGACAGGAAAACACAAAGATTGGAACTAAACATGCGTCAGTGAAAAGGAGACCACAGAAATGAGGGATATGCACAAGTTGTTTTCACTCTCCTCCCATAATAAGCACATATAAAGCATACTTAATTTATAAAAGGCAGTGAACAGTCATCCAGAAACAAAATGAAAACTAAAAATAAAAGAAATGTTCAGGATAGAGAATTATTGTTCTTTCCTAGCCTCAGCTATCATTCTTCTTTTTACTGCTTGCAAGCCTTGAACTCCTTTAGCCACAGACAGTTGAAGATTGGGAAAATGTTCTGGGGAAAATATCCTGTACCATCTCATCCCTTCCCTGTCCCTACAGTCTATCTCAGGTATCCGCTATGACAGGAAAGACAAGATATTGAGCTATATGGGCATTTGGGCTCACCACCTCCATGTTATTTTTTTACAGTTTACAGGCTGGAGATTGTTATCACAGGGGAAAGCTTGCAATTACTTGCAATAGTAACACAATTACCAAGCCTCCTAAACATATTCATAATGTCAAAAATGATGCGGTAACCGTGGCAAGTACCATGATTGATTCAAAGAACCTAAAACATTGCAGAAACTTTGACGGCAGGATAGCGTAGAGATGGCTTTACACGAGCAAGCACGAATACTTACAGCAATGCAGCAATACAGGCTCAGACTTGCAAAATCTGTCCCAAGAAGCAAAGTAACTACCTGAGCTCTCAGCCCACACTAAACATCACACCGCTGAGGATTGATTTTTCCTACTTACTACACTACTTAGATCCAAACTTAGCGTGGGAATACCTGTACTGCAATGCGGTCATAGTCATAATATAAATAATGAACACTTATGCCCCAAAGAAAAAATGGAAATATCAGGAAAAGCAAGAAGCAAAGAAAAGAAACAACCTCAAAAACTCCCTACCACTGTGCAGGAAGTAAAACTGAGAGGAAACCGCAGGTAAGACTGAGCTGTTTTAAAAGAATGTTGTTGCTTGCACTAAAAGGCTGCTTTTCCTGAAGAAATACTGTCACTAAATAAATGACCTTCTTAGAAAACCCAGAAGATATGTGAAATAAAGCTGGGGAGTATCAGTTCACTGAAGAGAACCAAAGCTAGACCGATAGCGATTAATTAGCTGGTTGTCATGGAGATGGTGTTAAATTTGTTCAGGTACAATCTCCTTTCAGATTTTCTTTTAATATGAAAGAAAAAGATAAAGAAGCCAAGAGTTCTATATAAGAAGCCTCCATATTTGAGGAACTGAGTTTTTTACTATTTTGCATCTTTAAAACACACCTGAAAGAGTTAAAACCACAACAAATTTTGTTCTACAAATGTTTTTTTAAAGAAAACACCATAATAAAACTTTATGTGTATCAGTACGGAAAATAAGATGCTCAAACAAATCTTGCCTGCTTCATGTAGGGATATATAAAATTTCAGGGAGAGAAATAAACATTCAAAGAAATTATACATATTTCTTGATGGGCAAGAGACGGAGTTCATAGGCTAAACAAAAGGGACTGCACTCAGAAAACACTTCCTGGACCCACAAAAGAACTTTTCCTTCCTAATCTAAAAAAAACCTCAATCAATACTTACAAGAAGAGGCTGTGTTGACTTAAATAAAGGTATTTCACAGGTAAAATCTATCAAAAATGGTCCAAGACACAGAAAGACATTTTTGGCTATGATGGAAACTCTGTGGAGAGTCTGTCTTTCCATCTCTTCTTCACTGACTGAAACACTAAAAGGATTTATTTACCTACTGTTTATTTTTATTTCCTTCTCCCCGGAAGGTGAAATTAATTTTCCATTCAGAAAATCCTTATATAACTGTTTTACTTAACCTACACAAACACTTAACATGAAGTAGAGATACCCTTTACTGCTTTCTTCATTCTTGCAATGACTCATTTATACAATGAACATAAACTTTGATCCACATTTCAAGGACAAACCTGAAATAATCATGCTTTTATATTCTTCATGTTATTGACTTTTAATAGCTATCCAGGTAGCAATTATTTAACACATGACAAAGCAGGCTGTTACCTAGTCCTGCCTAACTTGCTGAATTCAGAATCATGACTCTAAAGGTCTGTCATACATTCTGATAAAATGGGTGGAAGAATAATTTCGTACATGTATGACTCCTACTTCTCAGCTTCTCATCTACAGTCACAGTGTTTTTTTGTAATAATAACAAATCTACATGCTACACAAAACTCACACATCCTTCTCTAGTACCCATATTCCTACAGCAACCTGCCAGTTCCACAGAAAAAATTATATAGCTAAAAAACACTTCCTTTGGTTGCTGTTGCAGGGTATGATGATTAGTGGAATCCAGCCACAAAGAAGATGCTATGCAAAGCTCACTCCGAAACAGATGACTTCAGGTTTTTCATTATCATGTTGGAGACCACTTAAATATATTTCACTTCTTGCACAAGACTCTCTAATAATTCTTTCCTGCTTCCAAGACCAAAGAGATTATTTTAAATTACAGATTATTTTAAATTTCAATACTATTTTAACATGTTAAGAATAAAGATTATACTTCCACTCTTTGACCTTACCACATCAAAATCCTAATAGTTTTTGCAGATGAGTGAGTAGTGGAACACACTAATCCAACTGGAACTAAAGTTGATTTATATATTTGGGAAGAATTTGGAAAAAAAAGTAAATTTGATGATCTTAATGTCTGACAACATGTTTTCTGGAAATATATTTTAGTCTTCTCTGATAAAGAAATGATATAGTAATATCATTTATGACACTGTATTACTGTAAAGAGATGCTAGCTTAAAATTATCTATTTCTTTACATTCTTTTTTTTGTTTGTTTGAGAATTGGAGGTTTTCTCATTCTTCTTTTCCCATTAGATATACTAATGCAATTAAGAATTAGGGGTGTGCTTTTATCAAGGACCAAACTCCATCTGCCTTGATGTTCATGACGCAGTACTGTTGATAAATAGTTAACTCCCAAGTTTCTTGGGGCTTAAGTTTTCATTAAACACTTTCACAGAGAAAGAAGCAATTAGTCTATGTCTCATTACATAAGTCTACCATTAATGAAGATAAGCTTTTCCTTAGGACTTCCACACTACATCACACCAGTCACAAATTTCCATTGCTTTTCAATTCTTCTATTACGCTTCTCTCTAATTAATGTAGAAATGCTGCACAACAGATAGGCACTATCCAAAAGTGAGGATTTGGGGTGTCAAACACTGTACAGAGGTATACTTTATTAAAAAAAAAATAACATAAACAATCCAAACCAGTATATCTGCCCTAGTTCCTTTATCAAACGCATTTATGATTTCATCAAAACACTGTATCACATTGTTGATTCTGACCCAAGCTCCCAAAAGCTATGCTCAATGGCATAAATTATGATAGGCTTGGTCTGTAGGCAGTGATAGTATATTTTCTTAGACCAACTCACAGCTGGGGAAAAAAGATGAGTTTTCAAATATTCAAGCTTATCTTCAATTATCCTTTCATTTTGCCTTGGATGAAAGTTAGACCTGAAGTTAAAAGGGTCATCCCATGCAGCATTTTTGAATACCGATGTAAGTAAAGCTGTTTCCTTAGTCCTTTGGCCCATCTCCAAATGTTACAGACTTGTCAGGGAACTTCATCAAAACTGTTAAACAATGCCAAGGTAAATAGAAACCAAACCAACTCGTCCAAGTTTTTCCTGCTTCTATCATACACGCACATCCAGCTACTTTGTGCTGATTTAACCAAAGAGTGTATACAGTACCTGTAACATCTACTTTAACTGGGTTCTAAATGTTACCTCAGACAATACCCAGACAAGAAATAGCCTAAAATCCCTTAAAACAGTTTACACACTGTTATTCAAAGTCCAGGGGGTTCCACTCTCTACCTTATCCTAATTGTAACAGCTATGCTCATTTAAGGAAAAGAAACAATATCAACAAGAAAACAACTTTAATTTCTGTCCATGTCTTTAAACGTTTGCACGTGCACGCCGCTTTCTGTTTCAGAAATCTTTGCATACAGATATTACCCTGATATCCAATTCTTTTTAAGTACTGGAATATGTATTTCTTTTATTTCAACTTCCCTTTTATCACTTCCTCTTCATTTTTATGAAAAGATGCAGCTCTACTTAAGAAACAGACTTTTAAGAGAACTATTGACCATCAAAACTGTACAAGGGATGCAGAAGTTAAACTGAAAAATGTACAGAGAAATAGACGCACCAGCTGACCTGTGCTGCTTTTGTAATGTTTGACACTAACCTGTCACAGACTGACCCAATAAGCTTTCATACCAAACAGGCAGGTCACATATGATAAAAGGTTTTCATGTCTGCAACAGTAAATAAGCTCACTTACAGGATGGTGACCTTGGTCAGCTTCTTACTAACTATATTCACTGAGTTCAGACAACTCAAAACAAATCTCCAGGCACTCTGCCGTCTCACAGCGAGAATCAAAAAGGGCAAAACCGCAATCAAAGTGGCAGCCGAGGTCCTCAGCGGGGGTTTACTCCAGGCCCCCGCAGAGCCCTGAGCAGAAGCCCCAGCAGGTGCTACAGGCATCCCGCGGGCTGGCGGCACGGGGCCGGCAGCGGCGGGGATGAAGACGCAGCGCCGACAGTGGAGACAGCCCACAGCCAGAGCGGCACAGTGAGCAAAGAGAAACCACCCAGCACAAGTTTCTTAAAGGTGTGTGTTACACAGAGGTGGGGTGTAAACATAGCCCACCTATGGTGCCATCGCACCACCGTTCCTGCGACACACAGGTTTGGTGTGCAGCCTCTGCTACCCATCCCTTTCCAGAAAAGCCACCGCACCCAGGAAAACACTCACTGAAAAATAAGAAATGCAGGAAGAACCAACTGACCTATCACGTGGAGTATAGTTATCCCTAGATAACAGAGCTGCATTTATTTAGATGGGGGAAAATACAGTTACAAATCATAATATACATGATATTTCAGCACTTTAAAACAGAAAGGATCATCTCTATTGATCAAAAAATTTGAAATGTTGCCTGAACAGGCAAATTACACCACAAAACGCATGGAAACTTTCATCAAAACTTATATTCTAAACTCTCCACACAGATATAACCCCAGGAGTAAAATGATCCAGTTTAAACATACAGATATACTAAGAAAACGTGCCACTTTACAATATCTAAGGCTTCCTTAGAATATGAAGCTTTCATTGTCATGTCTCATCACTGCAAATGCCGAGACTAGTTAGGTGCTAGCTAGACCACGACCTTATAAAATGGATACTGTGGGAAGATCTTTTTTCATTACAGGCCCTGTTTTCCAATCGCTATCATCACACAACATGTAAACCACCTCCCAAGACTTCTATACAAACAACAATATAAAACATGCTTAAAACACACCACTCTTCCAAATAGCTTCTTAAAAATCACAGGTTTGACCATATGATAATGTTACTTGCCCACTGCCTGATTGACATCTGCGTTCTGATAAAACCTTGTCTAACAGAAAACCCTCTGTTTAGCACTTCAGGCTCAGACACAAATCCCCTTTCAATCAGTTTCTAAAAGATAACATAGGAAATTTTGGCCCAAGTAGAGAGATTTTCAGGTTACTAAATAAGTAGCTGCCTAAATGCTACTTAATGCTATGGGATGGATTTCAGAAATGTATGTATGTTTATTAAAGAGAGGGAGAGATGGCCAGCAGATGTTTCTGCAATTTTAGGCTATTCACGGTATAATGCACACTCATACCAAATTTCAGTAAATAATACCAATTCAATGACAGAACAGTATGTAAAGGAAAACTTACTGCTGCTCTTGTGGCACTCGAGAAAAAAAAAAATCCTATTCAAAATCATATATCCAAAAGGAAAGTAAAGTTGACTGAAAACTATTTCTCTGTTTATACAGAGTTATATAAAAGTAAGATACCCCTACTTCAGACAGATTTCTGCTACCCTGCTAAGAGAACTACTCACTACTTTCCATGTGTATACACCTAGTGGTTCTTAAGACTCTGGCTTAACACAAAGGCTGTTTCGTGGTCTTGCTTTGTCTTCCATTAAGCCATCAATATCACCTGGGATACTCTAATAAATTAATGTAGTCAGCAGTGTGAGTTAAATAGTGCCCACCAACCCCACACTTGTACTCTACATCTAGAACAGGTGAAGTTGCATCATACTAAAAAGAACGGAGGAAAAAAGTCTCGTTCAAATGCACCCTGAAATGTTGAATTTTAAACATTGGATTTTAAAAAAACCCACACGTTGGGTGAGATTGTTCACTGCATCTCTAAGCTCAGTAGCACAAGACACACAGTTCAGAAAGTTGAGGAAGGTTGCTTCAGGCCTTGCTCCTGGCAAGGCATGAGTGGTAACTTAAACCTGGCAGCAAGCCCACGTTGCCTGTCCTTCCCCAGAGCCTCTCCCCGATGCCGCAGGCTTGCTTTATCTACCCCACGCCTGCATCCAGCCTCATCACGCTTCCTAAGACCTATCTTGAAAAAAATCCTTGGAAAGAAGATGCCTTCTAGTGCCTCTCTGGCTCGGACAGCCTGGGAAGGATTACAGCGAAGATCTCACCGTACGTACCGGAGGCAGGCTCCTGGTCCGCTCACCATAGTTTCACAAGCTACCGTTTCCAGATGAATACAGCAATCGCGCATGCTCTCAGCCTTCTGCATGTGTGAAGTACCACCCTGAACTCAAATTATCACAAGTTACTGGAGTTGTGTGGGAACTACCCTGACACACTTGTGAGGTCACAGCAACTTGACCAGAAGCGAGAGCTCCATTTCAAAACTGAATTAAAACCTGTATTCCCGCTCTCCATCATTAACTTTTTATAAATGACGGCTTTGACTAAAAAAAATGCATGACATCGAGCTTCATAATGTTTTGGGAGGAAAACTCAGTTTGGTCTTTACAAAATAACTACTGCCAACTGCATTTTGCCCCCTTCACCCTCTTAATGAAATCCTTCTTCCATCCCTCCCACTCCCCAGTTTCTTCCCCCCTTTCTTCCTCCAACTCTGCATATGTCATTACCACTTGCCTTCCACTACTCCGATACACATATGTATTGTTACCCATTTTTCTTCATTTCCTAACATCTAGATTTACTGTTCAGCTGCCTCATTGCTGTCTCCTTTAGACCTCCTCCCCTCTTTTAAGTTGCTTTGTACAGGTACCACTGCTTCCAAACACAGCAGCTAGACTGCCTGCTTTTTACTCTTTCAGCTTTTTCAGCTTTCCAAGGTGTTTCTCTGCACTACACATTACAGGTGCAAGAGAGTGATAATTCTCTTTGTTAGCGGTCTACGGACCAGTTTTGGAAGAAGTGTGACACCTCTGACATCAATAATTTAAAATATTATTAAAATTTCTTTGAATAAAAAAAAAAATCTTTTATTCCTGATATGCACTGAAACCTATCCAGTCCCTTTGAAAAATCTTTAGAACTGAAACAGTGTTTAAAAACTGCTTTCTAAGAGAGACACTCCTACTATTTCATAATTCCTTTGGTTTTTTGTAGTGTAAGTTATGGAGCTGAGTAAGATTTCTTCAGGGACAATATGGATTAATAATAGATGCAGAGGAAGAGCAGAGCTGGTGAGTGCACTCACACCCTCCTAAGCCTCACCAGATGTGAAAGCGTTCCTAAACAGTGTATTCTGGAATGCTGACACGACTCCATACACTACAGGCTCATTTAAAAAGGCAGATTTTAAAGCTTTTATACTACTACCACCAAAATGTCTGTTACATTTTAAGCACTTCCAACACAACTTCAATTTCAAATGTTCACAAGATGTGATCTACAGCCCAAGTAGAGTTTGCAGCTGGAACAATTAATAAAAGTCTTGTTAACTGTGGTGCAGGGATTTTGGAGCGCTGGGGGGCTTTATAGCTTGCATTAGGGCTGCCTAATACTTTGGAGACCGACAGGAGCCGTATGGACCTTCTTCATGGGAAGATGTGATATCCTGGGTAAAATAACACTAGAGTTCATTTAGCTTTCTGGTATATATACTGAAGTGTGCAGTATATGACGCAGCACACTGCATTTGCTAACCTTTTAAATAAGTGTAAGCCCAAATATGCTCCTGCGCAGGATGGCTGGCAAGCCTGGATGTTTTTTGATTCTACCCTGCTTCAAGCACTACCAGGTTTTCTGTTCTGTCAATAGATAACATGTTCTAGAGCAAAATAAATCCCAGACCCGGACTTATTTTGCATTACAAGTAAGTGTAGTGCTCCAGAATTATTCACATTTTGTCTTTCAAAAAAAAAAACCAAGAAAAATGCAGCTTTTGGGAGGAAATAAGAAAAAGTGAAAAATATTTTCTCTTTTCTATAGTCTAAATTCAGCTTGATGACCAGAATTTTCACCTTTCTTCCTTCTGAGGATGTACTCTGTTTCTTTTCTCTGGCCACTTTGTTTCACTTAACACAACCAGTTATTCTCCTGACTGGCAATAGAGCAGAGCACTCAAGGTGGAACACAAGGCAGATGAAGTTAAAATACATAGCGTGTATTTTCAGGTTTGTAAAAAGAAAAAAAGCCCTATAAATTAGATCATAAAATCCAAGGTCATATATAAGGAATACCAAAATTAAAGTGAATTCGAGTATCTGAAAGCGTTCAGGTTTACCTCTATTTCTTTCCACTAAAATCATCTGACCACTATAGTAAATTGAAGCAGCTGAGTTAATTCAGTTGATTGATTATTCAATACTCACAGTACAAAAATTAATATAATTTATCTCTTTCTGCATAAGATTACATAAGAAACTGCATTCAAGTTATATTATTATACTGTATAGATGTGCACAAACACAAACGCACACCTTCAAGTAAACTCACACCCAGCGGCTCTTCATCAGTAACCAATGGCTTATGAGGTCAACATGGTACAAGTTAAAGCAAAGCCAAGTACTTAAGCAACACTGCAAATAAATTCCGATAATTTCCATTCTTTTCCATCTTCCTGTAAATCTTTTCAATAATTTCTACAGAAATGTCATTGAATCAGAAGAGAAAACTGCTCACAAAAATACCTCTTTGCCCACAGAAGTATGATTCGTAATACAAAGAATCTGTAGAAGTTAGGTTCAAACTAATTTGTATATACAATTTTGCAAGAGTGTCTATGCAATCCTCATTCACAGGACTTACCAGTGTACTCTTCTGGTTTTGTATAGTTAGATGTATTCATCAAGTATATATATTGCTGGTTTAAATGCAATTAAACTCCTTTGAACAAATAACCTGGCTAATTATAGCAAGTTTTTTAAGTGTAGCCTTCCAGAAGTAGTCATAAGGGATTAACATTTCTTAAATTCATGAACGCAATTATTTTTAAGTTATGGATAAATAACTTTTCCTTAAAAAGTGATCGCTTCTTCGTATTATTTTAGATATTTCAGCTGACCACTGCCAGAGTCTCTGATTATGCATCTTATCAAAAAAATGATGGATGATAGAGCAAATTACGTGTACACTGATACATCCTGCAAGGTAACAGCTTGATAAGAATATTACTTATAGCCTATAGTTCCCCCGTGCAGCCCTACAGGGTAAGTTACTGAAAAGCTGAAGAAACTGTCAGAAGGCTTGTGTACTTGTGCATGCAGATGTGTAGACACAAATACCCTAGATATACTTTAAACATTGCACAATAAAACTTGTGCTTCACTCAGACTAGTTAACAGAAAACTTAAGAGCAGCAGATATTAGCAGTGTGAGCCAAGCTATTCAGAGCATATATCCAAGTTCCCACATTCAGAATGAGAACATTACAAGGTTAGATGTATAACATTGAATATATTTAATTTTAGCTGTTAGGTGACTCGAGCAACGACATGTGACCGTAAGGATTACGCTGTATTTCTGTACTTTGGCAGTAAGTAAGTTAGACAGAGTGACAACACAGTGTAATTACCTATATTCTAATCAGACATACCTTTAAAAATATTAACATTTCTGACTGTATATAGAAAATTGTGTATTGGCAGTTTCGGGCAACTAACACAATCCTGTGCTGGATATTAAAATCAGACATTAGAATGTATAGCTATATCTGAAGGTATCTTATTAATTTTTCTCCACAATCATTCAGTAATTCAACATAATGATTGCCAAGGTTATTAAAAACAAACAAAAACCCCACTGACTGTATTTATTCCAATATAATTTTAGAAGAAAAAAGGAAGTGCTTGCCATAAATAATTGTATGAGGGCATGAAAGGGTAGGCACCGCCTCTTTAGACCTCCATAATTTCTTTTTCAGTGGTTGAATTTCCTAAATTCAGAGGCCTGCACTTTGAACCAGTCATGCGAACAGATCTAGGTCTCTTGACTTACAGTTTTTTGATATATAAGAAAAATATTGGGCTGGAGGGTGAACTGGATTTCACACAAAAGAAAGAGCTAAGGGGAATATAGCAAGTATGAAGTTGTGATTTTGGAAAGAAATTTTAGAGGACTGGAAGTGCAATAGAAAAATAACAGTAGGTTCTTGAAGATAAATATGAAAATAAACCACAGCAAGGAGGACCAGCCCATGGCACAGTCCGAGAGAAGCCGTTCATGATATCACTATACGGATTCACTCAGGAGGTTTGACCGAAGTAACTGAAGTTAAGAGAAGTCACTCCACTGACATCAGTAGGCTTCATTCAGGCCACTACATGCAGTCCTTCTGATCCCTCTTCCTTTCATCTTGGCTGAGAATCCTCCCCATTTCACTGAACAGTACCATTTCCCATTTCTCTAAGAATCTGTGTCTGTACCCACCCCCCAGAGTTTTTTTTAACCAGTCACATCTAAGCCTCAAATCAATACAATGTATAGAGCCTCTGCATCCTTCTGTACCGGGCAGGAGCAAAGTCCATTGAGTATATTAGGGCTAATGGGAAGGCAGTGGGTTGAGGAGAGGCTTGAGAACTTTGGGACCATTAGAGTAATTGCAAGCAGTGAAAACACACACTGGTAAAACATAAGGGAAATTATTTACTTTTGCTTTTTTAAGGTGTGCATAGGGAGTACGACGCTTTTTCATGCAAATTATTTACAGCCCAACCAGAGCATAAGGCACATTAAACATTGCAACACAGGTCCAAATTTTATTATCTAATGTTCAGACCTCATGGCTAGTCAGAATATCGGCTAAGAGAACATTTTAAAAGCAAACTCTGCCCTCATGGAGCCTGCCATGACTGGGTTTAAGTATTTACTATGCTTTGAACGAGTGCTTTACAATTTCTTCTGGTGTATGCGCGACAATGTTGACAGGCATTTCTATCAGTTCAGGATACTAACTGGAGAGACTAAAACATTATCAGACTATGTTGGCCAAATGTTTGAAAGCAAGAAATCTCCTATTGCTTCAATTTCCTTCAAATACTTAATATTTTCCTTTGGGGAAGTAACTTATGTTTTATCATAATGATTTCTATTTGCTTCTGGAGCATGAGTCATGCTCTTCAATTATTTTCAGCTGATTGTGTAATTATTAGTGAGAATGGGGTTTGGCTAGTCTTTATTCAGTTTGGGTTTTTTTAATAAGAATTTCTGCTTACCTTCAGGTGAAGTACCTGGCTTTTGAGAAAACACAGAGCTTATTTTACTCTTCTTGCTGCTGTTGCTGTTGACAGACAAGGTGGACTGAATTTTTCTGTGCATTTTTTCTGAAACAGGAGCCGAAAGTTTTCTGTTGTCTGCAGGCATGTGCTTGACGCCGTTGTGAATTCCACTTCCATTACTCAGACCCGCGTGGCCATTTTGGATTTTGCCACTTTCTTCCTCACCCCTTTCCAGTGCTGAAGTATTTGGCTGAGGCAAACGTTGAGGTTGTGCTTAAAATGAAAGAAAGAAAGGGTTAATTTAGATTGTAAATTGGTAACTGAACACTTTAGGCTAGTCTGGGAAAGCAACCTTCATTGCTTGTATTGATCAAAGAATAGACTGAAAAGTTAACGTTCCCCCATTAAAAAAAGAGAGCAAAAATATCTCTAGATTAAAAATAATTATTAGGTATTCAGAAAGCACCTCATGTCTGTATGAGGCCTAGATTCCCTCTTCATCATTGCACGGAAAGGTTCACAATGCTCTGTGAATTAGACACAGAGAATACGGCAAGTAATGTGAAGAAGGAAAAAATCAGGAATGGGAGAAAAAGCAGCAAAACTGAGATAAACTTGGGTTAAGGCTGCCAAATGAAGAATGGGGGGAAATGCAGCAGAAGGAGAGGAAAAAAGTAGGGGAGACAGGATACAGACTGCAGTAACAGCAGTGAAGCTGCAGGATGGCCAACCTGCCAGTCTTCAGAAAACAACCTGAGTGACAAGGTAGGGGACCCCCAGACAATGAGCCACCACAGACCAGTACATTAGAGAAGAATAGGAGTCTCCAGGTAACTAACAACAGTTTGAGCTTGAATTCATAAAGATTGTGTATTGCTGGGACGAACAAAACCAATCAAAATCCGGTTTTGTGGAGAAGGTGATCCAGTCACCAGAAGGAACTTACATTCAAACACCACACAGCCGTGGCAGGCCAGAGTCCCCCCCCTCCATATTCCTCAATTCAGAATCACAATTGTAAAAACGGCTGCAGTGGGCCACTTAGGGCTTTAAAGGCAACAAACTGAAATCTACACAGGAAAAGAAATACAAAAACCTGCTAAGGCAGGAATCTGCAGTGGCCTGGTTAAGACTCCGAGAGTACATTCTAATGAAAGAGCACGAAACTTGACCATTCTTTGTTGAGCTACTGTCTCATAAAGGAGCGTATTTTTTTTATAACATGGAAAATACATTGTCTATGTATTTAAAATCTGTATCTAAACAAAAGAAAAGATGCAGGATTTTTTTTTATGTAAAGCTTTGCAATAAAAAACCAGTAGTTTCCAATTAAAGGTTCTTATGCAGAAAAAAAATGCAGATTTTTTTTGAAAACTAATTAAACTATACACATAGTAACACAACAAGATTTCATAATCAAAAAGCATCAGCCCAATCACCTCTCCTAATCAAAACACTACTGCATCATGCTTGGACATAAAGAGGTTTTCAGACAGTACAATCTTCAACTATTTATAAATCTAATATCAAGGAAAAAGCCCAGATTCTACTGAACACTCAACTGAAGAGAGATTAGAAAGTGCCAGCAGTAAAGAAAAACAGTGCTGCAGTTCATTCTCTTTTCAGATGATTCACATCCATTTTCAGATGATTTCACAGTATTGCTTCGTATGTAGATTACACTGTGTCCAAGATAACAATATGTATAGATAATTACAGTTAGCTTCCTCTAAAAGAAACGTCTCCACTGATCAATTCAGGTACAAGCGACCGAGCTTTCGGACAAATACTACTGGGATACACAGACACACATGCTCTCTAAAAAGACTCTCAGTTCTGAATTTGCCTAACAAACCCTCCATGTTTCCCTTTTATCAAGGACATTGATACTATTCTCAGATTGCTTCCTCGGACTTGTCCAGATTAAACTTCAGAGAAAACTTAAACTCCTGGTCACGTTCACAGGCAAAAAGAGATACTTTTCATAATAGTGTAAATCTGAACTGGTTCATTTTTTTCTTGCCATTTGATTTTTCTAGTCACAGCAACTAAGATTTTAAGAAGACACCCTAGACTACCCACATCTACGTAGGTCAGAGTAACCCTGACTGAACCTACCTTACAAAAGTGATAATTTTGTGTCGCAGGAAAGGGAGGGCTGGGGGAAACATTCATGCTTTAGTCTCCCCAAAGATGTTGCAGGGAAGACAAAGATCATTCCCTTCCAATACCAGCAGTTACTGCTCATGAACCTCCAAGCCACCAGAGCAGGAGCACAACAGTGTCTGACAAATGAGCATCTAACTGTTGCCCAAAAAGTTTTTGATGACAATATAGAAACTGCTTCTCCTTTCAATTTTGTATTAGTGCTTGCAAAACCTACGCGTGTGCATAAGCAAGGCACTCTGGAGTTCCATTTGTGGCATATATTCTGCTAACATTTCCAGACTATCATAAAAGCCCCAAACCAAGTTTTTTAGGGAGTTTTCTCCTACCTGAAACAGGGTTCTTTAAAAGTATACTACCAGGAACCCTTTGTGGAGGACATCTTTCCACATATGTGCAAACCAAATTTTGTTATAAAACTAACCAAATCCTTCCATTTTAAAAACAGTAAATGTAGACCAAACTACAGTCAAAAATAAAATCTTTAGCAACCACAGGAATGAAAACTTTTACCCTCTAAAGTTCAGTGTTCATATCCATAGCTCCCCATAGCTGTATTTGCAATATCCTACTCAAATGTAAATTGTACTGTTAAGAACAGTGTTTTTCACGTTCCGTGTAACAATGTTTCCTCACACTGAGCCACTGCCTACAATTCCCGAAAGTGGAGTGGTGCAGTTGCACCAATAATGTAGAATTACTGGGGAGGGGTTAACCTTCCTCAATAAATAACAGCAACAGACTATACTAAAAATTCTGTATGTCTGGACACGCAAGTTTCTAAAACTGATAGTTATGACCTTTTCCAAGCCAGCTAAATTGGTGGTGGCAGCTTAGAATTGTTTGCATATTTTTGGTGCTTTGCTACAATACAGTAACTTGGCAAATTATCCAAAATTCCATCTTCAAAATTAGGTGTGTTTCTGTCAAACTGTGGGTGAATGGGAAGTCTTGGGGAATCTAAACAGTCATTTGTGTTTGCTTTAATTATTATTTTTACTATGGGTTTTTTGGGGAAAGGGGTAGGTTTTGTTTTCGTGGTTGGTTGTTTGGGTTTTTTTTTAATAATCCTGTTCCCAAAGTACTCTTACTTCAGTCTTTTAGCATTAACATACAACTTTTTAGCTGACTGGCTTTACGGTATTCATATGTGATACGCAGGTCAAATCAAAATGGAATAAAACCCCAAATGGATTAGTTATCTCAATTTAAATTTATTTTAACTTTATTGATAATTTTGCACTAGGGAGACTTGAATCTTATGGTTAAAACACACTTGAAACCAATTAGGAACCATATGACCACATTCTAGCATAAAGAACAAAAGCAACTGACAGTTCCAAGATTAAGCCACAACCACTCAGTTTAAAACAGAAATATTTTTACCTTATTTTTTAAAGGTTGTGTATATCTTAAAAAAAAAGGTGTAATATGGGGAACGACACAATGCTTCTTAAAACACAGTGATACCCAGGGACTCTCACTCTCTCTTTAATGATCCACTGCTCTCATTCAGCTGTCTTTCTTTTTTCAAATCTTTACATATGTGACAGCTCTCAAAAGTAGACCATAGACCATCTGGCATTTTCAGAGGTGTAACTTGTGCAAATTCAGCTCTACTGGGAACACAATGCTATCTTCTGCCTGCGTTATAAAAGATACAATAGAATGTAGAACTTATGAGTTGTTTTGAATTATTCATTTTTTGCCTGTATATTCAAGAAATTTTACAAACTCTGCATTTTGTACTACATAATCACATGCGTTAAAGGTACAAAGAAACTTTTTGACACCTCTTTTCTACAGAAAGATGGCATTTTGTTTGATATGTGAACATTCAGTGCCTGTTATATCATTCTAAACAGGCCGTGTGCTGCTACAAAAGATCCCATTTTACACTCTATGTATGAGCAAAAATTTTATTCTTGATATTCAGTAACTAATGCAATACACATCAAAATTTCAAATATGAGTTGGATGAACATTCAGCATCTTCAAATCAGGATGGCACTGGTCACTTACTATATGTTAAAGATTTAAAAAAAAAAATCATTCCTCACACAACATAGAAATATTGTCATTTCAAACATCCACAATGAATAATTTCAAATGTCCTAAGAAATACTGTGCTTTTTAGGTTAATATGTTTTTAATCTTTAGCAAAACCAGTAGATTTAAGTCAATATTTTATACAGTGCTAACACTAGTGGATTTTCAATAAGAATGATAAATATTGGATTAATGATTCAATAGACTGAATCTTTTTTGATAGAAAACTAGCAGATAATGTAGCTAGTAATAACTATACATGAATCTGCTGCCTGTGGAAAAGCAATAAAAAGCCAATATATTGCTATAGCATATAATCTATTAGCGTGTTTCACTGCTTCCTTGTCATTGGTTTCCTTGCAAAGTGGGCCTTAATACAATAACTTCTGCTGCTATTTAACTGACTTTACATAATAATTTAATTGTGAGGTTACTATCTGGCGAATAAATATTCAAGTACTAAACATTTACTGTGGTTTTGATGGTTTTGAAGTAACTATGCCCATTCTCATTCAGACAGTAAAATCCTTAGCGCAGTTTAAATGAATACGCGTGCATATATGCACACTGACAATACATTGTTTACACCTTGCAAAATAACAGCTATTCTTAGGAGAAAAAAACTGATGGATGCATTTAACAGAAAAATGTATGTCAACACAGGGAAACTCTCAACCAAAAGAGGACAGTATAAGCTATCATTAGGGATTTTAGACAAAACACAAAAACAAACATACACGGAATGCAGACTCCTCAGAGTCAAAGTGAATCAAAAGAAAACATCAGGAGGGAGAGAAGAATTGAGACAGCTAATTAGTAGCCTAATCACATCAAAAGCGATTCCAAGGCAGCTGATCCAGATGTCCGTGGACTTTGCTATGCTGGCCAATGCCACTGATAGAAAAAATACTCCCCAGTTTGCAGCCGGGGTCATCTGACTGCATACCCAGACAGGTAAGAACACTGTTTTTCTTCGTTTATGACACTATAATTTATGATATTGAATCAGGCCACAGAGGCAATATTTTTGCAGGTGGACTAGGGAGGAATAAAATGCACAACTCCTGGGTGTAAAAAAATGTAACTTTTGGTATTTTCAAATATTGAGAAAATAGAAAGTATCATTTCATTTGAAAATATCCTCAACACTTCTCCACCTCCCAAAACAGTTGCAACCACCATAAGAGGATCAGGTCGTCTTCGAAAATACAGAGGTCCTGCTTGGGTCCATTAATGCTGAAAGCCAAGATCTACATGCTAATTTGAGCTGGGGAAACTGTTTGATCTCAGTGGCAGCTGCTCCTACTCCCTCTGCATGGATCACACAGAAGGGATCACATGCAAGGGAGGTGAGAATTGGGCCTCTGTTTTTTATCAGTGCTTCTTCATAACACTAAGCTTGAGGGGAAAAATAAAGCAGATGACAGATAGTCATGGATTGCACAGTAAAACCAGGGGCTGCCTGGATTCTAGAGTAAAATGAAGGTGATTCCAAATTGCTTCTGGAAAAGACATAAATTCCCGAGACATAAAAGGCAACATTTCCAACTGACTAGCAAAAAACCTTACCTTTACAAAAATATTACAAATTGTATGCATTCATGCGCTCAATAAGCATAAAATTTCAGTGAAGCTGGGAGAACTCAAATGTCTCAATCTCTCTCCCCACTTTTCTAACTAAAATCCTGACTAGTCTCTGCGTGGATCTTCAAACTACATCAATAGTTTTCTCTGCCTAGCTATCCAGAATATTAACATTCAGATTACAAGATGTACCTCTGAGTCAACCTGTGAAGTGGCTTTTGTCAGCAATTATTTTTGAATATTTTCTAGGACATAAATAGCATATACTGCAGCTTCCATATCACAGAAGGCATACATTAACTAAATAACAAGGTACCATCAAGGTACAATCTATCTTTTAAAATCAATTTTTTACACTGAATTTTTTATACCATGCTGACTTTACAAGGAAAACAAAGTACCAACTAACAGCATCAACCACCTTTTTAGAATTGCTTCTTCTAAGACATGAGGACATCTTCAAAATGAATACAATATATTATTATGAAACAGGATGTCCTTTGTAATGAAAATACTGTAGTAAAATTGCTGGTACGAGTTTTACAGGACCCACACTGAGAACACTTTGTTAAAATACGTCTGAGAACACATCCAGGGAACACCAGGTGTAACAGAAATGGGGCTGGCAGGGGACAAAGGGAAAAGACATTTTATCCCGTCAGCTCTCAGTCAGTGAAGGGCTGACAAGAATGGCAAACGCATGTCTGCATGTGTGTTTATGGGTTGAGAAGGCGACACAAGTGCGCAAGACGGTGCCAAAAGTACTCTTAAATCTGTGCAAAGACACCTGCAGTGCCTTCCTTTGGAAGCACTGCAGGACCTTGCACACTGTTTGAAGGGTTGCAGGAATTGTATAAAGATGTCTTTGACGTACCCAGAAAGCAGCAGTTACCACAGGGAAGCATGAAAAGGGCTGGTAGCCAGAGGTTTACAAAGTTGATAGGCATTCCCCACTGAAAATGTGGAGTGAATTTCTCTATTTACAAATCCTCTTTCCTGACATGTTTCTTCCAAATGAAGAAATTCCTGCTGGTTTTTTTAATGCAGCAACAGCAAATTTTAAATCATTGCTGAACTGAGTAAATCCTGAACATTTGATTACCTATCTTTTAACAATGAACTCAAAATCCAAGTATCCTTTTGTCTTCAATTACCATTAGATTACCAGTAAATTCTCCTTTTTTATCACACACAAATCTTGCAATCATTAGCAATGTTTTTTTGTGAGACTGCAAATATTGGCATCTATGATAAACTTTGAAGATGATTTGAAAATTCTTGCTAGATCACAACATAGTTAGAAATAAAATTATTCACCTAATGCAATGATTGATAAATCACGTCTACATCAAGCAAAATATAGTTCCTACTGTAGCATACAGTTTTTCATTTCTTGAGAACAAGCAGCCGTAGCTCCCCATGAAAAATCCAAGAGAAGAGCCAAACACAAAACAGGACATTGTAGGTAACAGGCGCTCAGACACCCGGGGAATAAATTTCTATATACAGCTGTGTACAAAAGTGGGAAATTTTACTCCAAGCTTTCCACTTGCAACATTTATCTATCCATTTTTCTCCTCATACATTCTGCTAGAGGACTGGGAAAGAACTGTGGTCTATTTGTTCTTATGTTTCATAGCATTACAACTACTCAGAGCAGTAGCAACCGTTGCACAGACATGTGCCATGGCAGGTTAACTCATGGTCACCATTCCAACGTCTCATGGTGTTTTACATATTAATCAATCACTTCTGAAGGTGATTTTTTTTTATTATTTAAGGCAAAATGCCTAGTTATTTCTTCCTATGTTTTCTACACAGGCAACTTATTAAGAGGGGTAATGATCTACTTGATTTTTGTCGTGGTTTTTGTTGTTCTATTGTTAAATCTTTCTTTATAACGCACCATGCTTTGTAGAAATTGGATATGAGAGCAAAATAATACAAAAATTAAAATTCAGATAATCTGGCTTTTTGTTAATTTCTGAAGTGCTGGAAGTGATCTATTTCTGAAACACAAATTTAGTAAACATGATTTAGTAATTTAGTAAACATGAACACAATCCTCGAAACTATAAAGGATACAAAGGGGTGCCAATCCAAGACAATCCCTCCTCACCAAGGAACAGAATGCTTCGCTTCTGGAGCTTTAATTTTAAAAGGAAGGTTAATTAACCACTAGACTCCACAAAGGAATCCAAGCTGTTGGTATGACGATTACAGTAGTTATACAATTAGCACCTATTACAACATATGGTTATGTCACTGCATAAAGACATACTGGTGTCCCATGGAACTTAAGACATTAAGTCAAAGATTTGGAACAGTTTTGATGCCCCACACCATTGTGTTACTTGTTCCCAAATCAAATAATAAACATCAAAGAGAAGCTACAAACAACAGGATATCGCTTGCTGGGTATTGCCTCATAAGCGGCACAGCAGGATGTACCAGACAGGAGAGATAACCTCAATGTCATTAACAGCCATAACCTGGGCAAGTGCACAAACAGGTTCTCTTGGCTCCACCACCTCCCACTCCCTTCCTCAAAACTCCAACAGCCACTGAAAAACCAGACAATGTTTCACCGCAAGAAAAAACATGGGATGGTGAGGCAAATAGTTTCTCAGCCTAGGCCTAGCCATTGGCCTTTGAGTGAGAAAATACTCAAAGGTCAGGTTTATTCTCCACTGACAATATATACTGAGTTTTCAGATGACAGGATTACAGTGTTCAGTTAAACTCCTACAAATATACACAAAAACTGGCTGTATTTGTTTTAAAAAGAACATGAAGGCAAATGCTTGGAATAAGCAATTCCCTTAATGTTCACCTTTGATTTCTAGTCCTCCACTCATCTAAGTGACAGAATTTCAGAAGACTCCAAAAAGTGCTCCATCTCAAGTGTGAATCCCATGTCCTGCTCTTAGTGCTTTTTTGTCATCTCTATAATTCTAAGTAACACCCAATGCTACTATTAACAAAACTAACAAGATGCAGATAGAAAAAAATAGGAGTGAAAACAGGACAGCACCAAACAAAGGGTAATGTAAAAAGGTAGCAGGAAAACACACAGAATATCGGTACAAAAATAGGAATGCATATATTGATATCTGAGTTTCAGACCCCTTTCCTGCATTTATTTTCTCTCTGCTACTCTTTCCAGCAACCTAGGGCTGATGCTAACTTTGGCATCAGCTGATACCAAGTACCAGAAAACCAAAGGAAGAAAGAGAAAGTACAGCTGTAAGGAAAATGGAACAGGAGAAGCAAATGGGCAGTAACCACGAGGAACAGACTAAAACTTGGGATTTTACATTATTAAAACAATAGTCAGGCAAAAACATCAAAAGAAAAAAGAGCAGATAGCAACCACCCAGAAGAAGACAGCACTGGAGGGGAAGAAGACAGAAAGGGAAAAAATACCTAGTGAGCTGAGCAACTTCAGTCTGTGAGGGTAGAAAAGAGTAGGGAAGAAGAAACAAAAAAATTCACAAGTAAAATCCCACTAGAGCTGAAGTATTTGCTACAAATTTTACAAGTAAGAAAAGAATTAAATGATAAATCACTAGACGATAAGCAATGAAATAAAATGCAGATAAACACATCATACTTATACAGTGATCTAGCACTGAAGCAACAGTTCCCCTTCTGCTCGAGGTCAGAGAGGCTCCTGGAGCCGAGGCCAAGAATCAGCCACATTCAGCAATAGTGGCATGATGGAAAATGGAAATTCTGTGTCAGAAAGCAGGGCGAGGACTTGAGGTCCACAACAATAACTCTTCATGACCCAGCTTGCCATTACTACAGACTGGGTAATTAATAGACTGATTTTCAGCAGGAGAAAAAAGATGTGGAAACATAGTAGAGAGTGCAGCAAGTGTCCATCTATTTCCCAATCCTGAAAAAGCAAAGTTTGAGGAGAAAGAGAAGCCACACGTATCTGCACGGACGACATTAAACACATTGAGAAGGGTTAGTCTCTGTTACAGACGTCCTTCAGCTACGGGAATTCCCTCAGAGCAAGCAGTGTCTTAGGAGGTGGGCACAGGATGCCTGTCACCGATCCCACCTGGCTGCTATGCTCATGGGCTGAACGAGTGGGGCCTCCCCGTCCCAAAGCACTCCAGGGACCCCAGGTCACCAAAGGATTTTGAGTCACACACAGAAAGTCCAGGCAGAGCTGCCGTAACCAAAGCTGGCTCTTGAGCTACTTTACACCACTAATGCACCAGCTTGGCATTAGGATGACCCAAAAATGACACCTCTTTGTCCTTTTTTGAATTAACCGTTTTGGTGTGCCTTGAAGAGATATGGCACAATCTCACCCAAATTGTTTTTGTGCAAGCTGTACCAATTAGATTCTTGAGAATACACCTTGAAAAGTCTTCTTTGCAGAGTTCTTGAAAAACCTAAATTCTCTTTTTTCCTTCCCTAGATTCAAAACTGCAGGCAGCCATAGACTAAAGGCTGCATCTTTGCATCAGAGCTCACTGCCCTTTCCCTTCCCCACCCCACAGGCAGTTTAACTTTGTTTTACACTAAAACAGTAGTTTCATATGGTGAAGCGAAAGGCAATGTTACATTTCAGAATGTAAAAATTTATCAGCTAAGAGATTCGTGTGTTCAATTCAAAGCTGAATGTGCTAAACACATGATCATGGTCACCAATACTTAGCACAAAGGAAAATGTTTTTTACTAACTTCTTATTTACTGTATTCTACCAAAATGATCTAGGAAGTTCTCTTTCTGACTTAGCTGGACATGCCCACCCATCCTGGCCAAGCTTTCATACACGACTTCCATTACATGAATTCAATACAGTAAAAAAAAGTATGCTAAATGAGTTTTTGCCTACTGCTCACGCACACATCCCTAAGAGCAGTGCAAAAGTCAGATTGCTGACCGTGCCTGGTGAAGACCGAACTTCCTGTAAAAACGACGCACTTCGTTTCCTGAAAGGAAGCAAAGCATAAGCTGCTCAAACAATTCACAAGAAAGATCTGATATCTGAGCCACGCAGTTACAAATCTGTCCTGCTAGAAAAATACAGTGTCACATCAGTGACCAACAGCTACAAGCACAAAAATTCAGAGAAACAAATGTATTAATGCAAAGGAGAAAGCACCAGGTTATCCGAAGGAACGGGCAAATTGTCTCAACAGGATGAAATTACCTGTAAAACTTTTTTCTTTCATCCCACAACTGAGCTAAAATTCTGATTCTCCACTCTGTTCATGAAACAAGATATAAATCTCTATGAAATTATTGTGCCCAAATGGTTTCAATATAGTAGAGGCCAGTAGCACCTGCAAGTCCTTATACTGCAGAACTGACTGAATAGCAGCAGAATACTGGGTTTTATCTCTAACATACAGAAAGGGAATATTCTTATTTCAACATGTTTAAAAGCATTCAACATTACATATGGAACCGTTCTCATTCTCCATTAAAAAAAAAATAATTCTTTCAACTTATAAAACTACATAATTTGGCCCACTGAGGTTTATTTAGTTCACCTTTTGTTTAAAAATAATTCTAAGTAGCATTTACATTTGGACGAGGCCCATGCTTTGAATCAGTGTTTCTTGCAACAAGGATATTTTTTCTGAAAACCTTATGTTTTGTCTTATTTAGAAGGCATAGTTCCCTTTACCTGCGGAGGAAAGAAAATCCTTCTGTACGCTAATCACAATTACTTTTTTTTAAATGGAGTGCAGATACAGCAGTGAAATCTGTGCTATGTCAACGTTATTCACAATACTGAAAAGTGTCCATTTTTACATTTAAAAACATTTTGTTACAAGGTTTTGCAAATAAGCTGAAGGACTTCACAGAAAAGAAACAGCATTTTAAGTGAAAGCATTAGAATTTACAGTAACTTTTTTCTTTTTCGTCCTTTCACAATTCAAGAGCTACAAAAAGTCACAGCTGAGGCAGCAACCTCCTCTTACCCGAACAGACCCAAAGTACAGCGGGAAGCTCTGTCTCATAGCAAAGACAGCAACTACATCACACGCAAACAACCTTCCTTCGCCGCTTGTACAAGCCTTCAGCCCCACAAAAACATTCATGTCATCAACAGCAACAGCAGCTCCACCAGGCTGGTGGTGGGTGAGCCAAACTGCTGCCTCCATCCCTTTGTGCTGCACAGCTGTGCCGTGCTTGGGAAACATCTCAGCCTCCCTTCTCGCATTTCTTGGCCCCGAACAGAAAAGCTCTTAGGAAACCATTCAGACAACTGCCAAAAGGACAGAACTGCCCTGGTTTTGATACATCCTTATCCACTCCGCTAAAGATTCACACCATCTGCCATTTTATTTGCACTGTTGCCATAGTCCTGCCACTTGGAGTTAATTCCAGCACCCTTTTTTTTACTGTTCCTTCAGCATAACTAGTTACATTTTATTGTGCCATATCATTTCCTTAAGCTGCTGGAATGAACCACTCACAATGGGAACATCTCCCTACCACCTTATATTTAATTCGTGTTATGCTAATTTAGACAAAATTCCTTGTTTCTGTGCAGTACGGTACTGCCAAGCCAAACTACTCAAAAATCATTACTTTTTTTTTTTTTCAAATACATCCTTTTTATTGGCATTCTTAATTTTGAGTCTTTAACTTTCAGCTTTTCTCAGTAGCTACAGACTAAGACCAGGTTAATTTTGTGTTTATTTTATGAAAATTTAAATCTCACGTAATCACGACTTTAGAAGCTGAAATTTTCATAGTGTGTTGTAATATTTAGAAGTTTCTGGGGTGTTTTTTTCCTGAATGCACAGTATATTTTCATAATGTTTGATTTACTGTTAATTCTGAAATAGTTAAAGCACTCATTCTAATAAGGTTCACTGCTACTTACAAAATAGCCTAAATGTTGATGTTAACACATAGAAGCTGAAATGAACAGGCCTTTATGCTGAAGCACTTTAAAAACATTTCCAGTCAGCCTCTAAGCAGAACCTTCCCGTCACAGCTTACAGATATGTAAATGTAATAGAGAAAGAAGTGGGGAAGCAGGAAAAAGGACTGTTCAAACAAACAACAAAAAGAGGGAAAAGAGGGAATAGAGAAAATTATGCAAACAGAAAAGAGAAAAATGGCTTAGAGACAGCAACTATAATAGGGATAGGTCAGTCTTTTCTCTCTCTTTTTACTTTATAAAATAAATATGGGAAAGAGGATGCAGAACTATCTATAAAGAATGAGAACAAACCTTCAGCACTCTTCCAACTTTGACTCCACCTCGATAGCCAACACTTCTCTTTCTACCATATCACTAACCCATATCCTTTACTTTCTTTCAAAATTACCATAATTTCTACAGGATTTTTGTTTAATGATCAATGATGTTTGAAGTGCCATTCCATTACAGTCATTGTGAAATGGATTTTTAACTCTGAGTTTAAGTTTTGAGAGCAAAGTGGGTTATTCTACAGGAACCTTCCCTGTGCCATCAAACAAGTCTTTCCTTCTTTTCTACAAGGACCTGTTCCACAAATATCCAACAAAATATTGATAATGAGACCTAAACTTCTTGTCCTATTCCAGCTACCCCAGCAGAATCCCTGGTGTGGATGCAGACACGATAATGAACGAAAGCTTTTGCCAGGTTATTTTCTGTTGTTCAATGAGGTCTCTCTGTTAGGTTGCTCTTCTCACAGAGCTAGAGTAGAAGATGCTCTGCTATACACAAACAGTTAAAACCAAATGGTGATTTATTTAAAATTAAGACTGAGTTTATCATTTAAATGGTAGGGAAAAGATTCCTCAGGCATAACGTTACCCTACAGATAGGAATCAGAAAATCAAGTGGACAGAGAAGTAGATGAAGTAACAGTCAAAGAAAAGGAACAAGAAGACGAAGGGAGAAAAAAAGATAACTTCTATTAGAATTCCTCCTTTAAAATGGTGTTGTGCGTGCGTTGTTTTTTTCCCTTCCATATCTTTCCAAAGTTACACAGTCTTATTTGTTGTAAATACAAAACTCACACTAATTTCACATCTCCAAGTCTTGATCCAGCACAGAAGAGTTTACAGAATGGCTGTGATGAAGACTGTTATGAAACATGTAAAAGATCTTTATAGCTACTTTAGATGTATGAATGTACACTGCTAGATACTTTATAGAGTGATTAGTGTATAGTCCCACTGAAAAGATCTATTCCCATATAAAAATATTTCTCAATATTGGTTTTACATTATAAATATGATAGTGACTATTATCACTAAAAAGTAAGCACACAGTAAAAGCAATATATATTGAGGTAGGGAAATACTTTATAAAATCATACTTACAAAGTGAACTAGGAAATACTAATTTGGTATATAAGCTGGTGTAATTTAATAAAATAACATATATGAAAACTACATGTGCATTATTCAAAGTTAGCTCTGTATCCTGCCTCACCATCGAAGTATTTTTTTATATCACCTCTGTGAAAAAGTCAGGTTGATCACTCAGACAAACCTTTCCAAGCAGGCTGGTCCCAAATCTTCTCACCAAAACTTAATGTTTCCTTCATTTTGATATTCAAATAAAAAGAGTATTGTTCACTAACGTCCTGTATTTCTGAACTGTACATACCTAAAAGATGTTCACTACGGTTTGACACTGCTCTTATAGCCAATTTTGATCAACATAATAATCTCTCACTGCCTTTTTATTAAAATGTGAATTTTATTTCAACTTGCAACTTACAGAATGCAGTTAAAATATGCATCTGTCCTAATAAAGAAAGGATATGGGAAAAGGTACATGCCTTCTAACTGGCTAAGAGATTTTAATTTTGAAGATGTATTTCAGAGCTACCCATACTTTAAGGCAGGCCTGTTCCTGCTCCACTGAGGAATGGGCAAACGACCTGTGCTGTCTCTCAGGGGCAAAAACTTGCCCTGAAGGTCAAATCTGTCTCATAGGCCACGTATTTTATAGGCTTGCCTAACAGTTTGCTTTACTTGACTTGTCTCAAAAGCAAACTTCATAACATTTTATGCAAACATTATACAACCTTAAGTCTGAGCTTTAAATCAATAAAACTCACTTAAGCTTGAGGAACCTCTGCCACAGGAAATAGCCTCTTAGTTGAAATTCTGCTGTAATTAACATTAGCATTGCTAAATCTTACATTTTTCTCTAAACAAGTGTCATAATATTTATAGCTTCAGATGAAAGTAAAAACATTATAATCGCGTTACTGCACAGAATTTGAGGGAAGCAGGTTTAAAAGTAAAATTTAAGCCTCTAATTTTCATGGGTCAAGGCAAAGTTTTTTGAGTTTGAAAGCTCATATTAGTGTTAGAATGCCATGGGTTTGCATTTCATAATCACAAATTTCAAGAGCAGTCTCCGTAGAAAAACATGTTTCTCACATGCCAGAAAACTACAGTTCATTTAAAAATAGTTAAGGCTCATGTGGCAAAAAAATTAATCATTCTCTTAAATCAAGCCTCGATATTTCTAGAGGCCTACCTCATCAGTATAATGAGTAAACAAAACCAGTATTAGAAATAGTCTGAGTTACCACACCTGTTTGACGTTTGAAGAGTTTTCAAAGGGATCCTTTGGGTTTGGATCATGAAGAATTTATTTTTTTTTAAAGGTAAAGCAAAAAGCCACCACCACCACAACAACAACATGCAAATAGGTCATAGACTCCTGTTTTTCCTTGTCTATTACAGAAATACTTTCACAGAAAGGTACTTGTGGGTACTTTTACACTGCAGATATTATCAGAATGCATCACAAGTAAGTAGTATTCAGACCTTTCTTTCCTCTGGATAGCTATTTAAAGCAGCAAAATGTTTAACCATAATTACTTAGCTAAACCTTCTGCTGCGACTATGAGCCTTTCTTCATCTTTCTTTTTTTTATCAGTAAATACAAAATTCAAAAGATTAAAAACTACTTTGGCCCTCTACATTTTGAAGAATTAATTATTTTGATGTCTACACAATAGAAAGTACTACTTTTCAGCTGTATAAACCTACTCCAAGCGTTCCACACATATGACAGCAAATACAAAATTTTAAAAGAGAAAAACTAAGAGAATTTTTGCCATGGTTTAAGTTCAAGACATTTTTGCCAGAAAACAGGTTCCTAAAAGTACAACTTGCATGACGATACTTTCATGCACTGTGTAATTTGGTGTTTTCTTTGCTAAAAATGGCTAACTGAATACCGTTAGTACTGAAAATAGCAGACTGAAACCACACTGACTCATTGGTTTTGTAGTATAATATTTCACGTAGAACGCAGTCAGAGTTTTACTACTCTTCCTCTTTAAGGAACCACTACAAATATATTTTACTTTTTCCTCTATATGAGGAACTAATCAGGAAAAGAATATAAATATTCTTTCCCGTCTAGGCATAACAGCACATTAATTCTGAGACAGTACCAATCGAACAAAGGAAAATATTCTGAAATTAAGATACAATTTACTTCAGGCCCAAACACAGCAAGCACAGTAATCTTCACATTACTTGAAGAATTTCACCTTTGTCTGGTACTGATGATTACTGTCATCCAAACTTCCCCAGCCTCAGACCATAAATTCAGATGATGTTCTGAGAGTCAGAAGTAAGGTAAAACAGAAAATGAAAGGCTCCAGGTAATTCTGGCTACTAGTGATATGCAGAATACATGCACCTATCTTATGGTCATCTGGTGCAGTTTAAAGTTCTCATTGAAGTTTGACTTCTGTTCCATAAATGGATCAACAACAGGAAGAAGTTTATTTCTCCACATGGAGTCACCACAGAGGATACAAATTCCTCACCTATCGCAGTCCACCATTAACTGCAGTCCTTCAAAACATTCAACCTAGAGTTAAAGGGGAGAGGCTACATAGAAAACATCTGCACTCCACAGCAGCTCTGTTTACAAGTGAGGGACCACTAACTTCAAGGACACTTGGGTCCTTCCACAGGTGACTTCTGTAAACACAGAAGACCCTGTCTTAAACTCTGAAGACTGTAACTGTTAAGAATACAGCTAGCTTGGAAAAAGCTCTCTACCCAGGAGAGGGTGAAATCAAAATTAAATGACAATCCTATCGTTGCGCAACAATGAGGTGTGACATTCCCTGGATGTAAAATTGTCTCAGCTGAGTGGTTTGATCCCAGAAATTCCTAGGGGAAATCAAATGGTGAAAAAATGGATACACTTTCAGCAAGAAAAGACCTATCTTTCTGCAGAAGTCTTCCAGGTAGACACTGGAAAGACTGCATCATCTTTATCCATTTAAAAAAGGAGGAAGGAAATCTAAACAACCCGAGCAGAATTGTCAAGACTCAGGTGAACAGTAGTGAACATGAGCTTCAGTTGTGTATGTGTGCACCAGCTGCAAACTCTGATTAGTTTATTTGGAATACTGAAAATGTTTGGTCTCTTGGTATCTTGATAGCACTGGCTTCTGATTTCTCATTTGTATGTGCTCAGCCTACTGCGAGAGCACTATTATTCATTCTTCTCCTCAGCTTCAGTTGGTGCATCATCAGTAGGAGTAAACCCATGGGTCCTTCACAGGCCCTAGTACTTCTGATGCACAACACACTGGCCTGCCTTCAAGCCAACTAAATTCCAAAATTCTGTTGAACAGCATAATTTTCACCACCACCTTTATGAGATGCGTTATCTTGACTAGCATGAATACTCCAAATATGCTGTACAACATACTTAGATAGCTTTCTTCCAGTTTATATAATCAAAGTCATATTTCACTATTTAGTGGCTGAAAACTTGCCATGGTGTAACCCTGGCAGGCAGCTATGAAGAAAATTAACTCTTTCCCAGCCAAAACCAGTACAAAACTATGATAATACATCACGTTCTACCTCCTATGCTGTGCTAAGGGAACTAGCAGATGTGCAGTATTTTTAAAGAATGTTTTAAAAAGTGCATGTGCTGTCAGCCAACTCAGAGCTGGCTGGGAAGAAGTTAAGAACACATCAGGCTCCTCAATAGGCATGAGAGGAGGTTTTGAGGGCTTTTGGAACAGAAGTAGTAAGAGATCTACCAGGTCAGGCGGAGAATCAGAAGTAACACGGGCTAGTTCTCTGCTGGGGGGAGGATTAGAAAATCTCTCTCAGAGAGAAGTTCTCAGGGAGGACCTTCACACCTCCATTACTTCTACTGGCCAGATTCCTCAAAGTTTTACATTTTTTAAGGAAGGATCTAAATATCAAATATTGCAGCCCTGTATTTAAGTACTGAACTGATTAAAGTTTTGTTCATTTATAGGCTCACACTTTTTTATACCTCGGTATATTTGGAACATTGTACATAAATTGCTTCTTTAACTAAAAGAATACACCTTTCAGATTCAGCAATATATTTTGAATAATTTCCATTAATCTTTTGTGCATGGCTTCTGTACCCACACGCTCAGTTACACTGCAAGAATACTGCATCTGTCATACTTTTTAGCTTTGGAAAGAACCATTTAAGTTATCTCAAGCACTTTGCACTATTTTTTAGACAGAATAAACACAGTCATCTGAAATCACAATAATTGTAAGATGACTGTGCACTATAAGTTAGCCAATAAAAGATATTTGGATAAATATCAAACAAACAGAATAGTTCTAACAGCAGATTATCTTCCTCTTACTGGGGAAAAAAGTCCCAAACCCAAACTGTGTAATTTAAACTATAGAAATCACTCACTTAGCCAGAAGGAAAAGGGAATCTCCAGACGTTAAAATAAATAGTCATGTAAAGTAAAAATGTCAACATAAAAGTATAGAAAACAAAAATATAAAAATACCTAGGTTTACATTTCAATAAAAGAAAATGCATTAAAGAAGAATGTATTAAATAAAACAGTGGGCACGACAACATGTAAGATTGTTTAATCCCCACAGAGCTGAATGAAGCATCCCTTTCTCTGAAGAACCACTCCTATCAGGAGGGTGTTTCATGGAGGAGAAAGAGGCAATTGAAGCTAGGAAATGATGGATAGCAATGACCTTTCTATCTGTAAAACATGGGCATATTTTAGGTATTTAATCTTGAGAATTGGATTATTATTAATCAATTATTCATGACAATTTGAATCTATGGTAGATGTTTTTTGTTTTCTTAAATATCACATAGCTAAGGTCCTGCTTGAGAACTGGAAAGGAGATTAAATCCTCGCAAGCAAATAGTGTTCAAGACTGGCATTTTCTTCCCTCCTAAACATTCCCTCCCCTAAGTAACAGCACACATTGATGATAACCTAGTACCCTCTGTAAAAATTCTACCTAAATATCCTTAAATCCACATTTATAGCCTTTTTTTTTTTCAAGAGGGAAAAAAAAACCCCACCCTTTCCCAAAGAACAAAGCAGGGCATTGTGTTAATGTGGAGCAGCAAAACCCCCTATGGCTTCATTCCTATAGCCACAGGTTACCATGCACATATTTTAACATCGACTCTTCCTCACTTGCCAAAGGTGAGTGATAACAGAAGCAGAACATCTCCATTACAGGCCACCAGATCACACAATGAAAATAAGCGGAAGGTGTTTGCAGATATTTAAAATGCGCTGCCGAAGAAGAAGGAAAAGCAGATGGAGTGATTCTAAGGCTAAGCTCTTATGAAAAGCAGAAGCTCTGCAGCCTGAAATAAAATGCAAAATACGTGTGCATTTGTGAAGGGAAAGGAATAGGTCTCAACATTGCCTTGAAGAATACCTGAGTTGAAAAACCTAAGGTTATCCCAATTTGGGTGAATCACTATGGAAAAGAGACTCTCCCTTACTCAGGTTCTAAAATTGAGGATATGGATAGCAATGGCCTCATTGTGAAGAGTAAGGCCAATTTAACACACCTAAAAACACCACATATTTGGCAGTTCTTCCTGTTCTCAAAAACTCTGTTAAAAAATGTACACCTCATTTCTAGTCTAACTGAACTTCCAGACACTACATCTAGTTCTCTTTGTCTGCTACAGTTGAAGAATTGTCTTACCAAATTTCTGTTTGTTGTGATATCATGCTGCTTAGGCACTCAGCAAGCCCCTCTTTATCCTCCTTGTTAACACTAAACAGATTGAACTCCAGGGGTTTTTCCACAATAAGGCATGTTTTCAACTACTCCAGTCATTCCTGAGATATTTGTGGTTCTCCCCTGACCCTTCTCCAACTGAACGCAGTATTCCAGTAACAGTTATGCAAGTGCATTAACAATTCATACAGAAAGGCAATATAGCCATTTTCTTCTCATTTAGCTCTTCCCTGTTTATACGTCAGTATGCAGTAACCTTTTGACTCTCAAGCTCTCTTCAAAAGCGATTAATTCCTTGGTTGAAGCTTCCCATAAGATTACCCATTTACCCAGGAAATTATGAAAGTTTTCATTCTGGGGGAGAAGGGGTACTCTAAAGAAGGTGGAGAAAGGGCTAATCTGAGGGAAATCTCATCATCCACAGAGTAAAAAAAGGAGGTTTGAGAAAAGGACTGCAAGGGTAGGGCAAGGTGAACTGAAAATGTCTTACTGTAGAAAACGGGAGCAGCATTTTAGTTTATTGATGTTGCCTGGTAAACTGAGTTCACAAGTGCAAATGAGAAATCATACATAATGAAGTCATTACAGAGTCTCTAACACTGGACTTCGTTGTTGGTGTGCCAATAAAACTGACTGATTAATCTACTTCCATATAACAGCAGGATAAAACAGCTGCAAACAAGGAAAACCTTGGAAATTAAACGCTGGAAACATTTATAAAGTGAGAACTAGGGCTAACACAAAAGGAGTACATATCAACTGTGGGGGTGGAAAACAATCTGTATGGGAAAAAAAGAAACTGAATCATTAGGATAGCAGTGAATGGTTGTTAATACCTGAGAAAATTGAAGTATGCCCTGTCTAAAACAATTTAAAGGAACAGTTTTAAAATAGACCATAATAATCAAAACACTGTTTACTTCTAACCTCAAGCTTCTTTCAATACGCAATATTCCGCAAACTTCAGTCCAGTGGGGTAATAGATCTGGTTGAATCACAGCCATTCTGAGCTACGATACTTGTTATTGAAGATTAAATACCTAAGTAATGTTTGTGATAAACAAGATTCTCTTTGCTCCACTTTTTCTATTTTTCAAACTTTAGTTACTAGGTAGATCAAGTTGTAAAACTTCTGCAAACTACAAGAAGTACTTGTAATTGAGCCAAACACTGTTCCTTTTTTTTTTTTTTTAAGTAGAACAGCCTTTCCTACTCATAGCCAGAGCCCCAAAAAAGCAGAAAAAGAAGCTGCTTTAATTTCATTATTTTTGTTTTTGTCCATCTAGAGGACTTTAACATTAAAGGTTTAAAAAATAATGAGTTTGAAACAAAAGAGAGGATTGCATCATAGCAGCTACTCAAGCATGTCTCATAAAGCCACTACTACACAAAACTCAATTACTAAGACTAGGAGTTTTAGACACTTCCAGCTTTCACTGAAACTTGCTTTTTACGACGTCAAAGGCAAAACTACTAGTGACTCCAGGAGGAGCACAGTTATGCACACTGGAGCAGTACATTATACCTACGAATTTTATCCTTTCTTTGCCCTTTTTCCTGTTACTTTTTTAATTCAGCAACAGATAACCCTCCCATCACAGAGACATATAACTGCATATAACTGTCAAGTCACTTTACCAGGGGCTTGAACAATCTCCTGCAATTTGTCTTTTCCTCTCCCGCTTCACAGTGCAGCCACTATAGTATGTCCTTGCAGGGAACAGATTAGAGGAAGCACAGCACCACCCTACTGTCCTTGGTCATTTCCTCCATAGTTCAGGCATGCTACTAACTGCTACGAAATAAACCTGCTTTCCCACAGGTCTGGGAATAAGGAAGCCTCTAGCAAGAGGGAATGAGAAGGAGGCCACTGCAAAAGCAGCAGATGCCATAGGCACCTTCCCATGTCCCCAACAAAAGCACAAAGCAATTGCTTGTCCAGGGACAGTTAGGTCTAAAATAATAATCTTTTAGTATTAAGTAAACTCTCAAGCTGTGCAGGACAATTCTCCCTCCTTATAGCCCTTTAAGAATTATTTTTAAATTCTGAGATAAGTATCTGACATGCTAAATTAAAGTTTCCTATAAAGGATCTAGATAACTATTCACTACATTAAGGGCATTTAAATATTTACTGAGATTCATTATTTAGAAAACAGGATTAACTAAGATTTGAAAAGAACTTCAAATGCTAACAAAAAGTGCAGGAGGCGTTGATTATATAGATAAGATTTAAAAGAAAAAAACAAAAGAACGAAGAAAACTCCCAAAAGAAACAGATAACTCCAGACAAAATCAGCAGTTATGACAACGGCAGGTTCAGAAATATGAATTTACCCAACTGCGTACATAGTAGTACATATGCAGTGTAAAGACAGACTGACCCTGAAGTGAGCGGTCAGACAACGATCTCAGAGAGCTGGAGCACCACTCAGCATTTACTCCATTTGCTTTCTGAATACACCCTATAATTAGAGAACAGTTTCTCATGCTGCCCCTCCCTTGAGCAACTAACGTTCAAGCATTCACAGTATTTCAAAGTAGTATTAGCTCTGGCAGTTGACAGAAATATTTTCGCCTCAGGAGGGTGCAATTGTGGATGATCTTTTGGACAGCATATGATCTTCAGTTCAAGGCAGAAAAATGAGAATAATCTTGCATACCTTTTTATGTTTTAAAGCATCCAAGACATACACTAGGAATGTGGACTTGTAAAAACTAATTAAAAAAAAAACACAGTTCCATAGCATAGGTCTAAAACCTTGTCTTACAGCATTCTTCTAGTTTTGAACGGAATAACCACTTTAGGATTCAAAACTCTTTATAATATACTTACATCTCACCAGTGCTCAGTGCATCTGGACGCAACTGCTCTCAGTAGTTTACTCTGCCACTTAAATGTACAACCTGAGAAATTAAGGGCGACGACATCTAGCACAGTTGCATACTGCAGCTCATGTGCCTACTGTATATTATACAGATCCCATTATGAATGATAAGAGATGAATATAACATTAAGGCTTTAAAATGTAGATGCTACAGAGGTCTATATTATTCTGCACCACTCAAATCACACCTTTCTTTGAACTCGTTGCTTATGCATGCTGACAGGAGTCATTCTGGGAAATAAAGTCAGTAGACGTCCATTACAGTTACAACACAATTGCATTTGACACACATTTAACTGAGTCAACAGGCAGTATCCCGTTACACGGCGAAAGCAAGCCTAAATGGCAGCAATTTGTTCTGGAAATACTTACTTCTGATGAGGTCACCATCAGCGCGATTTCCCCAGACAGACTGGTCTTGTATCTCTGGTTGTATACTTTGGTTACTGGAAGGCTGTTTTACGTCTTTATTTCCTGCCGCAGTATTCTCTTGGTCAGTTTTTTCTAAGGCAAAAGAAATTTTAAGATATTAGTTTCTGTGGTATTTTTCCCGTATGTGAGCAAAACTCAACTTTGAAAATTGAAAACAAGAGAGTATGAAATATAACTGGTCTTAGCATCTCATGTAGTTTCCTTAGAAATAATTCCTAATAAAGTTGATTTTCAATTTGTTTTCTTGTTCAGATCAAAATAATTCCTCTTTAAGGAAGTCTTTTAGTCATATTGTGTTGAATCATGCAAAATAATACTCAGCAGCTTTTGTAACAAGCTATAGTTGAGTTTGTTCAAATTTAGTTACCTTCCACAAAATTTTCAGATAAAAATTTTAATCACTTTGTCACACAAAAAATCCATTATTTTTTTTGCCTACATACGTGTGGCTCTGGCATATAAAAGCCACAAAAGTTCCACAAACATCTGTTCTCTATTATTTACAATGGAACATATAATTAAAGACAAATATTGTTGAAGCTTTATTATAACACAATTACTTATTTTTCATTGAAAAAAATAACCTTTTAAAAGCCATTCCTGAATAGAAGTTTAGGCTGTGATGAAAGGAAAGATTATTTCTTCTCTCCAATTATATACAAGATGCAGGGAAATTTCCATGGTAAGGTTATCTGAGGGGTTCTTAAGCTTATTTCACAAGATAGCAGATCTTGTTTTGATGATTTTGCCAGTTAACACGTGCAAACCTGCATTTTCTCAAACCGAGGTGACAGCTTTCATTTTCGCTGGCATTAATGTTTTAATAGTCAAATTCACACACAAAAATCTTTCTGTTCTTGATTGCTACAGGTTTTTCCTACTGGCATTCAAGGAAACATTTCCAAATCTGGAATTACTTTGTTCATTATTCACAGTGACAGACTATCAGTTTATATCACTTACTAGAGGGATCTGTAAAACACTAAATATTTTCAGTCTTGAGTCTTTTTTGAGTATACATACAACATTTAATATTTACAGTGAATCTAAAGGAGCAACTGTTGAAAAGTCTGTTAGTTCTATTGATTTGTTTCAAACAAGAACGTGTTTATAAACCACTTATCACAATGTAATGATACCGTATCCTCTAGTAAAGCAATGATTCCAGTCCTGAGACACAGAAAAATCACTTATTGCTACCGCGACGTATTAAAGGTTAGTTTCTTTATGTAACCAGCAGCAGTTTGATTTTAAATCCTAACTTTCTGCCTTTGTTATCCACCCTATTAAACTGAGGCGTTGAACATCACTCAAAATAATATATGCCATATTGTATGTATAGCAGCATGTGCCTTCAAGCACTGCTGCTCCCCTTCTATTAATTTCCACCTCTGAAATGTCTGACCCAGCTACCTCCGTGGTACTTCTCTCTCAGCCCTCCCTCTCATCACCATTTCATCAACAACTTGTCAATATTTCCTCAAGCCCATCCTCAGATGAACTGGTTCACTGGGATTGGTGTAAAGTTAACTGCGAAAATATCCATTGACTTCAATGAGTTTTGCATCTTGCCGTGATAACTTAAATCTCACCTAGATACTCATCCCAACCAAAAAATACCCAGATTTTTTCAACCCCTTTGACAGACATTAGATACAAATTATTTCTACCTGATATCTATCAGATACAAATCAAATGTATTGAAGTATGATGATTTTGCCTATGCAGTTAGGTATTTAGGTGCAAATGTGTTTCAAAAGAGTTTGAAAAGTACCCTGAAGTAGACTGAGTGAAAATAAGTAGTGTCCTGGAGACTGCTAGTGTAAAAGAAATGCAAGCACTGTACACTCTGCTTTCCACACAGAGAGAGCTTAAATGAGCTATTTTAAGAGATTTTGCTCTTCAACTACTTTACTGCAGTAACACCACCAAGATTACAACAGTATCTACCCTGCAGTGGTAGTACAAAACTGGAAAGTTACTGTATACAGTCTTCTTGTATAGCATATAACTTTGCAGAGCCCTACTATTTCGTGTACTAAACAATGAACGGTTCTAATGAAACATCAATGTTAATATTATGGGGCTCTCAGTGGTCTAGATTACATTTTTATCTAATAAATTTGAAGGAGTGCAGAATGCAGTCAGTCATCATTATTCACAGGGGTTTAGTTTTCATTCCTCTGCTTGTTTTCTGTTTAGTATCTTTTTAACTTTTGGGTTTGTTTTTTTTTTTTACTGTATAGGTTCTATGTGTATTTTTCATGTTTACTTTTCTTACTCTAGCTGGATATGGTAAACAGTCAGTCAAAAGCATGTAAATGATATTAAGACTTAACAAGAAAGAAGAGGAACTATTAAAAAGTAAAGAAAACCCAAAGTTGCAATTGAACACCAAACAATTTTGTGAGGAAATTCACAACAATTAACATTACTTGAGTACCTGTTCTTTGATCTATTGAATTAACATGAAGACTTCCCCATGAAAATTTGTAACAGAAACCTACACCAGTGACATTAAACATTTATTTGATTTGGAGTACTTTGTACTCCAGAATGACCCACCGGAGCAGCTAATCTCCTGGCAGATGCTGCTCTGTGGGTGTGGTGGGTTGACCCCAGGCAGCAGCCAAGGACCACACGCTCCTTCCCTCCCCAGCCCCCAGCGGGACGGGGGGAAAGAACAGAAAGAGCACAAGTCAGGAAACTTGTGGGTCGAGATATACTTTAATAAGTGAAGGGAAGAGGAAGAAAAAACAAGTGATGGAAAGACAATCACTCGCCACCTCCCACCAGCAGATGGATGCTAAAGCCAGTCTCCAAGCAATGGCTACCTCCCCCAAAACCTCCTCCGCTCAGTTTTTATTGTTGAGTGTGATGTTGTATAGTGTGGAATCAGATCAACCTGAGCTAGCTGTCTGGGTTGTGTCCCCTCACAACCCCTTGCCCACCCTGATTCCCCACGCTGGGGGAGCAGAGCGGGAAAAGAGAAAACCTTGATGCTGTGCAAGTGCTGCTCAGCAACAGCCAAACCACTGGTGTGCCACCAACCTTGTTCTAGTCACAAATCCCAATCACAGCACCACAGGGGCTGCCACGAAGAAAGCTCTATCCCAGCCAGGATTTGTACAATGGGGCTTTAGAAAAAGTAGACCTTAAGCTATGTTTATTTAAGATTTTTTCATACATCACTTCTGATGCATCAGAACACTGAAAATAGACAAACACTGTTTTCCTGATTATTTGCTTTTTTCTTCAATGTGCATCAGGTCTCAGTTTTAGTACAAAGGAATTTTTTGATTATTCCCTTATAATAAACAGCTGATGATGGCATCATAACTTTTTTTTGGTTTTGTTTAATTCTAGAGGTGCAATTACAACATACCAACAACAACCAATCACACGTGAAAACAGCCTCAAGAACACTCTTGAGTCTGGGGTTTGTTGAGGCCATTATTTTTGTGTTAGGTGCATAAGAAGAGTGATAAGTAGTTTAGAAAAGATAACACATTTACAGGTCCAGTAAGAATCCATGCAAAGACCTTAATCTTGTCCGATGCACTGTGCAGGGCCGTTTTAATAGCTTACAGCTGGCACAAATACTAATGGCTGGATCTGGCCATAGATAGGCATGGCCTTTTTCTGCTGCACCTCCAAATAAATTTATAGCACTTCTCTGTTTTAATCAAGCTTAATCTTAAGAATTTTTATGTGATACTTCCTCAGTATTTTGGCTTTTGCTTCCTCTAGTACACCCTTCCACTCTCCTGTGACTAACCTCCAAAACTGACAGCCAAGAAGAAAGAGAGATACTCTTCCTAGCAGTTCAAATACTGGAAAGAAAAGACTCATTATGCTCTGAGTCTGCCAGTGTTGAGGTAAAAAGCCAATCTCTCTTTAAAACCACGGTAAGTTACTCCAAGTCACGTCACAAAAGCAACATAGTCTTCTTTACCTACCACGGCAACCTGTGGGGCCATGTACCTCTCCTAAATGAATAGCAGTGCCTGGGCTGAACAGCTTCCAGCCAAAAGCCCTGCAAGAGTGACACCCACGCAGCACCCTGTGATTTATCCTGAAGGAGAGCGTGGGCACAAGCTCTACTTGTACAGAGATTAATGCAAGTTTAAGGTTTAAATAAGGAAGAGGTACAACATGCTGGCAAAGTATAGCATTAACATAGTTAACATCCCGAATCATATCTATATTACAGACAACTGGTAAGCCACTTAGTGAAAAAATTAAAAACTTTAATCACATCTCAGAATTAATGTTTCATGAAATAAGTGAACAAAGTGAACTCCTAATTTTTTGTTATTTATAATTATTAAAGTATATATAAATCACTTTTATTGTACATACATTCATTCTACCATAATCATGTTATATTTATATTTTAAATTACAAAGCAATACATGCATTTCATAGAATGAAAACTTGTTTTCACCATTGAGACTACTATAACATTGATTGTTTAACTCCTGGTTTAGGTGCCTCTGGTTACATGTTTTTCTTTGTGTCATGGCAAATATATTTCACAAGACACCAACAGAATACTGGCAGCAGTCTGAGTCAGCAAGAAGGCTACTATTAACAATAGCCCTATCAAAAAGAAAATTTGACAAATAGCCAGCATTGTCTTATGTACATTGACTTATGTACAGTTATGACGGGTACACAAGGCAATCTTTCCAGGTCCCTTCCAATCCTGTCTTCTATGCTTTTATAAAGTTCCTGGGACATAGGTCAAACTAATTGCTGAAAATTTCTTAGAACTTCCAACCAAGTATGCTTCTTTTCAGAGCTATATTTATTCTGTCTTTCCCATGGTAATGTAGAGCATATTGAGTGGACATCTCAGTAACAGGAAAAACTGACAGAAAATACGCAAAAAAGATAGGTAATGGATGTGCATTTGCAGAACACATCCCATAGAGCTCAAGTCTTTGACAAATAACCACCTTTTCTTCTCCAAGTGCTTGTCCATGTGCACATTCACACTCTAGCAGCCCCCTGACTCCCCACTATGTGTCTTGAGTTTACCCAGAAAGGGGTCTCACTGTGTTCACACATGGCATCATACCTCAATGCATCAGTAACTATGTAATATTCAATCCTTAAACATGCAAAAAACTGGAAACAAATACCCACATTAAGTGGGTCGAACGTCCTCAGAGTGCGATTGGCAGCTTATTTCTATTCATTAGATGACACATAAGCCTATACTGACTCGGTCATCTCTTCCAAGCATGTAAACTGTAAGACTGCTTGACTAGCAACACAACAAACTGGACTTGAGAAACAGGTTTTGAGTTTGTCTATTGACACAGGGACAGTGTGGATGTAAAATGAGTTAAAAATTGCAGCAACAATAGAAGGCTCTGTTGCTATGATACATTCATTTTCTGTTCACCAACAAAGTGGTGGACCGCACCAAATAACAAGTAAGGCAAAAGCAACTGCTGGGAAAGGCTTCTGGAAACCTGAATGCACCATTCTCATCAAGGAGAGAGGGACAAGCAGGACGGGTTGACACAACGGAGTCATTGCGACCTCCAAAAATGCAGAGACAGGAACACTCCAACAGTTTTCCTGCTTAAGGGCAGAGCAATGATGGAAGCACAGGGCGAAGCTCACTTAAGCACCTAAACTTGACCCAGCTGCTGGGATGTAAACATGAGTTCTCAGAAGGCCTGAGTTATGCCAGAACCAGCAGACGCAGATTTAAACATACGTGTCCAAAACTGAAACTATTCTAAATGGAATTTTATCCTTCAAAGCAAAGAGAGAAATTATAAAAGTGAAAAAAAAAAAAAACAACCACAAAAGTAGGTCTATGAGGAACAAAAAAGTTGAAGAATGTTTCCAAAAGGAAAGATAACAGAATGGTTCTCTGTCTCAAGCCTACAGTGGTTGGGAGGGATTGAGGAGCACGTGGCAAATGCTGCATTTCCAACACTTCCTTTGTTCATTAATATCCTCACTGGCAAGGAACCACTGAGGATGCTACTTCCTACCGAAAATTCCGCTGTTCACAACAATAACACTAAGGAACCGCGATAATACCAGGTTCCACAATGCAACCATTAACTGTAACACCCACCAGCTACTTCATGAAATGCCTAAAACTTTACACATAACAAGTAAGTTCAACTGTGCTATTCGTGTAACAGAATGCCTATTCCAGTTCATGATTTGCCTGAAACTATCTCATTTCATTAATAACTGGTTGTACAATCTAATTAATATTCAAAATCCACAAATTATGGAGTTGGAAGCCTCTGTTTAGATGTTTGATTGTTTTAAAAATAACTAATCTTTTTTTCATTTCAGTGGCTTTCACTTAAATGTCTCATTGCAACTTTCAATGGCCTCAAAAATGCCACTGAAAAAATCAGTCTCTTAAAATTAGAGCAATTCAACTGAACTTCTTGAAAAGCTCTTACACAGAATTTTCCAGGTGCAAGCTATGGAACAACTATGAATGTATTACAGGTTTGACAGCCCTGGACAAATTTCAGTTGTGATAAATTAAAAACTAATAGGAACGTGCAAATAGGTACTCTGCATTATTAAAAGCATTAAAAAGTTCAAATGCATAAGTGAAAACTTCTTTTCACAAATAATCACACTAGTTGTCACGTGGTCAGTTATAAATTTATATCGTCCATCCAACAATGTTTCACATGTGTACAAAACTAGTTGCACATAAGTGCTAAGCAATCCTCAGTGCCTATGGCTGTACTAACAACAGCATGGGCCAATAAAAGTGAGCCTGTACAGTGACTGAGTCAATTTTAAGGACACGTTCCATATTATACATGTTCCAGGGGCTTTCTACTTTGGACTAGCTCTCAGATCTAATCTCAAAGGCTGAAGGCTTATTAGAGGCTGGACTGCATTAGGCACATTCTTGCAGCACATCTTTTCAGACTATTTTGTCCAAAAGGAATCCAGTCCAGGTCACTCCCCAGGATCTCTCCACAATGCAAACCAAAGCGGGGGCGAACAGGAGATTCACTTCAAAACTGCATTGCTGATCCAAATAAAAACACTAGCATAACAAACACACTCACTGCTGGATGCTATTTATTAAGGAGTGTTCAGACCAAAGAGAAATCTAACTTCTGAGGGCCTGGAATGGAATTTGAGAAGAATTATTCTGATATAAAACTAGCCTATGAGATGGAACAAAAGTATTTCAAATTTGATGCAAGACCTTTACAGTCAACTGTATGAAATACAAGCCTATCACACCCATGTGGACATGAATCACTATACTGGAACAGCACACACATGAAACTGAAAGCAGAAGTATATTTTTATGACAAACTAGAGTTAGACACTTATGAAAGTTTTTGGTATTTTAGTCAGTAACGTTCAATAAATGCCTCAGTACTAACAGACAGCGACAAAACAAACAAACACAACTCTTGTCAGCCTGCAAGTGGGAACACAAATATAGAGGAAGTATTTGGTAAGTTTGAGCAATCTGAGTGCACCGGTTAACCGTTAAAATAAAAATCCATTACTCATAACACTGAGGCACTGCTGGTAAAGTGCAATAATTATGGCGATAGCAATCGTTGCCGCCTCAAGAATGTCCAAACATTCCCTGCAGTAAGTCTTCTGTCACCCCATCTCATCTAGCCAGCACATCCCTTTAGCGCTCCTTGTCATGAAAACAGTTAAGCGCAGAAAACATGAAGAGGTTTGAATCACATTCTTAAAAGGGAACATGTGTTTTTTGTACTCTTCTGAATGGAAGTAATAGTTGCTGAATATGGTTTCTTCAGACACCAAATCAGAACTGCATCTCCATCCAGCAACAGTGACATGATTTGCACCAGACAGAATGGTCGCTTACAGAATTTGACCCTTAATATTTCTACTAGACTTCTCCATCCTCCTCCCCCACCCCATTAAAAGAAAATAAATTCTAGTGTATTTCCATCATCTGAAGAGTTATTAGAAAGTTCTTATAGTTGAAGTGCAATTAATCAGTCTCAATTTCATAATAGGTTTCTTATTATCATTATTTTATCTATTTTCTTTCTAAATTGAGAAAGCTAAATATTATTCACTTGTTAGTCTAGGTTACATTTAGTTACCGACAAGCAAAGGTAAAAGCATTCCAAATACTTTATAGATGACAGTCCTACATTTTCTAAATATAGTTCCATGTTCATTGAGTTTCTGTCTTGTATTCCATGGTTTATTCAAATGCAGAGGATTTAATGAAAAAAAGTCAACCCACAGTCCAGGCAATAATCACAACATGACCTCTAACATATGAAATATTGTCATTAACTCAGAGAGGCTAATGGTCACTAATTGTCACATTCCTTGCTTAGGGACATTATTTTGGTACCTACCAGTGGGGAAAATACTTGATCATAGCCAAATTGAAGTACTCTGGGCATAGAGATGACACTACTCACTGACTGCATCACACAGCACACAGATAGAAGTAGTCATAATTTGATTCCAAGGCCTGTAGAGCTACAGGAGAAGAGAGACAGCACGACCTTGAACCTCTTGAATGACAGTGCATGAGTAGAGCTACACTTTTGGAAGGCTGTGGCAAAAATTGACTAGATGTTTGCAGAAATTAGGTTAAAACTTTCATCCTGCAGTCTGTACCTCAGAGCAGCAGACTCCCTTGGCACAGATGATGGTTTAAAGACTGAAACTGAGTGTTGACATTGCCACAAAAGTAGATACTGTGATTTCATTTGCTTTTTCTCATAGCACAGTAATTGTGGAGGGGCAAAGGCCAATAATCTCACAAATATTTATGCATTAATTCAAAAGTAAACTAACAAGGAAGAACAGTGACAGGAGAGTTGTTGAGAGAGCATGTTGGTTAAAGTAACACACACAAATTCTTTTAAGTTGCGAAAGCCAGTGCATGTCACATCTGTAGGCCAAACTATGTCTCAACCCACAGTTTTCACCATCTCCACAAGTGATGTATATCCCTGCAATCTGGCTAAGCTGTATTACTTTTGCCTGGTTTTCAATTAGGTTGTAGGATAGCTACTAGTTGAATATTTAAAATTCAATTGGAGTTTCTTTTCTTGGAAAAATACAATTCGGCTTCAGCATCTGAATGGATATGATAGCAAGCAAAAGCAGCACTTTGAAGATCTGGATTTTTTGATGATACCTCACAGAACTACAGAAGAGAAGAACAGAAGTTTGTTCTCAGGATGTGAGGTATCTATACCAGTTAGACAAATACAGAAAGTATATTGAAGTATGCTGTTACCAATCAAAATTTTTTTCTCACTACAATACACGCATACAATATAAGCCAATTTTTTCTGATTAAGGAATCTTTATTCCTAGGTGGACACAGATTTCAAATATCGCACTGTAAATATATGGAGTCATCACATAAATATGATGAGGTGATTCTAAGTAAAGCAGTAATTATTTCAAATTATTGCAGATTTTTGCAAATACCTCTAGCCTATTTCCAGAAATCATATGAATTTCAACCACAGCTTTTAACATTATCGCTAAATTCTACAGAAGTCAGTGTACTTTTGGATGTCCTGGGGGTAGCATAGAAAAAGAGTAGAGGGTGCTGAAAGTCCCAGGCACATTATCTTAGATCTTCAGTCCTGGAATATCTGGACTACCTTACCCTGTAACTACACACTGCAAAGCTGACAACAGAAATGCTGGAATATAGACTGGAAATGTTATGAACTCACCTCTTCCTCTTTCCACCCCCATTTCCCCAACAGACTTAGGCTAGAAAAAAGCAACAAATATCCACAGTTATCCTTAAATCTAAGTTCATTAGAATAAAAATTATGTATTTGAACAATGAATTCTGTAAAAAACCTGCCTTGTCTTTCTGTGAACTATATATATGCTTTAAAATTGAGCATGTGCCTTGAAAGATGCGGCCAGTGAGCAAACCTAAATCAATATATTACACTTGTTTGTACCTTACTGATCCCTAAGAAAGTAACTTTATAATCCTCCACCTCGACAGCTGTGAGCTGTAATTGTGTCATTCAGATTTTCTGCACATAACTTGTCGATGGACAGATCAGTATTTGTTTACTCTTCTTTTCATAAAAAGAAGAGCATGTATTGAAAATCTTACCAAATGCAATCAAATAAGACTTTATTTCAGAGTGAAAACTCAATTTACAGCGGCACTGTAAAAATGAGACCACTTTCCAGGCTAGTTAGTTCACTGAATTACAACTTCAGCAACTTTGATGTATGGCCTACATGCAGAATTTAACCAGTGTGGCCACCTGATCACATGACAGTTAAAAACACCACCTTGAAAATAAACATTGTATCACAAGTACTGATGTTTCTGGCAAAAACATGATTCTAACAGTTCTGCATGCTTGATCTTCTGTATCTAATCTTTTTTTTATTATTATTTTTTACTGTTTAGAAGTTATGAGTCACTCTAGGACAAAAAAAAACAACCCAACAATAAGATAAGTATAAGCCAATTTAATGTGCCTCCCTGCCAGAACATTTTTTACTTAGCTACGGATACTTTCTGGTTTCTCAAATGAGTCTTCAACTTTGATTTCACATGGATATTGATTTTTCCAAGTTACAAAAACAAGACTGCATCTTTAATTCACAGTTGCACAACTGTGTTACCAGGCTCTGCTCCAGTTAACCAGTTATGAATAAAGTTACAGTTTTTGAACAAGCTTATTTGTCTGTTCTTCAGAGACTTTTTAAACTCCTGTCAGAATTCTGGAAAACAAAGCTGTAGCTGTAAATGAAAAAAAAAAAACAAAACAGTTAAGTCTCATCTTCCCAGCCCAGGACTTGGGAGGCAAATGCACTTCCCTGTTTTGAGGATAACCTGCAGCACACCTTGGCAAACTTCCCTATGTGAAAGTGACCAGAATAGCAATGTATTTTGTGCAAATGCAAATATGACAGAACTTCAAGAATTTCTCTTTAAGATCCACATACTTTTAAATAACCTTTTGAACAGCTGATACGAAACAAGTTAATACTCTCAGAAACTGGTTTAAGCTGCAGCATCACAGAGTAATCTCAGAAAAAAAACAGCTCAGCGGCCTCCAACCTGAACAACACTCCTGGATCACCTTTCTCACTTTACTGCAAGACCTAGAAGGAGAGCTTTAGAGAAAAGAGCTTCTAAACACAAACACAAAGCTGAGAAACAAGAAAGCGATTTTTAAGGAGCAGCATCTGCCTCTGAATGACTGCAGTTTTTCAAGTACTGAGAACCGGTGCTGACATCAGTGCATCTTTTTTTTTTTTCCTTCTGCCTTTTTTTTTTTCAGTTTCTACACAGGAATTTCTGGTTAAAACAATAAAGAGGTGGAATTGAAAGTGTTACAGAGTTACACCAAAGAGCTCGGGGAGGGGGGGGTGTGGGTGGGGAGGGCAGGAGGGAAGCGAAGAGGGGTGAAAACCCACAAAACAAATCAGTAAGTGTATCATTCAAATAAAAGGCGCAACAATTACAGCGAAACTTTAAAGCAACTTACCTCGAGCGGGAGAGATCAAAGAGCTGCTTTCAGTCGGAGCTTGCTCTGGCCCTTCAGGCCCCGGAGGAAGAGGTTCTCTCACTTGGGACATCTGCCAGCTCTCGCACCGAGTAATAAAGAGCCTGCACCCCCCCCCTCCGACAAAACTAACACGCCACCCTGCAGGAACAAGCAAACGAAAGGGCTCGTTAACGTATTTTCTGCAGAAAACTCACGGCTCCGGGGCGAGGGATTGAGGAGGGACCGCAACGAAGCGGCGGCAACTTCGCGGCGCGGCGGCGGGCGCGCACCCGCGGGGCCGGGGGGCGGCGGCCGCGGGGCGGGGGCGGCCGCGGGCCGGGAGCCGGGCGGCGGCTGCGGCGGTGGGGGGCGGCCGGAGAAGGGGGGGGGGGGGGAAAGGGGAGGGGGGAGCCGGGTGAAAGGGGGTGTCCCGGGGAGGGTTGTCCCGTCCGCCGCGGCGGAGCCGGCCGGCAGCGCGGCGCGCCATACCTCCGCATTTCCTCCCGCTCCGCCGCGGCGCCCGGCCCTCCTCCGCGCCCCCCGCCGCGCTAACCGCGCCGCCGCCGCTCCGGCTCTCCCGCCGCCCGCGGGCCTTCCCTTCCCTTCCCCCCTCCCTCTCCCCCCCCCCTTCCTCCCCGCCCCGGGGCAGGGGCGCGCACACAGTGGCACTCACACCCGCTGTCCCCCCGCCGCCACACAGTCACTCCTTCTCCATCATTTCCGGACAATGAAACATCCCGCTCCGGCTGGCGGCGGCCGCGGCTCCGGGGCGGCGGTTGTGCAGGTCCTGCCGCCCGCCGGCTGGGACGGGACGGGCCGGGCCGGGCTGTGCGGGGACGGGGGATGGAGTAGCGGGGCGGGGGGGGGGAGGGGGGACGAGGAGCCTCGCTGCCCCCAGCCACGGAAATTCCCCCAGGAGGCCGAAAACCATCAAGCAGAAATAGGGAAGAAGGGGGGGAAAAAAAATAAAAAAAAAAAAAAAAAAAAACCCAACACATGTGAAAGGGAGGCTTTCACGCCTGGACAGGGCTTGCAGCTGTAGCGCTTGGCAGCGGCGCTGGGGCACTTTTGATGGGGCAGGCGCTGGCCGCGAAGTTGCGGCCGCCGCCGCTGTTCGCGCCCTCAACCAGTTGCGCCTCCCGAGCGGCGCCGGCGCGCACGTGGAGCGCCGCGGCCTCCGCGCTGCCACCCCTCGCCGGGACCCGGCCAACCCTCCGCGGGCAACACGGCGGGGTACGGCCGTGAAAAGGGCTTCGAAGCGGGCACGCGAAAGCATTCGAAGGAAGGCGAAGGGCGGGACAAGGGTTCTGCAAAAGTAAAACCCCAGAGAGCTTCCTCCGCTGTCGCCTGGCAGGCGGTGTCACCTGTGCCGTCTCTAGGTGGGAAATACATTTCTTTCCCCTGGCACAGATGGATTGGATCGTCAGCCTCATGCTCTGCTCTTGCCCACGCCATTGAGTGCTGCAACTATGGCTCATGTGTGTGCTGGTGTCCCTAAGCTACGCGCTTTACCTTGCTTACGCTACCAGAGTACCGCACCTTTCTCTCTAACAAAGTCTCTTCGCGTTTAAACTGTTAATTTCCTTAAAACTTACAAGCAGATTATTTTATTATGGTTTAGTAAATACGTTTTACCAGTATGTCTCATTACAGTGTACAACCAGGTATCTTTTGGGAAACAAACGTAGGAAGACAAAATAGCCAAGTTATAAACTACCTACATCCTAACATAAGAGAATGTCATTGTTTTGGGCTGGACTGACCGCTGAAGCAAACACCAGATGCTCTCCCCTACCTGTCTCTCTTTCCTCTGTTTTACCTCAAATCAGGACAGAAGAGATAACTGGTGGGTATTTTGGTATCATAAGTGCTAAGGAATACGGTCAGGTATTAAAAATGCACTTCTTAAAGTTTAGCATTTTCCTGCAACACAAATCCAGCCAGGGTGGAGTGTAAGCACCTGAGTAAGAACTAGTTCTGTGTAAGACACCACACACTTTAGGGCCTCCTCTAATTCCAGAAGTCATCAATAATTTTGCAGCACTGTATAGCTTTATTACTGCCCATTATTGGTGCAAAAGAGAACAGTGTGATTCAATTGATAAGAAATGCTATTTAAGGTGCATATATTGTCCTCTGAGAAATACAGTAATTTTTAAGTATTTTTTCAGTAACCTAAGACGTTCTTTGGTACAACATACTGTTCCTTTAAACATTTTCATGACAAAATGGAAAAAGAATGTGCTATGTGGGGAAGAAGCTATGTAAAAAATCCATTTTGGGCACAAAAAATTATTATCATACCGTGTAATAATAATATTGGTCTCAATATCTACGCTTTTCATCTACGAAAACATTGCATAACTTTCCATAGTGCCTTCTCTCCTCACTATCCTGGGGGCAGAGCGATTGAGACATAAGGTAGAATGACTTACCTCAAACTCCCAAGTGAGTCAGTAGCAGAAGAGAGGTTATGACTCACACTCAACATACAAGCTTGTGTTTTTCCCTCTGAAACTGGAAACATAGCAGAGAACAGTGGGAGGAGCAATAATTTAGCCAACCACACCCTGCCTTCAAAATATTTCATTGGATAATAAATGCCTATGAAGAGCAGATACCATCCAGGGTTTGGGTTTGGGGTTTTTTTTTCACCTTATCTATGGAACCCACATGGTAAACTCCATGGCGTTCAGTTTATCTTCCTAAAAAAGATGATGGGATGAGCTCACCCTGCCAAGGTTCAACCGTGTGGCAGCCTACATCGAGTTTAAAGCAACTAAATGAATGAAAGAAGATCTTCAACCGATATTGCCATATTGCAACCAATGCAGCAGGAGGTAACCCTAAGCAAAATCAGATTCTAAAAAAGGTAAAAGAATTCAATATACAAAAAGCACAATTCACTGAAATAGCACATTAAAAAATGTTGTGCAACACATAATACATTACATACCAAAGGCTGTGATGATTATGAAAAGATGGGTCCAGATGCGGTCACTGTTAATGAGATACCACAGATCGGCAAAGTTCACTGGCCTAAGCCAACCATACAGCACGTCCTGACAGTACAACATTATTCTAACAAACACACAGCTAATCTAAAATAATTGTTTTATTTCTTTCATTTAAAATGTGTATCATTCTAAAATGTTACTGAAAATTCTAGGAAGTGGGCAGTTCAGACTAATGTCAGCAACCTTTCAGGTGGGCTACAGATATGAGATATGTTGTATCTTACTACACCAACCAAGTTATAGGCTGTTGCACATATGTATTCCAATATACTCTTCCATTCCTATATGATAAAATTCAGGTATGGTCTTCTAGATCATTAATGGCAGATTTTGGGGTGGATGTGAGGAGAAGCTCAAAACACTTGCAAATAGGCAGTAAGTATAGTTTCTAGGCAGGTAAAAATTTCCTGAAAGAAAAAACAAAAAACAAACAAACAAAACCCCTCCCAAAACTCCATGTTTTTTTCCCTGTTAAAAATTTAATGTAAAACAGATTCCTATTAAAAATGCCAAAAAATGCAGAATATAATCATATGTCTTCAAGACAAAATTGGTCATCACCGTTTTCTAGTCTGAGCCCTTGCACAAGCCATAAAATAGATATTACCTCCAGCCAAACTAGACTTGTCACTGAACAAAAGTGTTTTAGAAAGACACAAGTTGTTTATTTAAAGTAAACCCACAATATCGCGAAATTAACTGCTGCAAAGGTTATTTACTTACATTATTAAAAACTCAAGCTATAATTCTAGCTTGAATTTTCCAAGGCAAACTTTTCACATTTGAGTTTTTTTGGATATCAGATAATTTCTTGTGGAGGAAGTTTTGGATAGTAGAGTTGCTCATCTCAACAATGCTGTAGAAAATTTGTGCATAACTCTTCAAACAAAAAATATTTTATTAAAAATATTACTGCTTACACCGTGAAGAGATCAATAACTATTACTTACGGATCAATGCAGGTGCAGGTACCCAAATTTTCTCCCCAACCTAACATTTACCTTCTCTTCCTCAAGGCTGCTCTTCACCTGATGCTGACTTCTTTCCATCAGCAGGAACAGAGGAAACTGGAAATATTTTACATCCTTCTAAACACCTTGGATCGCTTAAATGTTTCTGAAAGATGGACAATAATATTTAGTAAATCTTTTTGTGATTGATTGCTTGTACCTTAGTACCTGTGAGTTCAAGTTATCCTTCTGCTATGCCTAAGAACATGATTTTCAACTTTGTAATAAGCATTTTAACACAAGAGTATTACCCTAAACTTCATAACTGTTTTCAATATTAGGATCCTGGCAGCATATCTATCCTAAATATTTTATAGTGCAGCAACACTGAAATGGGAAGACTGTTATAGTTAAAAGGGCTAAAGAAAAGACTTGGAATGAAAGCCAAATTATATTATAAAATAACAGTATTACAAGTGAAGCTTACAAACTTTTTTTTTTTTTTTTTTAAATTTAGATCAAAGCTGGAAATACATGCAGTATATGCATAAAAGCACAGTAAAGGGGAATGTGAAGGTCACTGCCATGCCTGGTTTGGAGCACTTTTGGTTCCTGGTGTTCACGGCCTAGTTTGCATATGACCCTTCTCCAAAACACCCTGTATAAAGCCACATAAATTGTCAGGTGCCAGAACAGAGCTGGATGCAGCTGTGTTGTAGATGAGGATTTGTGCTCTATAAAACACAACCACTGAAGTGCTGTGGGATTGGCGGCGCCTTAGACACCAGCTGGTCCTAACAGGGCAACCAACCCCTTCTAGTCCAAGGAAATCCACCTCCACAGAGCACAAACATAGAAACGAATAAACAGCAGGATGCCTAAAATGAAATTAGAGACTTGCAGATTTAACTCCTTCCATAACCAGAAATGGAATAAAGAAATGCATTCTCTTTTAGAGAAGAAATTGGTTCCAGTAATACTGTACATTGCCTTGGGAGCAAGAAGAAGTCTTTCTACCGTAAATGATTCTTCTCCAGGTTTGATGTTTTTCTGCCACAGGATGGACTCCACAGTGGGGAGGAAGGGAATATGAGGCTTAATGACTGCTTTGTGCTGGCTCGAGCTGGCAATTGAGAATTAAACTCAGTGTAAACATGAATTTAAAATATAAAAAGGCATTTTTCTCCATTTTATTTTTCTGTTTATAGTAAGTATAATAGTATAAGAAACATTTTCTTTCTGTAAAATATTTTCTAACACAGATGGCATAGATTTCACTAAAATTGATAAATTATGAAGAAAAACAAAATAAAATATTCTGAGATTAATTATTCCTGATGTAACTCCAATGAAGTCCAAGGGGTCGTGTGAAAATGAATTCAGCTCAACAAGCTTTATCCTACTTAAGGCAAAACACATCACATGACATAGTTTATGGTAGTTTCAGCTATTCCTTAGCAAGCTCAAGCAAGTAGCTCACTCAAGCAGGTAATAGATCTCACATGAAAAAGTAACAGATCATATATTGAGGCATGCAAAATGACGTTTCATCACAACAAAATGTCAACTAGTAATTCATCACATTCCTACAAATAAGTCAAGAAGAAATAGTCAGTATTCAATTACAACTAAGTGTGCTGGATTGCAACAGTTAATTTACTTGCATATATTCCCTTCAGATATTCGGCTTTTCACTTTGCAGTTAACATTGCACCCTGATAAAAGAAATTATTTGGGACTGCAGAAGAAAAAACTTTATATTCAGCAAAAATGAATGTTTCAAACTCTGTACTGATTTTTTAATGCATTCAGGATTATCTGGAACTTGTTTTGACATTAAAGATCATCTCAGCAAAGACAAATGATGGACAACAGCATATTTAAGTTATTGGCACAGGAAGTTTAAGGGAATATTGGTTAAAAAGTGTGGCTAACTGAACACAGAATTTTGTAACATGAACTATATAGAGACTTAGTAAATTTAGAGTATCTTAATGAATTTACCTGAACCACTTAGTCTTAATAACCCTACAAACTGTATTTATAGCAGGCAAAAAAACCCTAAGCCAGATATTTCTGTTGCTTTTCAGGTTGACAAGGCTCCTTTTGCTTCTGCATCCTGAGCAGTATCTGGATCTGGCATTATTCTACATTAGTATTTTATGCACATTCCTTACAATTGTGAGTATTCATGAAATTTACATTACTTCTTCTCAGCAGTATCAAACTAATTGCCAATATCAAATGACGTTTGCAAAAATACCATATCTAGAATTCTACAAAAATAAAAATATTTCCATATGAAAAGAATACCTAGTGGATCCTTCCCAAAAATATTTAAATGAAAAATACTAAAATGAGCATTTTTTACAAATAGAATAAATAATGCAGTGGAACAGAAGACTGTATGTTATACTGCTATGTGAGATCATGGTATCACATCCAAAGACCTATAAAATTTTAGTTAATTTTGTGCATCTTCAATATGAGTTCGTAATACACAGTACAGTTTCTCCTTTTGAGCTTCCAGAGAGTACACTATGAATGAGTATTAAAAATATTGTGCATTTTGTGTTATATTTTCATAATATAGAATGCTCTTACTTACATATTGTGTATTATTCCTAATACATATTCAGAGCATATATTGTAACGGCTCCTTTGAAACCACTAACATGTATGCTGTGAATGTGTATTAACAGCAGAATGCATTTGCATATTATGAGTCCATAATACTGAATGCACAATCAAATCTTTGATAAAAAGTCATTGCTATACATGCAAGAAGAAGTTATTTTCTCATGCTTCTCACTCCCACCTGTGCCATATTGCACAGTCATTTCTCACCCACACCTTTACAACTCACAAAGAAAAAAATAATCCAGCACTGCAACAATTCTATGAACTATACTTTTCTTGAAGTAAAATCTTTCATGAGGTCTTTTTTTCCTCCCTTTGTTCTAGCTGATAATTATAGTCAATATTGTCTTTAATTTCCTGAATATATCCTCCATTTTGGAATCCATATAAATGACTGGACTAAGATCTTAGCATCAAATGCTCATTTGGATATTACATGTGAAATACAGGTCATAGGAAAAACAAACATAAAAATAAACCTCAATCAGTTCTACTAATATTTTTAACTATCATGATTTTGTTTGTTTGTATATTTGCCTAAAATAACAGGGGGTTTTGCCAACCAGGAGCATACACTTCTCTAGATTGGACAGAACTAAAATTACAAAACAAAATTACAAAATAACATTACAAAATAACATGATTACAAAACTTCATTTGGATCAAAAATTTGTTGGTTTTCTACATTGACAGATGAGCATCCTGGCAACCCATGCAAGTAAAGATGGAAAAAGGTACCTTTACTTGTCTAAAACAGGGAATTAAAGAAAAATAGTCTTCTGCCTCAGTTTCTTGTTTAGCTAAATGAAAGTAATGCAAATCTTGGGTCCAGGCCTGGTGTCATTCTGTGCCTATGCTCATGGGGTAGGGATTTTCCCCCCGAAGCAAAAGAAAAGCTAAGGCCAACTTGGCTTTTGCGCAGTCCCCTTCCTCATCCTTTAGACTTGCTGGAATAGCTGGAGAGACACAAGACAAAATTATCTATATAATTTAAAGGACTACATAGTGATCACACTGACTATTAGTTTTAAAATACTTTCAGTTGTATTATTTTAATAAGCAGTACTGAAAGGTATTTTATAGGTCTGATATCACCGCAGAGACATTAACTCCAAAAAGTATACAGATAAGTATTCTGGCAATTAATGGCAAGTATAAACTCCCAACCATTCAAGAACCAAATATTTATGCATGAATATAACAATACCTCGGCTAAAATATTAATCAAATCATAAAACACAAATTAGATTGAAAAGGTCCCCCATATAGCTGGTACTTTTGGATCACGTATATGGGGATGCAGGCTGGCCCCCTGAATGATGGACACAATTATATTTCCCATTATGGTGTGTAATATCTGCCACATATCAGAGAGAGAGAGAGAGAGTGTGTGTGTGTGTATGTGGACAGAAAATCACTGGAATTTTAATGTTTTCCCTTTAAAAGAAATGGTTAGATTTTAGTTTAGTGAGGAAGCCTATTACACTGTACAAATTCCTTTGTTTCTCTTCCTTTTTCTGTGGTTTATTTCAAAGATTTTAAAGTATTAATGAAAATGCTGTAAAAGCCATAATGTTAAAGTATAAACTTATTTAGCATTGTTTTACGTTATAAGACCTATAAACAGGCTCCTGTAAACTTATACGGGCAGTTATTTTGAGGTCTGAGCTGTTTTCTTTTATTTTATGATTGTAAATAAAAGTAAGATAGTTTGTACTCAATTATTTTATAATTCTAACATAATAGCTGCTCTCTCTCAGAGATTGATTCAAGATATAAATGCCAGCTGTCCATAAGTTACCTTGATCATCAGTGATCAACAAAACCAAGTTAAATACTTTTCTGTGATTTTCCAAAGTGAGCTTTATGCTTTCTCAATAAATTATTTGGATTTTCAGTTTAATATGCTTTATTATAATAAAAGTAAGGTTCTTATAACTATGATCTACAGCCAAGTAAAATTTAAGCAATTGTGGTATTGCAGCTTTCACTGTAGAATCTCTGGTGTTTCAGACCAGTGTTCCCATCCAGTTCCAATCCAGTCCAATCCAGTCCTGGATCTCTGACCAGTTCCCTGATTTTTGCCCAATTTTGTTATGTTACGAAAATAACTTTTTTTTTGAAAAGTCAAATTTTTTTGACGTAATAGTGGTAAATCAATCCTGAGCTTAATCCAAAACTCTCCAGAGTCTAGTTAAACTTTCAAGCACACTTTTATTGTGGGCTTCAAGAAGATTTGACACCTGTTTTTTAGGGTAAAAGGTATACTTTTAATTAGTTTACACCATAAATATAATTAAGGAATAAATCAAGGGAGCAGCACAAATGCTACTGCCCTTTTTTCTCAGGTATTTGTCACTTCCAGCGGGGACATGAGACATTCCAGCCCACTCCATTTTTCCCCAACTCAGCATCAGTCTGTTCTAAGGCTGGGATTGCGAGCGCTCCTCCTGTGGTCATCCTACACTCTGCACACAAAACAATAAATAACGTCTCACCAGAAGGGTATCTTTCCTCCTCGTATGACCATTTTGGGGTAAATCTGAAAAAGAATCGTATAAAATTTAGAAAAGAGTTATTGAAGTGCTCTCTCAAAACACCATAGCATCACCAAGGTTTTATTTTCTTGAGGGAAAAAATACAATTTACATCTGGAAATTTATGTGAAGGAGCACTCAAGACCTATATTCAATAAGTATCTACTTCTGCCTGCCATTGTAATGGGATCAAATATGATAAGAATTTAAAAAAGAAAGTTAAATAATCTGTGAGAATGTGAAAATTATGCAAGTCATACTGTAAAAGCATGGTGCCATATATGAAGAATTTGTACAAAAGCCCCTAAATCTTCAGGATCAGGTAAGTTATCAGCCATTGAATTTTCTTTTTATAAAACTGTAGCTGGGAAAAACAAAACATGAGGGTAAGCAGAAATACGAAGGTATGCTATTTTTTCCTTTATAATACCAAAAAAGAACTCTCTCATATGACATCCACAGCTTTTAATATCTTGTCACACTTTAAATTCTCCTTTATGGGATTTGTTATGGAATGAGAAGTGGTGAATAGCACCAACAAGCTCCCATGACAAAAGAGACAGTATAATACTTTTAAAAATAAAGCAGAAGATATTTGATCTCATTTTCTCAACGTAAATGGGTGAACTTGGGAACAATGGAGTAACTTTGGCCTCACATTGCTGCAAACGACATCAGAATCTTGACCCGTGGATATAGCAATCTAAAATACTGCATTAATTTGCTCTGCAGTTTGCAGGGAAATACACAATCTGGGAATTTGGTAAAATGAAGTGAAGGTTTTAGAAATACACAGCAGATTTCTGTACATATACATTAATGTTTGTCTAAGTATCTGTCTAGACACTCGTAGTTAACTGCACTCACAATGTGCATGCGTAAAGGATATGCTACAGTAGACCATGAGATTATACATTTATCCTCATTTGTGAAGGTGGATGCCTAGAACTCATGAATGGAAAAAGATATATTATGAAGTATTTAATCCTAATCAATATTTATTAAAGGAGACAAAGTAACAGTAAGGCAAACCTACAGTACGTTAGAAAAAAAGCAGCAAGCTGGATTTCTTATCTTGCAATAGTTAATGAAGTTCTATGATTTATTTTAACCCTGAAGTGGGTTTTAAAAAACCCTAATTATATTAATGTACTAAAAGAAATACAATTGTCACTTAGTTTCATTAAGCATGACAGGTGACAGTTCCAAAGATAAATGCTGAAACTTGTAAAAATTGCAAGTTCAGGTTGAAGTGACAATAATATGGTAGCAATGGGATGGAATTGTGCTGCTCACTGCATTAATCCATACTACAATTTATTTTTCTAATGTATGAAGAATGTTTAATTTCATTAATTTATGACTAGGTTCTTTTTACTTAAGTCTTCCTTTTGGTCTTTGGATTTTGGTTTCATTTTAAAGCATTCTGGCTATTTATAAATCCACAGGCAATCTCATAAAATATCACTGTTGGGAAAGAATCAGTTTTGTGCATACCATGTGCAATTTGGGAGATTGATAATATAACTAAATCGATTAAAGGGGACGTGGCTCTATTGAGACTGGAAAAGTTGTACTATTGCCATCTGTGATATACTCTGTGCAAAATCAGGAGATTTAAATTTGTTCAGTATATGGTATCTCACTTATCTTTGCGAACCACAGGCAACACCTGCAATCCCCTAGCACAACCTTGCTTTTTTGTTTCCAATTGTAAACACATACACAACTGTACCAAGTCAGTGTTATATTTAGATTAGCACAGCCTGCACCATAGCGCCACAGATCTGGAGCTCTTGAACTGGGACTGAGAGGATCCTACCATAAAATATTGTCATTACAGCTTTATGATTCAAAACACAAACACACACACCCACTCCTTGCTGCCGTGCACAGATGGGCTTTGCTCGTGTTGTACTTTGTGATAGCTCACATAGTTGAGTTTTAGTACTTTGGGATAAGCAAGCAGTTAAAAACTTTAATTTCTGATACAGTTAATGAGCAGTGGCAAGGTGTGTGTACAGTAGATGTTTATGGACAGCTATTGGCAAGAATGCTTGAAGCACCTAGAATAAGCGCATATTTGGGCTATTTTCTTTAAGTATGGGTAAATAACATATATACAGTAATCGATATCTAAATTTAAACTTCAAAACTGTCAATAATGAAACTGTTTAGGCAATCTGTTTCACAGTACTATAAAATCAATATATGAAGGATTTCTGGAGCAAACCTTTAGCTCTGGTTTGGGATACAAAATGCTTTCCAAGTAAAAATTCAGGCAGTACTGAGTATCAGACAGTACTGAAAACTACCCCTGTCAACAGGTCTAAGCATGTTTTGATCCCATTAGGGACAAGAAATATTGTAAACATAGAATCATAGAATCACAGAATAGTTAGAGTTGGAAGGGACCTTGAAGATCATCGAGTTCCAACCCCCCTGCCATGGGCAGGGAGACCTCCCACTAGACCAGGTTGCTCAAAGCCCCATCCAGCCTGGCCTTGAACACTTCCAGGGACGGGGCTTCCACAACTTCCCTGGGCAACCTGTGCCAGTGCCTCACCACCCTCGGGGTGAAAAATGTCTTCTTTATATCTAATCTAAACCTACCTTCTTTCAGCTTAAAGCTGTTATCCCTCATCCTATCACTACCTGATAGGTAGGGAAACCTGACAAAGAGTCTCTCCCCATTTTTCCTGTAGGTCCCCTTTAGGTACTGGAAGGCTGCTATAAGGGCTCCCCAGAGCCTTCTCTTCTCCACGCTGAACAACTTCATAGGAGAGGTGCTCCAGCCCTCTGATCATCTTTGTAGCCCTCCTCTGGACTCATTCCAACAGATCCATGTCCAATAGGTCAACATTTTCATGTTGAATGTAAATATATTATGTCAAGTGTAAATGATCATGAACCTGTTGGTAGCTTTCTCTGCTAATACCATGTATTTCTGCTCTCTGCATGTTGTATAAGCTTTAAGTTATGGACTTGCAACTTATATTGCTATTTACATCTCCTGTACATCTGGCTCATTATTCTCATGACCTCCCAAAATTCACATATAAATGGGTAATGTCTCTTAAACTTATTAATCCAGTTTGATTAAGAAACAATGTTCATAGTGGAGGAGTATATGAGGCAATTTATGGCTTTTGAGGGTAATTAAATGCTAAAGTGGAGCCAAGGCATTTGATAATCACAAGAGCTATTTATTGCTGGAATATTCCAGCCACATGAACATTTTTCCCATCAGCCAGTAAGAGAAGCAAATTTAACAAACAACATTAAGACATCAGATTTTTCTAGATAAATGAAGATTTGAAATTCTATGATGTAACTGAAGTTGAGAACACCCACTCATGTCCCACAAAGGGCAGATATGGGTATATATAGAATTCAGGAGGAATATGTTTTCTCCCTAAGAGCAGGGCTAAGGAAAACTAGTTGCATGAGGGAGTTACCTGTGTAGAAACTGAGGGCTGAGACTGAAGTGTGAACATACGTTATTTGAGTTAAGACTTGTGACCCATTTTCATATTGCTACTGTAAACAAGTAACAATTATCATCTGTCAAACTGGCCTGTTAGTACATGTTGGAAACAAGTCCAAAGCGGCTGCAATTCTCTGGTCTCATGGGAACAGGCCTGTTGCGTTTATACCTCCAAAAATATAAATGAAGTAAGGAATGACGCCTTAGGAAGAGGCCACTACGGAATTAGGAGAAGGGAGGCTTTGTTGGAAAACCCTCATAAGAGCTTGGAGAGGAAGTTGGAGTTGAGAATTTGGGGGAATTTTTTGATTTTTGTTTTTAGTTAATGCCATGAGTCACAAGTAAAAGGCCAATGCAGGGATGCTGCTCCATAGTTATTTAGACAGTGAATACCAAGAGACTCAAATCATTCAGAGATCCCATACAGTAGTCTGCTATACACAAAATAGCAATGTTTGGTTATTTTATTTTTTTACAAAGAAGGCGTCACTAGTACTCATGTAAAAACAAGGTAACATCTTCTGCACCCGAACTACTAAACACAAGAACATTAGGCTGTAACATTAGGCTGTAATCTGATGACTTCCAGAACTGGGGCAACCAATCTGTACATGCCAGGTGACATTTCTGGTCATCATTCTCCTTCATCCTATTCTTCTGAACTCATATGCATCAGTCTAAAGTGATATAAAATTCAACCCACTTTTCATTTAGTGGAAGTGAAGAAAAAAGGTGGAAGGAAGATGCTGGAGAGTTGGGCAGGCAGGTTTGGAGAGTCTGTCCAAGTAGACTACACAGAAAGCAGGTAACAGTGGCAGTGGCAAGCTGGCACTTCCTTAAGTGCTAGTCAGAAAAGAAACATAAAGTGTTTGTCCTTCTTGCTGACCGTTACGGAGACAAAGAAAAGATGGCCTCATTTGCCCTAACAGTTTTCTGTCTTCAGTTTTCCGACTTTCTCACTTCATATCCACTAGCAATGATTTGCAGAGATAAATGGGATGAAATCCAGATTTCTGAATGTACCTAATAGTCTTTTTTAACTGCTTCCTAGCAAGGGCTGGAGATGGACTATTACTGCACCATAAAATACATTATTACTTCTATTTACAGTTGCTAGGTGTCTAATTTCAATGTCGATTTTCTTCACCTAGGTAATTTCAGAAGGAGGTAGGAAGACAGGGACACAGCGTTGCAGGGGGACACTGATTTTTGCTCCCCTTAGCTCACAGATGCTCTGTAAGTGCCTTACACACATGGTCTCCTGCAGTGAGAGGGCAGGACCAAGGAACTGCCGTGTTGAGTCACTCCAGAGACTCTGCCAGAGCAGTCTGTCTGAGAGAGCAGGCAACACTGGGTATTTCAGGGAAAAGTGCAAGAAGTCAGTAATAAATGTGTGGAATATTTCCTTCACATCTACACATGATGAGATCTTATACTAATTTGCAAAGAGCTGCTTTTTCTTTACCTCAGACATCAGACTTTGTCCATACAAGAGATCATCCCTATGCATAAATGGTTTATACAGTTCAATCATTACATTCTGTTCTTCTCAAAGAAATGTATAAAATTTCACTCTAATGTGATGAGGGGTTCCATTTTTTTCTCTAAAAATCACTCAAGCCTCAAACTGAATACAGTCTCAGTGCATCTAAATTCTGAGTCCCATCTGCATTTCTTTAAACACAGTTTCTTCTGCATCTACCATTGCCTTTTTTTTTTTTTTTAAGGCAGGAAACCTCAGCTGTCTTCTGAAATCTACCACAAACTTTCACTGTATCTACAAGCAAAACACTTAATCTTTGCATGCCTTCTTTTTATTATCTATGAAATAAGGGTGGTGGGTGGTATTTGCTTCCCAGGAAGGTTATATTCCCCTGAGATCCTGGGACAGAAGGTACCGATGAATTCCAAGCAGTAATTATTTGTTAAAAATCTCAAGATGGGAATTTGGGGAATCCGCCAATACACCTGTCAGTCATCTTCCACATGACCATGTCAGGAGGCTCCATTAGGAGGCACCATTACCAGATTTTCAGTCTTGCCCAACTCTCGGCGTTAAGTTTGGCCTGTCTCACCCGTGGTATTATTGACAGAGATGGCTTTACCCACTTTCGCTTTCCTCAGGCAGTCAGAAAGGATGTGATGACAAAATAAGAGCTACCGCCGAGCTAGCAGGGTAGTTATCTCTGAAAGCATACTGGGCCACGGTTTCAGAACAATCCCACAACACTATTTAGAAGTTGACTGGCTTCTTGTTAAGGACATAGCAAATCAGTTTGTTCATTCTTGGGATGATAATGCCATTTCACTGAAGTACAACTGAGTTCCTTTTACATTTTCTGTGTGCAGCAAAAACCCCTGTAACAATACTGTTGAGCCTTCTGAAATGAATGCCTCTTGAAGCAATAAATCTGTTAAAGGAAAAAATGGTTTCTGGGCACCAGGGCTATGCGTTTAAGGATTTGAACTTTCTTAATGCCTAAAACCTGGAAAAAAAGTCCAGAAAGGACACCCAATTAGAAAGCTATTGACTCATCCTGACAAAGGGGGGGGGGGGAGGGGAGAGAAAGGGAGGAAGGAGGGAAGAGATCAAGGCTCACAACAAAAGACCTATTCATTTGTAACAGCTTGGCTGTGGAACCATTCCAGCATGCTTAAAAATACTTTATCCATTAGTTGGGAACTATTTTCTAAACGACAACTTGCTGCCCACATCTGACCACAACCAGCTCCCTTTTCGCATTGAAGGTAGCGAGGTTTGCGTTGTCAAAAGCAGCTTGCCACCTCTTCTGGACGTTGTAGGGGGGTGAGGCAGAGTAAAGCAGAGGTGCCCTGTGCAAGACAAAAATCCCTGACCTCCAGCATACAGAGAGGGGAAGCACAATGCTGTTCAGTTCCTCCCAGGCTATTTTAAGAAAAGAGGACAAACGAATACAACATTTAACTAGAGTTCTCCTCACATGAAAAACAGGAAGATCACTTTAGGTTAATCAAGTTATTAAAGATAAGGTCACTTAATGCCTCAGTATACGAGCTCAGCAGTAGTCCTTTGCAATTGTATATGAGGCTGCTTTATGTTAAACTCTGATCACACACCTGAATAAAATCATCAAACGTATATCACCAGTCTTCTCATGTATTAGCCAACAGATAAATGTTTTTAATTACAAATACTATATACTTGTTGAACTGCAGGATTTTTTTAAACAAATTATTCTCTCCTAGGAACACTTCTTCAGTTATAAAGTGGTATAGCTAGAACTAATAATATTTTATGCTAGGGACTGTGGATACAACTTCATATAAATGCTTTTCTTTCTCTGAAATGTGACTGTTGCTGTAAAGTTGGCATTTCTACCTTTTCCCGGTATTTTGTTGCATATGCTTTCAGAGCTTAGTTTAAGGAAAATGAATGTCTGGTTTAATGTGTGTTTATTTCTCTTGACACATACGTTACATCCTTATGTTAGTTTGCATTGAGACTCTGGAGAAGATGCTGGGAGAATATTGTGCAGTTGATCTTCTCATCAAAGTATCAGCTTTTCTAAATGTGTCAGTCAGCTACAGTGAAAAGTACTCTATATTACAATATATGTTATCTGATTCACCTTCTCACAGGGATCATCTTTATAACCTTTTCTCATGTGGATATTCTTAATAACACCAGCCCTATGTAAATGCAAAAAGACTACATCTGTATCTACAGCATCTGTTTAAAGTAAAAATGCAGTGAGCAAATGCTTAAGTTCTTAAAACAAAGTATTCAATAATTTATATTTAGGGGTTAGATTTTAGATATAGAGCAACAAGGTTTGTAAGAACTCCTTGCTTTCTTTTCTTAGTTTAGTTGGTTACTGTCAAGCTAAGAAGGAGAAGCAGTGATGAAAGTGGGCTTTGTAAATACATATTCATGTGCGTCCAGTTGCGCACAAACATGGTTGCATTGTACAGAATACAATGAATGCACAATACTGCCTTTTTAGCTTCCTGAGACATGATAGCTCTTAACCTAGGTTTGCAGGTACCTTGAAATATTTATGAATAATACAATACAGATTCTAAAATATAATCTCCTTTTATGAATACTGGCACATTGTAACCCAGCTCTGCACAAGGCCTAAGAAAAATGGCAGGGCAAGATCAAACATTTGTTTACATCTCACCTCTGACAAAATATAATTTTACTTTGGCTGACCTTTAAGTAGATGTAACAATTACGTAACGAAGCAAACCACAAGTCAAGTAGAGAAAGAGAGACCACAGGTCACACAATCCAAAATGTACGAGAAACAAAATCCATTTATGGTTTTATCACAAGAAATGCTATCTAAGTTTTATGTGCAATGCTGGACTTGTAAATGTTTCTAATTTAATGGGGAAATGTATCCAGATTTTAATAGCTCATTTCATTTTCTAGGCTACATCAAAGAGCAAGATGACCTCAACGCAATACCAGGAATGAAAAGAATTCCTGAATTCTGAGCCCAGCCGCAGGGTAATTTCAGAAGCCTTCCTGTCACTCCTGACAAGTTGGGTTTTTTTCATTTAAGGGCAACATTTACCTACTGCATAGGAACACTGTGAAGATTAATTCATTTGCGTGCCATGTGAAATATGAAATGTGCTGGGAAACAGATCTTAGTGGTGGAAGTGCAAAGGGCAGCTATGGTGCTGTTAGCACGCTGTTCAGGAGAAAGTGCCTGGTTGGCTCTGTTGACTTTAACCTCCTTGCTCTGTCACTCCCTCCTCAGAGAACACATCAGGGCAGAAAGGAAAGGGTCTCAGGGACTGGCTCGTCTTTCCAATCCGCAGCGGAAAATGCTCTGTGGCCCTCAGCCGAAGCTGGTGCAGACTGCTTCCATGTCCTCACAGCAGGTCAGGTGTTGAGCCTTGCATAAACTTCTCTCCTGTTGATGCCTGAACTTCTCTGCCAAAAGTCCTTGTAGCTGAGGTTGGAGATTAACATATATGCAGGGTTGATAATCAAACAAACTTGACTGTCACGCAAAACAATCAGCTTGGCTGCATAAGTGTAACCCATATATCGCATTCCACTTGATTATTGAATTCTAACTTGTGGGGCTAGTGGAGTCCTTAAAGCAAAGAAAGGCTTAGAAATCCCCGCCTCCTCAAACGTGAGCAGTCTTAAGCAAGAATTTAGCACAACATAAGGTAATTATTAATAGCAATATAATATTTTATAATGCATCCCTCAAAACAAAATTGTCACCATTTTTCATGGCTACAGTAGCAGTGTCCTGTGCTCCATCCATAGCATGAAGATTGAGGTACATTTGCATATCTTAACAACTTAAATAAACTTGTCTACAAATACAATGTAAAGCAGAATTCTGTTTATAGGGATATATAAGAAAAAGAATGTTTGTTTTATGAAATTTAAAATAAAAGTAGAGAATATAACAGATCACTCATGTCTGTACTAGGTAAGACCAAGTTCAAAGTAGCTCATTCTCTTGTGTGTGACATGAGCCAGCAGCAGATGCCTATGCAAGAACAATGATATTTCCTGAGTCTACTTTTACAGGCCACACATATTTGCAGCTCCGAACCAGCTAAACTAGATCATTCTTCTTATTCAATAGCCTTTTTGAGTAGTTCATGGGGTTTTTTCCAATTCTTTTTCAAGCCTCTATCAACTTTTAACACCATAAATGTCCTGTAGTAATTTAATTACATTAAGTTATTTCTTTTTTTGTTTGTTTTGAACTTGCCATATTCTAAGGTCATCTGATAGCTACTTTTTCTCTCTAGAAGAGACAGTGCACAATCATTCCCTTTTTAAGTCCTCTATAGCCTTTATGATTTTATAAACTGCTGTTCCATCCTTCTTCACTTATCTTTTTTTCTAGCCTGAAGAGTCTTAATATGTTTAATTAAAAGTCATGTTGAAACTGTTTCGTACTTTTGATCACACTTTTTACCTTCTCGGTATCTTTCTGACTTGGGGAAGGAGGGGATAAGAGTGAACCAGAGGTATATACAGTGTTTGAGATGAAGGCACACTGTGGAGTTACAGAGAGGCAAAACGATATTTTCTGGTTTGAGCTGACATTTTCATAGAACGGTTTCTCTACACTTATCCACTATTTATAACTTGAAAATCTCATTCCTGAGTGACAGGTTGTGTATGTTAAGTTAGATTTATATATAATTAAAGCTGAGGTTATTTTTCCCCATGGACATCGCTTAACATTTATTTACATTTCATTTCACTTGCTTTTTTATTGCCAAGTATTATGTTCTACAGCTCTTCTCAGTTGGTCCTCATCCTTCTTGTCCTGAATAACTTTGTAATACCAGTGGACTTTTCACCCACCTTGCCACCTCATTTGCTGCTATGTTGAAGAGCACAGGTCTAGCACACAATTTTGTAGGTCTCTTCTAGGCGCCTCCCTAGACTGAGAAAATTGACGATATAAACTTTTTTTTTTTCTCTACATTTTGGGCAGTTATTCATCCATTCAAAAACGTTCCCTCTTACTCAATGGCCAGTGTAGTCTGTTTTACAGGTCCTCAACAAGGAACATTGTAAAACGCCTTTCGGAATTGCAAGACGACTTTGGCAGCTGGATTACTCTTGTCTATGTGATCGCTGACTCCTCCAGTGAACTATACTCAATTTTTCAGATGTAACTTTGCTTTACAAAAGCCACACGGCTTCCCCTCATGCAATATATCATATATATTCACGTCTACTAATTCTACACATGTCTACAAACACCGTAACTCTGAATGTCTGCCCCTTCCTCCTTCTTCCCCCAACTTTATATGCTGAGCATGACATTGTATGGTATGGAATATACCTTTGCTCAGTTGGGGTCAGCTGTCCCAGCTGTGTCCCCTCCAAGCTTCTTGTGCACCCCCAGCCTTCTAGCTGGCGGGGTGGTGTAAGAAGCAGAAAAAGGCCTTAACTCTGTGTAAGCACTGCTCGGCAATAACTAAAACACCCCTGTATTATCAACACTGTTTTCAGCACAAATTCAAAACACAGCCCCATACCAGCTACAATGAAGAAAATTAACTCTACCGCAGCCAAAACCAGCACAAACACAGAAGTTTGGATAATGTGGTAGCTCTCAATACTCACTGCTGCAAAGTCACTCTGTATTTAGGAGGACTGCCAAAGAGCAGTTCAGAATGTAGTCAGCCATGGAGTGTGTTTAACATTTGGCTTACAATTGGGAGGATCCCAGCCAGACCTGCAACAGTAGGCTCTCCATGACTTATCCTTCTGGCTGTTACCTGCAGCATTTGTAGTCTCAATCAGCTGTTAATGCTTCTCTTGTAAGATTATAAAATAATTGCAAATAGCTCAGATTAGGAGGTGTGAATGTCACTTAAAGCTCATTTCTGTTTCATATGCTATCCAGCATTCTCCGTAGGCAGCAGATGAGGGTCTACAGAAAAACAGGAGCCTAGAAACAAACAATAATAACAAGCACTAATCAGAGTGTAATAATCTTTTGAGTTGCACTTATGTTAAAAGGTAATCACTGATATTCACACGGCACTGAATAAGTAGCAATTCATATGGACTTCATAGTTACAGAAAGAAAATAAATAATTTGATTTCCTAAAGGGCATCAGCAACAAAACACAAAGAAAAAACAGCTTTAAAGTTTTAGCACTGGCTTTCAATAGAGCTGCATTTTCCCAGTTATGGCATAAGATCCTGCGCAAGCTGATGCAAATTTTGCGTAAGTTCTATATAACGCTGTGCTTGAACACATCTTTTCAGTTGCAATATTGCAGCACATGAGCATCTACCAGGTCAGCAGTATTGAGACAAGCCCATCTGGACGTACTTGAAAATGGGTGTCCAGGTAACTTAGCTGGTGGAAACTTTTATTAAAAAGAGTATACGCACCATTCTGATCAGATGGCAGATGAGGGAACGGTTTCATGACAAAGGGTCTCGAAAGACACCCCTAATGTAGGGAGTTGCCATCCCTGTGTCCCCTGTTCCAGTGGCGGCTGGGACAAGCAGGGTTTGCCATACATAGATCTCCTATTGCCACAACCTCTGTATGTGAGCATGTGAGCTGTGGGGACTTTCAACATAAGGATGCAGTTAGCCACCTAGATCTGTGGATCTAACCATATAGTCTTCCTGTGTCCCACCTTTCATGTTTTTAAAATACAATAATAATACCTACATCACCAGTGTGTGCAAACATTCATTTCCAGCATATATGAGCTACTTTGAGATCCTTGAAGAAAGGGTGTTGTTGAGTAAGAATTACTTTTTTTTAATTTTTGTATCAATTGCTAGAAAGATTATATTTTTCTAATCACTATTAAGATTTTTTCACAAAATTGAGATGCTTGAGTAAAATAAGAAATGAATAGCAGAAAACTCAACACTCATTCCAAATATAGACAAACAGTATTTTTCACAACATAACTAATACAGGAAGCAAATAAGATTTCAAACCTCTACTTTGTTTGATGCTTTTTTATATGCATATACACTAAAACAATATATATACACATTATACACATACGTGGGCATAATACATGTGTACTAGCCACTTGACAGCTTTTTATCTGCTTGAAAAACAAAGTGTAACTGCAATATGACACTGAATGCATCTATTTTGTACATGTTTTTTTATTTGTTTGATTAAGATAAAAAATATGCTTTGGGGTCTAAAAGATAACAATTATGAATATCTGAAAGAAAAAAATAACAAAAAAATTATATATTTATCATATTCCATCTCATTATCTTTGCATTCACAAATATGGTAATCAAGAACTGTGGACTTTAAAATCAAGAATATAGTAACATGTGAAAAGTAGTACAGTAGTTTTTCATTATAATAACCTTAATAATATGAGATTCTTTATATACACAAATATGATCTTTAAAATGGCCTCTATCAGCTTAAAAAATGGACAATATCATGAAACTTGTTAAAGCCAAGCTGAACTATGGCACCATATCCAAATGCAGAAAAAGACAATCACATTTTTCGACATTTCTACAGCTGATGGCATTGAAATGTCAGCAAAGCTCAAAGCAAAAGTACACAATAAATTTGATATTACACCACATGTTTGATTAAGCCCAAGGGTGAAAATGTAACCTGCAATTTTATTCTGAGTCAGTAGATTTCTGACACATTTTGATTTTTAACAAAGGGAAACTCAGTCTTAAGGCTTCACAGAATTCAGCAGGACTGTCATGGTTTTATTCAGACTCTCCTAGAAATTGGTCTTTACAAGCCCAGTGGATACAAATACGTTAATAAATTTTATTATTGTAAAACCTGTTCCCAAGGGATTCTTTCAAAAAGCAAGGCTATGACTATATTCAAAACACAGACTATTAATTAGTTACAAGTGTGTGGTGAAACAGCAACAGTATTTTCTGATTAAAATTATACTATTTTCTACTTCAAATTTTTAATACATTTAAAATAGTTCTATACATGTACCTCAAATTGTTCACGTTTAAAATGCAAAAGTGTTGTCTATGAAAACCTCAAGGAATTTCTGACCACACTTGGTTATTTTTAAAAATCCATTTATACTCATTATAAAGTAGAGGATAATTCCAATAATAGTTAAAAAACCCAACTCAGCCTCACAATGAAGACACGGGGAAACTGTATCTTATTGTGACAGGTCTCAGAGAAGAAACACTTAACTACAGATGAAAGAAATACAAATGGTGAAATCCGCTCTGGTTTATGACCATGGAGCATGGCAATTAACTGACACATATTCAAACACTTTTTAAGAAATAGCCTGTTCAAAAGCCACACATTGTTTTTGTTGTTTCCTAATTTTTATCACGCTGCTGGATGGCTAAGAAGTGATGCTGTCAAAGCTGCAGTCAAGGACCGAAGTAATTGGAACTGCTGGGTGAAAAGACAAGCTCCGTACAGGAATTTCCTGCCACTCCGGTGGCTGTGACAGAAAAGCTCTGAAAATGCCGGTAGAGATTTAGAATGATGAATAGCTGCTACGGTTAGTGAGAAATCTTGGAAGTTCAGTTTTGTTTTATTTGCTGAAATATTACCAAAGAAGTCTTGAAGCCTGTGACTTGTAAAATGTGACTCTAGAATGACCTCTGACAGTTGGGGTTGCTGTGGATGTTATGCTTCTATTTATCTGTGAGTATTGTCAGGTCCTTTGTCTCATTTCTCAAAATAAAAGCGCAACCTTTGTCCCACTGTTTGTCATTATTTATACACTACAAGGTCAATTCCTTTATTTTGAGACCTCCTAATTTTCCTGACATTATTTGTTGGGGCTGTCTTTTCTACCGTTCTTGATAATTATCCCTGTATTCCATTCTTCAGTCTTCAGAGATAAACTAACAAGGCTATGTCCACGTAATGGACTTCAAAGTAAATTGTTGCAATGTTGAACCTAATTACCCTGCTGCTTGGTGGAATCTGTAATGCTGCGACAGGCACATGGGCTGCCACTGCCTTGAAGCTCCCGAAGAAACAGGCTTGTGAGAATAACATCCACTGAAGGCAGGGAAATGACACAAAAGTAGGAAATGCGAATAAGGATATCTATCAGCACTCCCAGGCAGTCCCAGCACACCCATCTCCTGGCTGGGCACTGATTGACTCTTTCCCCTGCTGAGGTTCTCAGATGTGAACTCTCTTCTGATTTCAGACACTTAATACGGGTTAATCCCCACGACCACAGCATAGAGCCGGGAGTAGTAAATTAGACAGCGTAGGTATTACACCCAGTAGACCCAACTGGCACCTGCACTGGGGACCGCAGGAGACCCACACTCAAATCCCACCTCTGACTGACTCAGTCTCTCAGGTCGTTGGAGAGCATTCCCCATGGCGTAGTGCTTAGAGCAACTGGGAGCAAAAACAAACTCTTTGTTGGTCCCTTTCATGCAAGGAATTATACAGTAAGTACGTTTTGAGGATATCTGCATGATTAAATGTAAGAGGCAAAAAGATGAATTCGCGAAATCTTCAGTTATTTAACTGTTGGCCTGTTTGGCACCACCTAGACTGTGGTTGTGATAGCCAGAAATATATGTCACGTATAGACAGCACCTTGGACCCATTCAACAGCAGTAGAGCAAAGGCTTTGAAGATCTAAATATTGACCTGAAAACATTAGGTACCTGCAAGTTATTTGAAGTGAACAGGCCTTCACATGATTTCACCCGAGTGGCTTTAATTGCAGAAGCGGGGCCTGAAGACTTATCTGTGGAGCATCTTCTGGAAGCATTAAAGCTTAAGACCGGTGAAAAATCCATTGGTACTAAAAGACTGTCTGCTAGACACTCTTAGATATAAAACCAACCCCCAGAATAAATGCTAAAACATTTTTATTTTGTATATGATTTTTCAAGATAGCTACAAAACATCGCATGAAGCAGACAAAATAAAAGCAATAATCTTCAAAGCCTAACACCACATCCTTTTCCTTCCTGGCATAAGTACAAAAATGCAAGCTAAAAGGAGATAACTTCTTACTGAATGAAACTGCTTTCACAGAGACTGGATCTAAACTGCTTTCCTCTCTTCTGCTAAAGACTCCTTAAAAAACAGAAATAAACTAATCTGAGGGAGCGGGGGAGAAGGACTCCAGCAAACCTAATACAAAAAGAAAGAAACACATTACGTGGAAAATGTAAACTTATTGGTATAGTTGAACATAAAGTTCTTTCATAACTTCTTTCTAGCAATTACTGTAGTTGAACACTTACAAAAGGAAAAGTTCACTTCAGTTATAAATGCAAATATATACAACTGATAAAGTTAATTGTCAAATATGTGGGTTCTCACTTCTTGTCTCGTTTGTAAAATACGAAATCCCACAAAAATACACACTTTTCCCAAAGCCGTAGTGAAATGAATTTGCAGGCCTCTCAAATCTTTTTCTTCCAGTTTCTCTTATTTCTCTTGTGCTATTCGCATAGCATTGCTTTTCCTATACAACTTTTCTTTTCCAGTCCTACTTCTGAGTATTATACTGTATTCCTGTTACGTAGTAACAATTAACTTTTAAAAGACTACATAAATCTCAACAATTATCTACCCAATAAATCAGAAACAAAAAACCTATGAAATTATTACCCATTTTTTTTATTTATTTATTATTACCTTGGTTTGATTTACCTAATTATAATGGGTGCTGTGTTATACAACCAAACAAAAAAATGCTCAGACTGTTACCCACCATTAATGCCACAACCAATTCAGCTGAAATAATAAAAAACAGTAACAAGGATCAATGCAATCAACACCCACCACCACCATCACTAGAAAAATCCTAAAAAAAAAAAAAAAGTTAACTAATAAAATCCTTTCTAAATTTAGGATGCAATAGATATTGAGATGTGAATTGAAGACAGCATAGCACTACTGCCAGGACCCTTTCATTATGGCAGTGCTCAGCTACTTATCAAAACACCAGATAAACAGATGAGAATAGAAAACATTTAAATACAAGCCTGATGCTACTCTTCAAGCTACCAGTCATGCTCTGAGAATAACCTCCCAACTTTACTATTGCTTTCTTTGAGACCTGTGTCCTCACTCTCGTCAATGTTGCGAGAGAGGCTCTGTGTTTTCTCCCGAGTGTGCTGAAATGATACAGAGCGATCCCTTGCCAACCTTGGAAGAGTTACTGATCATAGGAACACAGGTGAATGGCTTACTTTGAGCTATGTTGGTATTTTCATATAGTCTACACTTGTGTGTGTATTATGATGTCTTTGCCCAGTCTCACGGATTACCTAGGATTAAAACAATGCCATGGTCAGCCTTGTCTGTCTTTCTGCTCTCAGCCCACTGGAGCTGCTTTTTGGAGAGAGAGCCACAAAACATCCTGGTACTCTTATTAAGGTAGATGCTCCTTGGCCAGTGGAAGAACAATAGACAGTTTTCCTATTACATTCATATAATGTCTGTAAGTTATTAAAAATGCTCTAAGGCATGCAAGTCCTAGGAGAAGTGCCAATTTAAGGAAATATCATTTATATTGTGCCTATTTTAAATATGTTCAAAGAACATTAAATTTGAATAGCCAGTGTTTCGGACAGGATTCACATATTAGGGAATGCCAGACGAAAAGCTATCTACCCAAATTTCCTACATATCTGTATGCCCTTGGCTCCTCAATCATGCATTATTTGCCACTTCACAGGACATCATCTGGACCTTATGTGGAGCCTGTAGACCACCAACAAAAAATCACTAGTCTTTAAACCAGTATAAGTGCTCCTTGCCAGTTGTAAGGCAAGCTATGGATCAAGAATGAAATGCAGGCCAGTTCTCATCCGTCTTCCAGGAAGCGGTTGATCTGCTGTCTACAGCCTTTATTGGCAAATAAAGCCGACCACATTGATTTGGCACATTCATTCTGAAATGCATTATGCTTACATTTAACTCTTGGCTCTTTCATATTAGAAATCAGTATTTTACTCTTTCTGCTAGATCCCAGCTAGATTGACTCTAGCTGTCTCAGATCCATGCAATTTTACCAAAGCAAGAAATTTATTTCAGGGTTACCTCATCCACATCTTTGTGATTTTACCTAGAGTGTGATCAGATGTTGTCACATGATGTCATTGGTGTGATATGACTATGAAATTTGTCTGTTCAATGCCAGATACTGAAATGTGCTTACTCCTACCATTTCTTGTCCCCTTTGACCATCAGGACTTTGGAGCATCCAAAAACCTTATCCTAGTTTTCAAAGAAAGCTAGAGCCCTAGATGTTCTTTAATTGATTTCATTTCTCCAAACCATTTTCTGTTTTTATTCACTTTCTAAGAGAAGAAGAAATTCACATCCAGGTAATGACACTCTTTGTGAATTGGTGTAGTCTGAGGGACACAAATTTCAGCAGAGAGTATACATGTACTTTCCAAACAGAGGTGACTACATAATTTTATTAGCTTTTTCTCCAAATCATCCTTGTGCTGAGAATAGACTCAAAGCCAAAATGGGAATATTTAGAGTGACACAGCTGTCATTACTTTGGTGGTTTTAATTAATGGATATCATCAAGTATCATTATCACTTAATAACTTGATACTGCAGTGCTGTAATCAGCCATCTCAAAGTCCCGACAAGCCGGTGACCATAGCTACACCTATGTCACTTCTGAAAGCAGGCAGTCTTAGCAGATGCCATAGATCTTTATGTGACTGTGTAGATCACACAGCTGGAAACTGAGAAAAGCCTTTAAAATGTCCTACTGTACATTTTCTCCAGTTAAAGTGAAGGGAAATGAAATATTCATACGATACAAAGCTTCCTAGGCTGGAAATAGGGTTTCTCTTGCCAAAGGAAGCAAGCACCTTCTATAGAATATTTTGCTTTCCAGAAATATGGAATAAGCATTACCTGACTGCTTAAAAATCACCCTTTTATTTGATTTCTTACCAGACTGAAGTGAAATGTGAACTGTAGCTTTAAGGCCTCTCCCAGACTTAATAAGCTCCAGGTGTACTTGAAGCAGTTAATTGCTTCTGAAGGGAGCTAAGAGAATATTGTTCCAAGAGCCTGTTATTTCTGAAAAGACACTAAGTTCAGGGTTTGCTGCCTCAGTGAGTTCCTATGGTGAAAGTTATTCATGTGCAGGAGCTATCAGGCTTGAAAGAAAGAGCTTTTATGGAGAACCTCTTTGTGGAAGGATGAATGCACTGAAGATTCTCTACAGAAGGCTATTTGAATTACATGCATCTTAAACAGTGTATGTTGAACTAAGCCCCTCTGAATTTTATGGAAATGGGCCCAAAGTGCGAAGCTGGGCTCATGATCCAGGTTTCCTCCTAATAGAGAGGGCTAAATTTGGGTTTTACATAAAGTTCCTCTCCAATTCTATTAACAATGAACTCTAGATGGCTCTTTTGACAACTGACCTGAAATCTCTTGGTGTAACTAACTTTCTTTTGAGAAAAATAAAACCTTCCCTAATAGTAATTCTGCAGCTCTATCGTGTTCTAACACAGTTTCTATTTTCCCAACACTGTACAACTAAAAATGCATTTGTATTATTTATGGTAATTAATAATAATGAGATATACATGAAGAAAAAATCTTCAAGATCAATTCCCTGCTTTCTAGCTTCCACATTATCACAGCCTGATAACTAGCAACGTATTGCAGCCAAGAGATACCACAGCTACTTAGTTATGCTCTTGCAATTTTACATGACTATTGTGTTTAAAGTGTGGTGGGGTTAATATAAAAAAAAATAACTTTGGCAAGTGCTTCTCTCCAGGGACACAGATATTTAGTAAATCACATTGAATTATGAAACATACCATGTTGATTTGTAAAGGAGAGCTACCTCGTGACTGAGACACTACGCTACGATTTCTAAGGTGCAGGCTTAGTTCATCTCTTTCAATTTTCCATTGTGGCCCTGGATAAGTCATCACATTTTTCAGTCTAATCTTGTTCTTGGAAGAAACTTATCTATCGGGATTGAAATTTTCCAAAAATTCAATCTGTATGGGAAATCTTAGAACAGATGTTTCAGGCTTGGCAAAACTACAAGTAATGAAAACAGGCTTTTATTTTGGGAAGCGTGAAGCAATTTTAATGATTGATGAGCTCTCTCTATTAGACTGTAAACAGGTTGTACATGAACAACTTTTTAAAAATAATTTTCTTTGCCTAATTTTTTACATCCCACATATTTATCCTTATTCTTCTGTCTTTATTTTTCTGCACTCGGCTCTTTACTTATAATTTCAAGAACTCTAACACTTTCAGAAGACATGAAAATGTCATCTTCAAATCTGGTGTGACTCAAGTAGTATAATATTTGTGTCATTTTCTTCTTATTTAAAGTTTCTAAAGACCTTTTCCAGGCATGAGGTGAAAGTTTTCAATGAGACACTATCTCCATATCTAGCTACACTTCAACTCAATTTCTTCACACTTCTTGTCATGCTAAACTTAAACATTTCTGTCTTGATATTATAGCTGTGTTTCTGGGTTATTATATATATGGCCCTTCTACACCTTTCCTTTCCACAACTTTCAACACTACTTGAATTTCCATCAAGTCAAAAATCTGTTCATAATTCCAGGAAGGTATACACAATCTCTTGTTTTTTCTGGCACTCTTTCTCAGGGGTTATTCATTGTTTGCAGGTGATTGGTGGCTGAGACGTTATTTCTAAATCCAGGCTACTCTCAAGCGCGATTAGAGTGTCATTAAATATTTTTTAATGTACATAGAGTGCTGGGTATAAACTCCAACCATCTGGCATCGCTGTGTCCTGGTGGTTGGTAAGACAGTAAACGAATACATTCAACCCATTTTGCCCTTAGAACAGCAGTAATAATCAGTCAGAAACCCAGGATTTGTTTGCCAGAGAATGAGCATTTCAATGCTGCTGAATATTCTTTTAAAATAATTATTATTATGCAGAATAAATATAGCTGCATCTTGCAAGGCCTCAATATCAAGATTTCAGACATGTTCTGTAGTATCATTAGTTTAATAAGGCACACCCTACTCTCACATGATATTACGGTTAAGAATCTGGAACACTTTGGATTTCCAGGAAAGTGCTATAAAGCCTCGTTCTTTGTTTATTTAGTTTTACAACTAGTAAAGTGTGAATATGTTCAAGATGCAGGCAGAGTGTGCTTGACAGGGAGGAGTGCGTGGATGGAGGGGACACGCTGGGACGTCATAGCAAAACAGTCATGACACTGTACGTGTCATACCTAAGAGCACTAAATGTGGGGAGAGGGCCTACATCCCCCTTACTCGCTCCCCCCTTAATAAATTCACTTTAAATATATTAACTTGAGGGCCTCACCTAACTTAGACATATCTCTATCTTTTTTGTTTTGATCTTGAAAGAAAAAATCTTTACGCGCTTCCTCCAAAACAAGTATAAGGAGGTTAATGAGTGATACTATACTGTAAAAAAAAAAAAAAAAAGACAAAATAAAACAGCAAAAAAAATCCTACCAGTTTTCCATCATACCTTAAAGTGCTGTTCCACATCATACTTTGCCTTCCTCAGAACCTAAATAAGATCTGGTCTTCCTTGGTTTCCTGTAAACTGGTCTGTTTGGACTATTTCAGACCAAGGCAACAAGCCAGATTGAAGAACTATTTTGGAGAACACCACGTACCAGATCGCCTGATCATATGATTAAACTTTACTTTAAACATCCTTCCAATTGCAGTTTTGGAACTGCATCTTGGAGAGACATAGAGTGCTCACAAATAATTTGTTTTTGAACTACTTAAGGTTACTTAACCCAAAAATTTAAATTCTACCCAAAACCAAATAGCAACCAGAAACCAATTAACCTTCTGCCTTACTTAACAATTCGATTTAAAGTGTATCTCCCCATAGAGACTCTGAAATGCTCCATACCTTAGTTGATGAAAGTATGGATTTTGGTAAGATCTGAAACAAAACAAGACACATTGCCATTTCAGGAGCTCAGCAACATGGACAACTAACCTGGCACTTTTAATTTAATTGACAAGTATTGTGTCCCTTCTAGAGTCCTTATACCCTCACATTACGACAGTAGGTTGAAATCTTAGGATGTGGCAGCTCTGTCCTCGTCATAGGATTTCTTAGTATCTCTAAAATTATGCCATCTCAAATTAGTCATGAAGCCATGAATGTGCCACCCAGGAGAATTTTTTTTTATTTTTTTTTTTTTAGATAGTTGTCTTGTTCTACTAAGATATTTTAAGCCCTCCAGCAAATTATTCAAAAATCTCACTGCCTTTCCATTCTGCCTAGGCTGTATTTAAATGCAAGTAACTGAACTGAGGCAAAACGGTGTGCCCACTGGAGTCAGGCTATGACTTCTAGCAACAGCACTGACCAGATGTGTTACAGGAGTTTTACAATATAATGTTTGAAACGTATGTTACTATTCAACCTCCTCTGTCAACGCTCGAATCCCGCTGAACAGTGTCTGCTCCGATCACAGATCTTTTTTCTACATGTCCTGTAGTGGGAAACAGCAAAAAAGTGAACACTGTCTGTGATGCTAATGCTATTGCACACATAATAAAGGATGGTCTGTTTGCCAAGTTGGATGGGGTAACAGCCTTTGCATAGCACAAGAAACAGGCTCAGAAAATGCTTTACAGTGGTAAAATTTGTAATGTTCTCATTTCCGTCCATGACAGCGGCCAGTAACACTTTGGGATTCCCTCTAGGTTACCAGGGCACGTGACTAAGAATGGAAATCTTTGGGGCGAGGTGGTTCATAGGCATTTCTTATCATTTGCTAAGGGTCAGTCTATTCTTCTTCCATTCCAGGGTGCACGAACTAAAAACAAGGGTTATTTAATACATGTGGAAATTGAAGAGTTATAATAGAAATCGTATCCTAAAATCCAACATGAAAAGGCAGATTCAGTGCTAATATTTTTTACCAGTTTATTGACACAGAAGCTACACTGAAAATATATAGCTTCCCATTCCAAATTTGGCTGTTGTCCAGTTTACAGGTCTGACTACTAACTGTCTATTCTAATACCAGTTCTGTAGTTATCCAATTAGGTAGAGCTGGGAAGCACATATCAGACATTCACATCCACATCTGTATGTGACAGACAGAACTTCTGATAGTCAGTGAAGCACACGGAAAGTGGCTGATTAAATTCTTCCATCTGAATTTGTAGGCTGAAAACCTGATCTCAAGTTTTTCCACTCTTTCTAAAATCTGACAGTTCGACATCCACCTCCCCAACTTCAACTGATTCTTAATGTGATTTAGAATGACATGAGGCTGCATTTTTACTCGACGAAATGTGCACTGTAATTTGTTCTAAGTGTTAAAGGAGGAAGATTAGTTAGATTTCTATATTAATAACCACTCAAACTAAGCAAAAAATCAGTGACTTCTACCTGTTTAGACTTAGGTAACATATGGAAGGATTTTTTCCTATAATAAAAGCATTATAATTAATCTTTCTTTAACAAAAGTTAAATTAATAAGCATAATTAATACACATCAGCTTCCATATGTCTTGTTATGAGAATGTACACCCCTATCCTCTTATTGTTTTTCCTGAGGAAAACCGACGAATCCTTTAAGAGGATTAATACATGCAATGTGCTTTTAAATGATAAAAAAACCCACAACATTTGAAATATTTCTGAGCAGAAAGCACTTAATAAAATCTATTAGCAGTAGTAACAAAATATTCAAAAAGTCAATTTGTAAAGCATTTACTTATATTTCCTATGTGCAAATCATTTTGTATGGACTACAAGGATCAGAGAATGAAGTGTCAGCAAATAACTTCTGAAATACAAGATACCCTTGTAGTTAAATATTTCATTTCTGCATGAGTGGTCGTGAACATCTATGGATTTACCAGCCTTTTGTAGCCTATATAGCAGGATAATATGAGAATACCTTCTACAAGTGAAATTGAATTTTAAGATATTCAGATAAAGTGGGTCAGAATGGTATGGAATTATCAACAAACTTAAAACACTTCATGTCAATTTTTATTACATTCAGTAGAACAGAGCTCTCAAAAATGATATAATCTAACCTTTTCAATAATAAAAAAAGAATACTCCTTCTTTAAAAATCTGATCTCACAAGTATTTTTCTTTAGGGAAATACAGCTCATCTCAGAAATATCCCTCTCTTCCTTTCACTGTCATTTATCATTGAATTCAACTGAATCTCTTTCACTGAGACTTTATAATTTCATCTTTAATACCCCCCACTAATCTCCCTCATGGTGGCCTTCAGCCAACAAATGTTCTTTACATTACAATACCCTCATTTATTCAATTCCCAAGAAACAGATCTGTGAAAGGGTTAACCATTTGATTGTCAAAAGCTTTGGGTTCTGCTGAGCTACTAAATTTCATGTGCACTTATTACCCAGGTTAGGTTCAAGCCATTGCTGGGCTGGCACAGCGTTTGCCTAACAGGGACAGACCCCTGTAGGGAAAACTAGACAATTAGATGATACTCTGCACACCTAGCATTTACTCAGCCTAAGCCATACTGGTATAAACTCAAAGGTAAACCATCTTTCCCTGATTACTCACTGGGAGTGCCAGTTCCACAATAAGGGGTTGCAACTAAATCGAAATTACAGGAATGAAATTAGTTTACCAGATCACAGCTCCTGCTGCCCCTCCATGCAATACCAGGATGACATTCTACTTTGTTTCAAAAAGGGGGTGGGGAGAAATAATTTCCAGCTTAAATGGGTAATATGAAAAGACTTATTTTTCACCATTTATTTTATCAAGAGGAAATTACCTACCAAACAAGCAGATGTGATATCACAGGGGCTGAAGTGACAACAGCAATGTATTTGTCTCCTGCTCAGTCTTCCCACTTTCAGGATGTTTATCTGACAGTTGTTAGGTGAAACTTAGTCTCTCTACCAAGTGACCTGCATTTCATGTAAATAATTAAGCATTCTTTGGAACAGGTACGTGAATATAAGTCCCATGTGTCCCGGGAGAATGTTCTTGATTCCTCCCCCCCTTAACCTTTCTCCTAATTCACATTTATCTATTTAATACAGCATTTAATAGCCTTAACAGGAAATACTGAGGAAGCTCTACCTCCTTTTCGAGAAGCATGGTGATTAGGACATTCCCACACGAGATGTAGAGGATTTGGCTTCAGATTCCTGTTTCAAATTACACTAATTGCAGCATCTTAAGGAGGTACTGCCCTGTATATTGAGACACATGCCAAGTCAGTGTTCCTTTCCAGCTATTTTCTGCTACAGTGTCCAATTCCTGTAAGGTCTGAGAACATTCCTGAGGTTCGAACCTGTGGACTCAAACTAGAGGATTTTATTGGTATTTAGGCAGGTGGTAAGTGTCTGGCCTCAGGAACATCAGCACCCCACCCTGCTCACTGGCTGACACAGGTTACTTGCACAGCTAGCAAACAGCTAGCTGGGCCGAGGATCCACATACTGTAAAACATTTCTGTATGAAGTGGATTCGAGTAGGCAGGTGCCTTACTCTTCCTGTTTCTTTCATCCAAAGACAGGTCTTTGTAATTTGCCACCCATGGCCAAATGAAAAAAAAAAAAATTGTTACTTTTATCTTCCTGAAGAAAGTCTGAAAAATGTTCTTCACCCCATTGCAAAGTCTCTTTACTGAGTTTCTGATGACCTTGTCACTTTGAAATAGGAAAAAAAAGCGCATCCTGTAGTTTATTTGCCAGTCTATAACATGGTATTATGAAAACCTGAGTACACTGTCCAATTTTACTAGAATGGAAGAAATGGTCCAATCACTTGGAAATACGAGGGATAAAGTTCAGGCGTTACAATATCCTGTTCTGTGAGAACAAGGGCATATCCCACCCATTCATTCAGTGAAAATGAAGCAGAGAAAATGGAGGAAAATAATTAAATTTCCCTTCATGTACCAAAAGCATCTGGGTGCATTCTGGGCATAAAGGAAACTGCTACTTGTGATACCAAATGGCAGATAAAGGTTGTTTGATTGCACGGAAGAGGGGCTAACAGCTTTTCCAATCTTAAAAACGGTCCTATTAGAGACAAATGAAGGAGTTCTAATCATCATTGAAACAACTCTTTTTGATTAAGTCAGACAGAAGAATCATTTAAGATATAGGAGACAATCAACCACGTTCAGATCTGAAGAGAGCATCTGACATAGCACAAAACAAAAGAAAGGCATTCAAATAATTTTATTTATGAAATATCCCTTACTTATAAAATGCACATTCATATGAAGCCACAGCATAATAATAACTGATATTTAGCCCAAGATGGTAGGAATTAATATCTTTAGAATATAGATAGTGAGTTAATTAAGATAGAGAGGAAGGAAATGATCTACTTAAGGTCATACAGAAAACTAGTGAAAATAGTAGGAAGAAGCACCAGATGTCCTGTTTCTGCAATCTCTGCTATAACCATTAGATCAGTAATTCCCAGTCTGGCAGCCCGTAAGGTCTTCTGGCATGCTTCATGCCAGTATATATTAAAAAGCTAAAACCAAAGCCAATAGCAAAACGTTGCCCACGGCATGTTACTTGCTTACTATTTGGCTGATAAATGGGGCCAATTAGAGGCCACTGACGGAACTGTCTAATTCTGCTTTACACGTCTTGCGTGTAGAGTCAGGTTTGGTCCAGCCTCTAAGCCTGTCTTTGTTGACTTGCTAGAGTAAAATAAAAGGCATAAAACACTGCCAGCAATGATGCAGTGAAGGGAGGCAGCCACTGCCACAGTAAGCGAGCGGCTGCAATCGCATCCATGAGCCCCGCAGAGCTGAGGGGTGGCAGCACCCACCAGCTCCAGCTTCAACACCCATCCCAGCAGCCACGGCGCCTGGTCCAGCAGCAGGGGGTCGTTGCTCTAACCCAGACACCACTTGAACACGACAAGCAAGTTACTCACAGAGATTGTCGAATAAATATGAGCCAAATATAAGTTATATGGAAGCAAATATGATTGACCAGTGCACACTCTAAATACTATTTCATGCCAACTTAGGGGTTTTAGTCTGATTCTTCTCATTTATTGCAGTGCCACTGCATTAAGATAGCTGAACACACATTACAGGCTTTTTCTTAGAACCTTTTTTTCAAACTTGATTGTTGTAGTTGCCACAGAAACATTAATCAAAATTCATTGCAAGAGGAATAAAGAGGCTAAAGATATGTAAAAGTACTTCTCTACTAAGCTATTCATTGAATGTTCTCAATATGTGAAATGAAGTCCCACATCATCGTAACTTTGTTTTGTAGACTGCCGCCTCTCCTAGCTGAAAATCATGGGTAATGGAAGTTTGAATGCTCCTTCAATCACATGAATGCATAATTCTTTAATTTTTGCTGTTTAAAATGAATATGAATTATAAAAGTTGACATCAGGGTAGAGTAACACGACCTACTAGGAAAATAATTATGCTTTTGGCTTTCTGTTGACAATAAATACGAAAAAAAGTTAAACTCAGAGACAACAATTTTTAAATTATGGCTAATACAGAGGAGTTTAAAAGACAAACGACACATGTTAACTTGATATAGGGGTATTTGCTTTTTAAAATAATACAGGTTTGAAACAATACAAGTCCTCCACAAACATAATCGCATAGATTATGTTTTTTCTTACCAGGGTTTCTCACCAGAAACACTCTGAAGAAAAAACAACTTTAATAAAGTTACTGTATGTCTGGGTTTCCCTGGTCTTGGTGATTTTCCCCACTATAAGTTTTGCTTGGGCAGGATTCATCCTACTTCATCCAAAATTCCAGGTGTCTGGAAATATCAGAAAGGTTGAGAGGTCTTGGGGAATCCTAATAGCCTAATGCAATCACATAGCTCTACATCCACATACAGAGGAGAATAAATGAGTCTCACTGCAGGAAAGACAACTGGATCATGGGCCTGTATTTCCATGGGAAAAAAGAAAAATCCCCCTGAAAGATTGCAATCCTATGCCTAACTGTCCAAAAATTGCCCCAAATGCTGCTCAAATTCAGATCTTCGAGGGTTTTTTTTCCTCCCATGACAGACATACTGTCTGTTCGCCTCTGGGAGTTCACCCACATTACCTTGCCAATATGCCTTAAATCTGAACTGGAAGCAGACTTGTTTAGTCCCCAAGTTCATTCATTTTAATATCTTTCCACTGACACTGCTGATATAGGTGGCAATCAGACAAAAAACAGTAATAGGTTGTCCACATGATGTGGACACTAGCATAGGACAAAACTAATAACAAAGACTGATAGCCGTTTCATATAGTCACTCAATGGTTCTGTCTTTTAAGATAAATGCAGTATAAACCATTCTTGGTTTCTGAATCATCCTTTCCCTTTGTCAATAGATATTTTATATGAAACGAAAGACAGTAATAACGAAGAATCCTGAGAAAAATGTATTTGCCCCTCATACTGGTTCTGTCCTCCAAATATTAATGGAATATTAACAAGTAATTGAAATAATCTAAATGAAAATGGATTTCCAGTTATCTGAGAATAAGCTTGAGACTGCCAATAGGCTTGTTTTCCTCATTTACATGGAAAATTATACTTTTACCTATACGTAGTACCACAGCTACCTGAGAAATACCTTTTATACATTCCTGATGTTTTGATAAGTGAACGTTATGTATGTAGACGACTCTTTTATCATATGTTTTAAACTGTCTACTTTTTGAGTCCATTCTGTTCTCATGTATCAGGAACTATTTAAAAGTGCTTACAGCACAGAAATTGTCACTGAAAGGGTACCAGCAGGTGGACGATGAATGCTGCCATTGCTTCCAAAACCAATCAGTCATTAGTTTTAATATTAGAATGTATACATTTAATACTAGAATGTAGAGGGGGAAAAAAAAAGATGACAAATGTGGACATTTCAGTGAATTTCTACCTGTTTTACTTTGCTTTAGTGTATCCAAAGACAGAAGGTCAAATCTGAAAAGGACTAAAAGTGTGCCAGCAGTGCACAAAAAATGTCATGACGTGAAAGTCCAAGTTTCAGTTTCCTATCTGTGTATCTAATTTTAGCATTTAATATATATATATATACACACACAGCCTTTCATATATTAAAAGATGTGTCTTAGTGATTTACTTTCAGGCACCTAAAATATACAACAAAATAATACAGAAGACATATAACAATTCAAAATAGGATCGGAGCAAGTGTTTCACAAGGAGTGAAACAATGCAGCAAGTGCTGGAGATAGATAAGGAATTATACTTGGCAAGTCAGACACAGAGAGGAACTGTTCACAAGATCTCCAAGGAACAGTCTGTGCCTGTCAGAAGCACTGAATCTACGTTGTGTTAGGTTAGATATCTTCGACATTCAAAGAAATAAATGTTCCTATATCTTTTTCAAATGAGTCCCAGGTTGACCTAATTTGCATGGAAATGTTTACACTTCCTTCAAGGTAAATCATCTAAACTTATTTTTGGTGCATTGAAATGAAATAATTTATCATTTCCCTATTTACAGTACTGGACTATTTATAGCGCTGGACTATTTACAGCCAAATATGTACCACACATGGATATAACGAAGACTTAACCAGCTAGTGTCTTTTGAACTAAAAGCAACATGTAGACATAGTGCCCCTTATGGGATTTTTTACTTGCTTTCAATAAATGAAACCAGCATTTAAAACTACAGTCTTACCACTAGGCACAGGAGAATTTTTGGCCCAGCTGTGTGGAGGAGCTGAATCAGGAGCAACATTCCTATATCTTGGTATCAAAGAGCCAGCATAAGTGGTGGCTGCCGCTGTCTCATGTATGCGATCTGTGAACAAGAGGAACAGCCTTGGTCATAGCTTTGTGATACCTACTACAGGATCCACAGGTTATTTGATTAGTGCCTAAGGGCGAGTACCAATGACGCCACTTCCAGCATGTTTCCAACCACCTGCAGGACTCACTAGCAAGTCCAGGCTCAGTGACACCCCCAGGACCACTGGGTGTTCAGGGGCTGTCTTCTAGGAAGAGGTAGCACAAGAAGCCAGGGGAGAGCTGCCAGTTTCCTTTAAATTGAGACATTGTCAATCGTTGCGACAGTTGTCTAGAGCACGCCAGTAAAGTCATAAACAGGGATGATGGACTTTTAAATAAAAGGCACAAAACACAGCTTAGAGCAAGTCTGTGGGTCTATGGGACATTAATGCAGCATTATGTTTGTATGGCATCTAATGAGATTTGTTGCTGTAGTCATTTTGTTGCAGTGCTCAGCCATGCAATGGGAAATAGCTGGCAATATCAATGTAAGTGTCAAGCAGAGCATGATAAAGCTTTCAGTATCTGGCAGCACCATTAGATTTCCCAACACACATGCCGTGGTTCTGATTCTACCTTTACATGTTAGCAAGAAGATCCCACCGCTCTCTCAACCCTCAGATGGAGCCAGGTTAAAGGTTCAACGGGGCAAGAGGAACGCGAACTCAGTGCAGCATTGCCGTGCGGCAGCCCTACTGCTGTCCCTCCTGGCCCAGGTCCCCTGATGCCACCGGGCGGGATGGAGCTGGGGGGACGGGAGCAGAGCTGGCATGCAGCAGGACCAGGTGTGCAGTCAGCAGTGCTGTCACTGCCCCGTGTGGGAACTGCTGAGCTGCTCCAGCAGTCAGCCCAAGGAGCTGCCTGCTCTGCTCATGCCTGTAAGCTTCATGTCCTCCGGTCCAAAAGACGGTGCAGGAAAGGCAGGGTTAGGTAGGAGGCACAGCACTGTGACACAGCTCCCTTCAAACGTGAGATTTTTGACTCTCAGTGCAAGACCGTCTCTGCATTCAAAAAGAACCATAAACTCCATCCTAGCCAGACAGGCACGAAAACACAAATGTGTGTATGTGTGTGTATACACGGATGAATTAGCTTTGCCATTCGGAGTTCCTCAGTTCAGGGGAGCCCTTGCTTGCAAGCATTTTGAGCCACAAAAGCCAGCTCTGATAACTTTATTTGCTCGCCACTTAGTAATTATATATTTCAGTCACCCAAAGATGTTCAAATGCTGGAAACTGGAAAAAAGTATCAGACATTTTTATAAATACAGTGACTGATTCCATGATTTATTCATGAGGTTATAAGGTACTGTTGGGTTTAGCAATCACTCCATAAATAGGGCAATAAAAGCACAGACCAACACCATTCACTTACCCTAGTAAGTAACTTCATGGTCAGATTTGTATGGTATACTGAGCAGAAAGCCATTTTCTATCAGATAATGAAAATATTTAGAAAACCTCTAGAGCAGTGAGGGCTATAGAACTGCTAAAACTGTAATTGTTTTACGCCATTATTAGAAATGAAAATATTGGGAAATTATTGAAGTTTCCCAGTAAATAGGGTGTTACACCAAGTAACCCTCAGGGTGCTAAGAAAAGCCTTTTTGAATTGAATGGAAAAGAGAGCGCTCACTTTTTTAATCTATCTTCCACTACCGCATAACAATAAGCATAACAATATCCTTGTTGTCATTAATCTTGTTTTATAAGCAAAGCGGCTATCATTCTGAGTACAGTGTATTCTGTATAACTGAAAATGAGAAAAAAGTTAAAGCATAGTTTAACAAATCTAATTGCGTAAGGCTCACCAAATGCAATCACTCTTCAGCGTATCAACTCAACTCTAAAAAAGTTAAAGGCAAATGATAACATTCATTATTTAAAAAGGAATAAACTATTTGAGTTCACTTAAGAGTTGGGCCTGTTTTAAACTGACATTTTTATTCAATGTGTTGGAGAAATATCTTTTCTGAGCAGTGAGATCTGGATATAAATCTTCCTCCCCTACATGGAAAAGGGAGCAGCATGCACGAGTTGTGTAGTTCTGGTTTTGAGGAGTTTTTGTGGACTCTGCTTGATCAACAGCTGAGCCATCTCCAAGGAAAGCCCAGGGAGACTCGAGTGACAGCAACAGCTACGCTGGCTAATATAGTCCTACCAAACTGCTTTACATCATTTGCATTCACTGCTCATTAGAAACCTATAAAGAACCAAATTTTATCCTGTAACCAAAAGTACAACAGGAACTCCAGATCACAAAGAACCCCCAAAAGCCTGAAGGAAATAAGAAAGGTATATTAATGTGACCAAAATGTTCTTAAATCAACTGAAAAACAAGCTTCTGAATCTCTATACTGTACTCCAGTCTACTAAAAATATATACTCAGAAAGTCTGGTACACCTTTCTTAGCAGATTCAGCTCAAAGACTAAATGTAATATTTGAGTCACATAATGGAAGCTGTCCAACATTATTAAAAACAAATATACTTTGTAATAATTTATCTTACCAGTGCATTAGATCACATAGCTTGTTTTTCATGCAGTATTTCTGTATATTTTTGAAATGTTATCATAAAGTTAAATTACTTATAAAGGATGGGTACGTGGCATTAAAATAATTGGCAGATTCACCAGGAGGTATGCTAATGACTGAAAATCCTGTTTAGGTAGTGTGGTTCAGTTCAGCCCAGGCAACAAGGCAGAGTTAGACCTGGGAACCTGGTAAGTCATCACAGCCCTCACAAGATTTGGCTTCCCAAGGACAACTGCATTGGCTTTTGAATACAGGAGGGAATTATTTAGTCTGCATTTACTTACTTTATTTTTGGGGGAACGAAAGCAGTGATCCCACCTGCATTTAAAGCAATGATAGTGGCACAATACCAACACCAGCTGTCTTATACCTTGTATGTGTGGGGAGCAAGAGGCTTTCCCTGAGAACACCAGCTTGGCTAGGTGAAGCCAGGTAGATTTCTGGTTGCAACTGGCCAGGGTACTTTAATGGGTGTAAAATAGTCTCAGTGATGAGATCCAGTGTGATTCCAGGGCTAAGGGATAATCTTAACAAAAAAATCAAAGTGGGCGTAAGTCGGTGGTTCTCAAATTATCACCAAGGGCTAGACTTGCTCTTGGGCATCTTGAGCAGCAAGCTCATATGAATAAACTCGGCAAAATGCTTTTTTCTTTTTAAAATGCAGCACTTCAAGACCTGTGCCTGCTAGAACGGCTCCTTCTTCCAAATAAACAAACTAGCAGCTAAGTTGGTGCTCAGCTACCGCCTTCCAAATCTTTCTTCCAACAATAATAAGAAATTTTTCATATGCCAAACACCTTCCCAATTCTCAGACAAAATCATTAGCAATGTGAAGTGTTTTATAACAGGTAAAACTAAGGAGGTTACACATGATTAGCCTAAAACCACAAAGGCAACCTGTGTCTGAGCAGAATGTAGAGCTGAGCTAAATAAAATTGCCAGTCCTGCTACCTGACTGCCTTCAGAAGCCGGGCAGCTTTGTGCCAGGATGGGAGACAGTTACCATTTACACTGTATGTTCAAACATATTTATATGCTTTATATTGTTATGCCGAAAAGTAGTTTAGTCAGCTTTTAAGGAGCCCGTTTGGGAATTTTTCCACTACTGTTGGCCGCATCTGCACTTCCTGTTTTTATGGATGATTCGTTTCAGGAAGTGCTGAGGCCACAAAAGTTACACGAATTCATCAAAATAAACCAAACCCAGACGAACCTATGTTTTTCATGTAAAACCAAAGCACAATCTCATGAGTTTGCAGAAAAAGCATAAACTTCGTGAAATTTCAAGAATTATTTTCAGCCTTTTTCAGCACCTCACCATTTCCTTTGTTTCTCAGCTACAAAGTTCGGTGCTGAACTTGCTGAGTTTAAAAGAGCGGGTTAAAAGGGGGAAAGATAAGCTTATTATGCACCATGAAAAAGAAACTCACTGCTCTGCACCAGATTCTTCCATCGGTGAAAAAAAGTATAATGAGGAATAGATCATTTGCAGCAAATTAATTTGCACAAGGACTTTACAAATTAAAATAAAGTTGTATTCTCGATAACTGCAGTACACTTAACTTCACATAAAATCTACTCCTATATTAGTAGCCTGATGCAACTTCCATGAGAATGACCAAGCTGTGTTTTCTTAATGTAGCTGGGCCTTCTTCCTGAAATAAATCTAGCAAGAGTCAAAGATTTCTTTCCTTATCTGATCATGTCTGTAATGTTACGACGTCCTCAGTGCACTCACATCTCAGGATTAAACTGTTCTGCCGGGTTGTTTTCAAGGCAACCAACAAACCCCATCATTATTTTGGCTACTTACTAACTAACTGTTGCCCTAACTACATGCTCACGAGCATCTTTCTCACAAAACTTCTGTAAGAATCACAGAATTGCTGAAAAAAAATATTTTTACAGTGCAGTAGAACTGCTAAGCTTTTGCCTCGCTTTTGATTAATTTCATGCCTGACTCAGTCAGAGATTAGGCCCTGACACAGGTTATAATTAAATATTGAAATCATGAAGTGCAAGAATGTTTAATTTTTAAAATATGAGTTTTAATTTACCTCATACAGAGAATAGCTCTGGTCACCTGCAGAGATGCATTACACACTACATTGCCTAATGTAGGATGCCTGAATAAGGCTGAGCATACAGTTAAAGTAAACTAATGCAATTTACTGAACAGCAGTCAAATATTTATCCAGTTGATGAAGCAGACTTTATGTGAAACTCAGACAATAATTAAAGAGAAGCCTTGCTTAAAACATGCTTATTCCAGTTTTCACAAATATGTTATACCAAAGCAGCATCTTCCTTTTCTCAAATATTGATGTTCTCCTAACACATTATACAGTGAGCTTGTCCTTGGCATTCTCTTGACTATTTAATGAATACATTTCCTGGCATTTGCCTTATCTTTGTTATGTTGTTCTTTGGAGAGCTAAAACTATTAGTTAGCCCTTGACAGAAAAACATCAGAGCAAGCTAGTAAAAGGTCTTACAGTATCAGAGTTATTAACATGGTATTTGATTAAACCATAGAAAGATGGGGAATAGATACTGAAGAATATGTCCCCTGTACTTAGACTTTCACAGCCTTGGATGTTTTTTCATAGAACTTTCACATTTGTTTTTGTCATTTTGTCTGAGCAATAGTCTGAATAGTCACAGGCTGAATACTAATCCTACGATTATTTTGTAGTGCTGAATCTCTATCATCCCAAATAGAATTGAAAATGTCAGCTATTTCCAGTTCTTCAGAACAAATATTTTTGCTTCAAGTTTCAGTTTTCATAGTAAAAAATATTTTTAAATCCTTTTATACCAACAACCTGAAACACACGCTGGGAAGATACACGTTTTACACGATATAGAACAAAAGGTAAACAGTTACCATACAGACATCTATAAAATTGTAAACGGTCTCAATTTTTAATATATAACATTGAAGTCTGTACACTGCATAATATACAAACATTATTAAATCTTCACATTTCAAAGCACTGTTAGAACTGGGAAGCCTGAGCAGTTGTTGATCAGAAACACCTAATATTGAGTAACAGAAGAGACAGTTTTGACCTGATCTATATTCCCAAAATAGATGGAAGCATATTTCTATAATAATGTAGTGACCAGTAGGTAGTGAAGAATATGTACTCATCAGCTATTAACAGTCATTAGGAAATCCCCACATTTTTCAGTAATGCAAAGCTGGTGAAACGTTGATGTCCATCACCTTCAAAATACACCATATTTCCAAATACACCCTGCAAATGACACATCGATTAATCCAAACACTATTATTTTTTGCAACACTGCTGATTAATTCAGCATAAGTGACTGCGTGGGGTTTCTCCCATGCTGAAGTAGCATTTTTGGTTTGTCAGGTTTTTTTACTTTGATAATGTCACATACAAACCACCCCAGCATTGGGAAGGCTAATGTAGCATTTCTAAGAAATCGGGATTATCTTCTCTAGATCAGAAGAGCAGTAAAGACAAATGCCGACAACACCAAGTTAGCACGTCAGAAAAGCTCTTGAGCAAGAGCCTAACTGGCATAAACTACCATAACTACTTCAGCGGAGCTGTGCCAGTATACATCAGCTGGGGTTCTGGCATGATATTTAGAAGCTGCATCCAGCCGCACTTCATTTTCAGCTGCAGCTTCCAACCCAAACCAGCTGCATCTGCAAGCAACTAGAAGTCTGCCTGGCAAATTCAGTATCTGGGCTATTTCTGTTCTTGAATGTGCAGTATCACCTCAGTCCTTGCCATGCTTACAGCCAATATACCACAAACAGTTACAGATTTAAATAAAACGCTGCTGTTCTTACGTGCCCTAGGGGTCAGGAAAATTTAGAGGATTTCTACATGTGCAAGCTCTGTAGAGTCAGAAAGTTAATGGTTATTAGCAATAGGACATCACAGCAACTAGTTTGAGCTGCAGAGGATTTGGCATTGTATTCTGCTTGCAAAATTCATGTCAATGTTCAAAAAGTGTAGTAAAATTACAAATCATAAACTTTAACTGAGACACTACTCACCAGTAAACTCATCTGGGGATTATCAGCCAGTATTTTTTGTAGGGTAAGGCAACAATTCCACCTAACTTGTTTCCTCTCACCTAAATGGGAGAGGTTGTTGTCAGCCCATATTTCTACCTGCCTTTTCACTGATGATTGAGAAACTGAGTAAAGGCAGCTGGTTTAATTTTAAATCAGATGCTAACAAACTCAGCCCTATTCACCAGCTGTGTTACTGCTCATATGATTACATAAAGAACCTCCTTGCTAACACAGATACAACACATAGAAAGAAGTGAAGCACCAGAAGTTCAAGCAAGATCACTGCTGCTGTCACACTGTATCAGATTTTGTGGTGATTTTTATAATCTGCTGTTGTGGTTGATTTTTACAGGATTTTTAGACTTTTTTTTTATACTGTGACTTAAGATTGGATCCAACCCTCAGATTTCTAGAATTTAATGTAATGTCACAAGTGTTTGTCTTTATTACAGTAATGTTTTTGTTGTTTGGGATTGTTTTGGGTTTTTTTTTTGAAAGCAAGTGCTCAATTAAGCAATAAAATCATTGATTGAACTATGAAATATGGCAGAAAATTTTAAACTATTTTGGCTACAGTATTTTATACGTAACCATGTTTGAACACTTTTAAATGCTTTTCAGTATGCTTGGGTTTGTGTTCTTCTCCCCAAAAGGTTTCAGAGCTAGTAAAAATATTTGAGTAACTATTGTGCACCACCAAACAGACAAAACCCTGACCTTTTAGCTGTAAGTAAAACAGGATCAGATTATTGGACATCTGCCATTTTTTTGAGGATCACTTTGGTTTGTCCGCAAACATTGTTGAATGTCTATAAACTCTGGGTCCTATTCAGAGCTACCTCTGTGGTGATTCATATTAGATGGCATTACACTGATTTTTTTTCTGTTTAGCTATTTCGTTTTAAAGATTCCATTTTAATATCATAAAACTTTTTAAAGGACATAGGAGTTTCATGGCCCATTTAAGTCCCAAAGTCACTGAGATCAGCCCACTCCCTACCTCTCCGTCTATAAACACACACAGCCAATCCCACGAAATCACATAGTAGTTGATTAATCCTCAAAACTTCCACTTTACATGTCTTTGTACTACAACTATTGAGCGTTTCCCAAGACCGTACAAAAACTCACACTGGTACTCCCAAAATTACTGGCATGCAAAAGATGCAATTTATTCCGGCAGGAAATATCCAACACATGCAAATGTCTTGGGTGAAAATACCCAAAGAGTCTTGTCTCTAAAGCTGACATTTTTACACCTTTATATACACTGTTGTGTATACATAACACCGAGTTATTCTCCTCCTATTTATACCTATTTTCTCCACAGATCTGAATGAGTCTAATTGGTGTAAGAGCACCCCATGCTTTACTGGTTTTCACATCATTTTACCTATAATCCCTGCACTTTGTTTATCAAGATCTGAGATTGTATGTCAGGGAAGCTGTCACAAGATTGATTCTGTGTTGTCAAAAAGAAAAAAAATAATCCTTGAAGGGCGTAATACCATGGCCCTTAATTACAAGACTAATTGTACTTAATGGATCCACTCATGGGGGCTGTGGGAGTGGGTCTGAACAGATTATGTATTGCTGCCTAGAAACCTCTACTTGCTTGAGATGCACCCACTAAGAGCAAGGCTGATTCACATGCCAGAGCAAATGCCACTAATATAGAGGGCCGTGAGTTTAGCCTGCCAGAAAGGATTCATTTTCACATTGGACCGTTTTCTGCAGCAAGATACATGGGTACACGCTGGCTTGTGACTGTTACAGCCCCATGCTATTTTACAGTGCATAGAATCTGTAATGGAAGAAATCATTCCACAATAAAAATTATTTAAGATGGCCTTACTTAGCCTGTATGCATCATAGGGCATCAAATTATTTTACATGGTGCATAATGACCAGCTATTGATGTTCTCCACTCAGGCTTACCAAGTGAATGGAAAACTTCACCTGTGCAAAAGGAAGGTTCATCGTGCCATACTGTACAGTGTCTTGCCTATGGCTAGATTAAATAACAGCTAATGGCTACTTAGACTAATTCCAATGTTCTTACAACTATTTCTGCTGTACCTCCAGGCATGTTTATGCACATATATATGTGTGTGTGTATGTACAAATCTGTACATGTAAGTACTAGCGTTGGGATCACATTAGCATAGCGTGTTTGTTTTATCTGAAATGTCACCTCAGTACTGAGATCCTTTTCGTAATTGCAATGAACCATCATCTCACTATTCTGATGAGTAATACTTTTAAATAAATAGATAAATAATAAAGCTTTAGAAGACTTCATATTTCCTTCAAAGACCGATTATTATATTTTTTTAAATGGGAAATGTGGCTCCTAAAAGAAGTCCCACTCATACCGTCTAATTTGGAGGCTATCTTCATGTTTTGGAAAAAAATATCCTCCCCTCAAGCCATTCTTAATGCTGATAGATCAGTTAGCTAGATTAGTTTTCCCATCTTTATATACATATGTGTGTGTGTTTAGACACAAACACTTTCTTTTATTTGAAATGTAAAAATAATGCCAAATTCTTGTTTGAAGTTGTTAGACGACAATTGCTCATAGAACTATAACCTTACTTATGCAAATCGCTAGAGTTCATGGTAAGTCTGACATTTGCAGAATTAATGAACTAAATAATTAAGTGACCTGGTAAGCGAATTGGTAAACCAGAACTATTAATCTTTTAATGAATTCTTTACTATCACTTAAATAATAAATTTTTTGCATAATTTTAAAGGATTACAGTAAAGAAACATTAGAATAGAAAATCCATTATGTAAAGGAACGTTGCTTTTATAAATCTGTCATTATGTCTCTTTTTATTGAATTCATTTCTATTCAAGGTTTAGAAAAGTGGCAATTCCTGCACTGGTGACTAACAGTCCCCAACATTTTAGTGGTAAGATTTTTTTCTTGCTAAGACAAAAAGTCTAGGATCATTTACCGCTTCAGACAAACCACTGCCTAAAGTGAGTAATTAGCATACAACTGTAATTTAAGAAATCCCCTATTTGATGGTGTGCATCACACATGTTTCAGATTTTCAAAGCACTAGTAAGTTAACTAGGCACAGTAAATGATGTTTCTGAACCAGTTCCTCTTAGAGATAAATTTTCTTTTTTCTACATGTTGCTGTCTTCCACCTTTCTACCAACTTTGTACCACATCTCTTTTTCATGTTAGAGTATCCTGAACTCGAATACTTTCTTAAACTCCAATATACCAGTATTCTTCATATCCTATCCTGAGTGGTACGTAAATTTGTCTTTCCCTATCTTCCTCTCTATCAATGTCCACAGTGGAATTAGACATATCAGAGTGGAAGTTCGGATGTACCATATGCTTGTAGGGATTGTTTCTCCCGTTTAGGAAAACATTGCTGTGCAGACTTGAAGTGCACATTCTTTTCTACTATAGCTAGGCATCTGTATGTACCAGAGATAACATGTGGTACAATACATGTGCATTTTTTTTGCTACATAATCAGATTTGGCATTACTGCCAAAGATTTCAAGGACTTATAAAAAAGGCTTTAACATTTGTTCCCTTTTTAACATCGCAGCCACTGAAAGCAGCCAGGTAAAAACAATAGCATATATCCAAAACTATTAAAACAACACTTCAAGTCATTTTTACAAAATTAGCATTTACTCTTAATTTTTTTATTTGTCTCCTTTGAAAGATGCTACGCAGTGTCCCTTGTCTCAAGGTTACAAAACATTTCAAATTGATATTGAAACATCATAGGGTGATAAAAGTAATAATAGTAATAATGGAGGTAATGAAATTAGCATCTGACTATGATCTTTCTCTTGAAAAATTATCTCCATGACATACAAAAACAGAAGAGCTACCTATTGTGAAGACAAAAATAGCACTTGGTAGTTCAAGAAAGAACAAATGGGGTTCTACACCATTTCATAGACGCGTGCCAAATACTTGGGTATCTTTCATTGCAATCCGACAAGTGGATCATGCCCACACAACACCCCTGTGAGCTTTCTGAGCAACATGAAACCACCTGGGATATCTGTAACATAATGCAAAGACTTTAAGTTTTGATCTTACAAGTATTTCTAATGATGTTTCTTTTGTGAGTACAAAGGAATTCACCAAAGATTGGCCATGGCTGATGTTTACTGTAGCCAGGTTTAGTTTTTATAAACAGATCCACTTAAATGACAACAAATAAAAAGGGCAAGGCTACATGAAGATATTACTGATACAGGTGTGTTTGTGGAACAAAGTCCTAAGAATGAAACCCCAGAGCTGACAAAGCCTTGAGATTTGAAGTGAGTTGAGCTTATATTCAGGAAACTGGTGAAACTTCATCAACAGAAAATGTAATTCTGCTGACCTGTGCTGCACCCACACAGCGGGGCTTTTGCAGTTCATTATGCAGGCACAGCAACTGCAGCAGGCAGTAACACCCACAAAAAAATTTCTGAAATCACAGAGTACAAAGCTATAAGAAAGCAAGAAGCAAAACACAGACAGTATGCTATTCCTCAAGTTCCATCACTAATTGTAGCTAGTCAAAAACTTTCTACCAGACAAGACAAAAACATCTTAAAAAAATCACATAAACTTAAGTTTTGAATACATTTCATTGTGAAGAGTGATGGAAAGTGTGCAGACAGAATCAGTGGGGTAAGGTAGAACAAATTCCATTCACGTGAGTATTTGGTATACAGGTGTGCACATTTGTGGTTCATTAACTTCTCTGAACTAACACCCATGCAGAGACTTACCTTGTGTTAAACATCAGAGAAGCTACTCAACTTTTGAAGTCACGCAGCATACCTAGAACAAAATATCTAGCATATGCAAAGAGTTTTCTAGTCTACAGATGATAATGTGATATAAAGATAACCAAGGGCTGGAGGATTCAAGGATTAGAGGAAATTGGAAACCAAATGGAAGGAACTAAGGAGTTGTGTGAACAATAGAACTAGGACAGACTACATTTGAAAGAAATTGTGTTGGTTCACATTTTCTACTTAATTATATTAAAGATGCAGTGTAAGCCAAGGCTAAATATGAAATAATCCCTATTGGAGAAAATAGCAAAAAAACCCTAATCATAGCAAAAATGTAAGTCAAGATACGATCTCCAATAGAAAAAAAAAATAAATACACATGGCAGAGAAACCTAACCAAAGATTAGATTGTTTGGTTTGTAATACAGTGCAAATTTTAGTTGTATAGACAGCCTTAATTTTTAGAAAAAGTTCTCTCCCCCTTTCCCAAAACCTAAATGTTGATTTTCTGATGTTAGATAAATTAACTCTGCAACTGGTCCTGCAGTAGAGGAATTACCAGGACCTGTCTAGTACGGTATTTTGATGAAGATGGTAGTCATTTACAGGTATGCACTGAAATAGTTCAGTAGGGTTTAAAGCTCCTAGATCTCCCACACATGTAGCTTGAATGTGTACAATGTAAACAGAGTCTTTAGAAAACAAGGTGAAAATGAAGCAAAAAAAAGCTAGCATAAGCTAGAACAGTGGAAATCAAGAGCTGGCAGAGAGATTATCCTTGGAGATTTAAAAATGCATAGGTGTATATCAAAAGGCCAATTTTAAAAAACTGAATTTAATTTTGACCCTAAACCGAGGGAGAAAGTCACAAGCATTTTGTTTACATCCTATTTGAGCTATGGATGAAATTACTTCTCCAAGTACAAAGAAACTGGAGGAGGGGGTAGTGGAAATGCTGAGGAATTTATTTGAAAAATGTTCTAGATGTTATCTAACACAGTTTTTATATTATCCGGCTAATGCTGGGAATTGCACTTTATCTCTCTAGCAACCTCTGCAGGAGGTTCCCAGACATAGCAATCACAACAGCCGTCAGCTTATTTGGAAAATAGATTATCAGGCCATAAAGGGTAAATATGTAACAGAAAGTAAGGCATATATGAGTAAAAAGCAATAGCAGAGAGACCAAAGCAAGCATAATGTGTTAGAAAGACACTGAAATTATCTTTTTGAGCCCGTTATTTTAAGATCATAGATAAAGTGACTCCAAAATGGTATCAGTTTAATGTGCACTGGCAGAACCCAATCATCAGCTCTTTGGATTGGCCACAGACAGCGTATGGGAGGATTCCCCGGGCTGCCGGTGCCTTCAGAAGCTCTTCAGACCGGCAGCGTGGGAATACTCCCTTTGAACCGCTGAGTGATATGCAAAAGATATAAAAACAGATATAAATGCTAATAATTAAAAACTAAATGAATAATACCCAATGCAGAATTTTTAAGAAGGCTGAGAAGGCTTTGGCATTCAGAGGCATTGCCAGCCAGCTGTAATAATCATCTTTAAACACTGCGAGAAAGAAGGAAGACATGATTAGCATTACGGAAACAAAGCAAGTACCCCCATGGATAAAGGTGTGTTTCTACAGTAAATGCTTCTGTACTAAACTGAAATAGTTATACAGTTGAATCTCACTGCTCTAAATGAGCAAAACAACATTACATTTATTGGTCTGAAGAGACCCTGCTAGAAACATATGGCCTTTTATCCGAGCCTACCCAGAGCACTAAACTTTGAAATACCATAGTTGTGTTTGTTACTTTACGGGCAACAGAGTATTAAGAAATAAACATTTTTAGCACTGTACTTTTATGAAATGGAAAACATTCAATCTCCTCTGGAACCACCTAGGTAAAGTTTTGCTTTCATTTGACTGTGCATGCTCCTCAGATGAAAACTTTTGCTTAAATTAATTTGAAATAACAAAAAACAAATTAAGCAGCTGAAGTAATTTATCTTGAAAACTGTGAACTAAGCACGCTTTGCACGATCTCTGAGATAAGTTTGATTTATGAGTTTGCTGTGCAATTGTGTCAGGGATATCTACCCTGCAGCTTTTTGGCTGGTGTTCCTCATCCCACTTGCTCTTCTAGCCTGTGTGAATACCAGCAGCTTCTGCAGACTGTCCGGTCTGTTCCCAGCCACCACGCAGCTCTCCCCACTGCTACAAACAGCCCAGGTAAATGCCCACTCCCTCGGACACAACTCCCCAAAATATTTTCAGTGTTTTGAGACTGCAGGTTACCACTACCGCACACTTTTTTATTCTTTTTTCATACATGACAGTATATGCATCATACTTCTTCCCATGATGAAAATCAAAAGTACCAGATGAAATGGGAAGGTGGATAATAGTGGTAAAGACCAGTCGGTGTTTGAAAGCTCCCCTTCTTTCTCCTTCAACTGCAAAGAGGTCCAGTCAAACAAGAACAAAATAAAGAATAGATAAAGATGATGGATGGATGACTGATGTTGTCCAGGCTATCAATTATAATAGAAGCAGAATCCAGTGTCAGAATACCACTATCACAGAGACTGGAAAGAAAGCAAACCTATGTGCTGGGAAAACTAATTGTATGTAGATTTTGAGCTGTTCTTTCTTTAAAAAGGGAAACAGGCATGGCCATCAGAAAACCCCAAACCCCAGTTTGCCCAGAGGCCCTGAATTTTGGTGAGACTTATAATATGAATCAAGATCCAAACCCACAGACGAAACATAGGCCTGCTGGTCTGTTAGCGAGAGAACACATACAGAGAATAAAACCTGCTTTTATAGACATATTAGTGAAATAAATAAAAAAAAAAAAAATCAGAGACCAAAAATATATTTCTCTCCAAAACTTGCAAAGAACCATGGGTGTGTTTTGGTGTTGATTTTATCCTTGCCAATAAAACAATCATGTCACATGAACAGCAGAAAGAAGCACAACCATGTCATGTTTTCTTAAATTGTCTGGGGATTGTTTGACCAGGAAATCACGAAGAAAAATCACACCGTAGCTGATCGATGGCTGCAGCACAAATGTCACAGCATTAATAACGCCTTGCTGAAAGCTGGGAACCTTGCACCGTGGCTGAAGCGTAACACAGTGGTAGAAACCCCGTGGTCTGCAGAGTCCTCCCTCCAGCCAGAGGACAGCAGATTTGGGTGCTCAGCTAGTCAAGCATAGAGGATGGGGACAGGAGATGGAAAGCCACCTCTCAGCCCCTCTTTCCACAGCTTAATTCCCAAGCTCATCTTTTGCTTTCTGACCTTAATACCACTGGGAAGAGAGAGAATGTGTGCCACGTCCTAGTCTCCATCCCAAGCTAGTGTGATGAGGACAGAGGACCAATGTCTGCAACATGGGTAAATATTTCTGCTTTGTGGTATTTCCTGAGCACTAGTACTGCAGCCTCTTGCTGCTGATGTGCAGCTCTCCCTCGTGCAGTTACATGAAAAAAAAGGTAGTGGGAATGTTCTCATTTTTACGGCCGACTGAGATGAGATGTTTTAATAAGAGATGGCCAGGAATAAGGGAAGTCTGGGGAGCAGCAGTGCTGGGCAGCAGCTGTGGTGCAGCAGTTGCCATACCACAGAGCAAATATGCACCAGGAAGAAAACTGAACCGTTGTATCTTGCCATTGATCTCAGAAACACGAACCTCTATCTTTCCTTTGAAAAAAATTCATTAAATTTTTAGGAAGTCAAAACAAGGAAAATGAATGAAAAAAAAGAGAAAGTCAAACCAAACACCAGCATTCTTTACTCTTAAATGGATAACATGCATGAGAACTCGTTGCCATGAAAAATACAGCTTGGCAGATCAGCAGACCCCAGACAACACTCTACCAACAGGATAGCGTGAGATTTTTCTTTCCCAGCAGTAGAGGATATGCATGGATATTTGTATATTGCCTGAAGTGTAAGAGGACCAGAGCTCTCCTCATTTACATTGTGCCTTCCAACCCCAGTGAGACCTACAATGTCAGCCAGCCTGGGACACCCAGCAAGGCCCCTGCACACAGCTGCCCCCGGGGAAGGGCAGGGAGGCCTGCAGGGCCCTCCAAAGCTGAAGGGGCTGAAGGGCAGCCTGTCTGCAGGTGGTAATCCTTCATGCTCAAGAAAATTAAGGAGAGGAGAAGCACATCTGAGGACATGGCGGCCCTCACCTAGTATGGCAGTGCTAGGTTTTTCCTATTTGATCGTTTTTGAAACCTCATGCAGATCCAAGTATAAACTAGTTTTCCACAAAACTAATAAAGCACCTTCTAGAGGTATCTGAAAAATACTTTCAAGGCATTTTCCTGCTGCAGGCTTGACTTCCTCTTGTGAGCAGACCAGATTGCTCAGGACAAACACTGTGTCCTCAGTTCTGCCTTCCTTTGCTCCTTGGAGGTGTGTGCCTTCAGCAGGCACCATCACGTCCCAACAACACAATACCTTCAAGGCAGGACATTCATACTTCAGCCTGGCCAGACTGCAGCTTTCCATTATGTAGCTGCAGCGCTTACACCCAATCAGGTTTTTTGGGTAGAGAACCAGAAAGTAAATAGAAATGATTTTGTGTCCACTGGGATTTTCCAGGGTTTTCAGTTGCTTAGAGACAACTTCAGCCTTCACTGCAATTCATAACAGCATTTGATAGACTTCTGCAAGTCATTTGACTCTGAAGGATGAGCTAGGGGCTGCACTTGGACCACGAGGAAGGCAGAGGTATATGTGCCAGACTGCAGTTGTGGACACAGCACCTAGCAGACCATCTTTCATCTGTCCAGAAGCTATTGATACTACATGAGATCACAGATCCAGGAAAAAGGCATTGGCATCAAATATAAATGCACAAGACATAATTCCACTAGTCAAGGAGGAGGAAGATGATCTGAATTGCAAACTCCATATTCAAGACTTCATGGATCCACTAAGGAGCCATTTCACCAGCCAGAGGAAAGCGTCATAGTAATGTACCTTCCGTTGCCCAGCCATACTGCCCAATCCAAAAATACTCCCTTGCCTTCTTAGGACAGGTTCATAGTTCTTGTTCACTACCAGAGCAGTGCAAAGGGACCCTGGTGGAGTTCTTGTCCTGCTTAAGTGTTCTGTGGCTGTAAGATGACATCCCTTACAACTCAGCCTTCTCCTTGCTCCTTCAGAAAAGCCAGATCTATATTTCCATCATTTCAATAGTGTAAGGCCATTATTATTACAGATGCTTGTTTTAATTTGGGGTTCAGAAAAATCCATTTTAGTTGGCATTGTGAATATTTCATGTACTTTCACAAATGAAAATCTATAGTCATTTTCACACCATGAAACTTAGACCTGACAGCAGAAAGCTTGCCCAGTACATACAATGATCAAAGGAAATTCCATCTATCTTATATGGTATTTTCTTGTTTATTTCCCAAATCTCCAGAGAATTTTCTGAACTGCCTTGGAGGACTGGAAGGGGTCTCTAAAGAATTTCCAATGCTCTAGAAGGCCCAAGGCAGCATTTCCAGTGCCAGAAGGTGAATGAAGGGCTGTATTAGCCTGTAGGCTTGCCTGTGATGACTAATGGCAGTATTGTGAGATGAAAAAATAGTGTACAAGACAAGGCTCAGAAGAAACAGATTCTGACTTATCTGACAGGTCTAAATAATTTAAAAGCGCAAAGCATAGCTAGCCTGCTAGAACGAGTAAGGCACATCCTGCTGTGAATGAGGAGACCTACGTTTTATCAGTTTAACATTTTGGACTACAAGGAGAGAGATTGGGGGGGTTCAGTGGAATACAAGGATAATAAATTGATATTGGCTTATAACAGCAAGAAATAGCAACAGTTCTGGAGAACACAAGCCATGTGGCACATAAGTGATTATTTCTGTCACAGTGGTCTCCTGAAACTCTGACCAAGGCTGAAGTCCTGCTCACCCCAATGGCACTCCCCTGATGGTTCCTTTAAACAAATGCATTGTGAGACAGACAGAAGTATATTTACTATACTGTGATATACAGGCTGGCATGAGAGACGCTGGGATCTGGGACAAGTATCAGGCTACAAATGTACAACCATCCTATTTACTTTCTCGTGTCTTAGTATTTTTCTTCATTATCTTTCCCAAAATCCCCAGAATCTATAAATTCTGGCATTCCTTCAGTATCAACAGCAGAGGATATTTTTAAGCCTCTCCTTCCCCATGCCAGTACCTTCCAGCTTCTTTAGTCTCTCCCAAGCAAGAACAGCCACGTGTCTCCCTTCTAAACCTCCTTTTTCCCCTTGAGCCTACCTGCCAGACACCGAACTCCCTGCTCCATGGCTAACTCTTCTGGATAGCCCAGAAATGGGCAGTACTGGCTTTGAAGCTTTCCATGCTGCCACTACCCTACCAGTCCAGCCCAGCCCTCACCGAAATGAGGTATACTGGTCACCAGGCACTCTCTGCAAGTCATCAGTAAAGCCATTTCTCAGGCATGTACAGCAAAGTCTGCCCACTAGTGCTTTACTTACAAGCAAATTTTGATCATTAATGATGCTAAGCACATAAGGGTTTTTAACTAAAATAACGTACAGAGCAAAGTTAGTCTATTCTGTAGATAACCCTCACCTCCTGGAAACCTCTAAGACAATGTCAAATAAAGGAATACCCACTCCTAGACCTAAATTAAATATGAAATTCTCTATACTTAAAGTTTCATCTGTGGTTTGATGCATATGTGTTTTACTGAGATGTAACACATAAATATTTTTATAGAATCGTTACCTGAAGAACATATTCCTCCCTTTCTGGTTCAAACCTCCCTTAGAAAAAAATACAACTTTTGCCTGTTAGAAAAAATAAGGGATTTAGGATTTAGTGAACAGTTCACAAAACTCCTTTGATGTAGTTAAGATATTACTTGTGTTTCCAAAGTGAAGCCGTACATGAAGTAGCATGTGTCAGTTATTTTTTAATTTTTAAATCCAATTAATTGTTCTAGTTACAGTACCACTAATTTTTATCTAGCTGATTAACTAGAGAATAATCCAAATACATTTCAAATTATAAATCTTTCATGATTTGGGAGATTTTATACAAATGTACATTTGACAGTGCTAATTTAAAGCAAATATCAAGCTTGATTAAACATTCCCAAGATAAGAAGGATAAACGATTGAATTATTTTATAGATTTAACTACCATTGATATGATGTTATAAACAGAAATATTTTGATGTTCATCATTAATTTTTAAAAATAATTCTTTGGGAAACAGCCAAGAAGGACTGAAGAAGTAGGTCAGAATGTATGCACAAAACATTTGTATTCTTTACTATATAAACACTAATTTATTTATTGAAATAATACACTGTTAATTATTTATTAAAGAAATTATAATTTTGCTGAGCTTCCCTCTGAAAGAAAAAAAAATCATTAAAATATGGCTAATGCAATAGCCAAGGCTATGATTGTTTCACATCTCTGCCTCCCAACTGTTTGCCAAGTATTTATTCACAAATCACTATCCGTTGAAACATAATCTGCATCACAGCATCTCCAGCAAGCAAGTGAATTACAAAGCATTTTAGCAAGCTTTAAGTACTTTAAAAATATTCAAGATTTCCCATCACATTTGCTGTCCCATATGTGGGAGACTATAGCAGCAGAAAAATTCTTTGGGGACCTGTTTTCAGGAATTGTTGCTCAGGTAGGTAAATTTCACAATACCACTGGCTGTTTCCCCAAATCCTGGCTTTTAAAAATGCAGATATACCAAGCACTATTAAGTAATACAGGAAAGGGAGGGAAAAGACTCTTTGTGAGAAGTAACATTACACACATAGAAGCTTTTTTCTGTTTTTGTTTTATTTCTTTTTTTTTTCCTTTTTTTTCTTTTTTTTTTTTTACACCAAGGAACATGACTGATTTACCAAGGGTGTTCAGAACTCTTCTGAGCACAATCAATCCTCCAGCCATAAATTAGATAGACTTCACACAAACACTCAGGTAAACAGAGAAAGTAGAAGCATGAAAACACCCATTACCAATAAAAAATTGAGCACATGTTCCCAGCTGGAGAGTGAGTGGAACCATAGTCAACAACACAGAAATATGCACCAGCACGTTATTCTCCAAGGCAGTGTTGTAAATGAGACTGTGTCCAGGGATGGCTTGCCTATACTAATCTCAACTGGCCTCTCTAGTTAATACATTTAAACAAAAACATAGATTTTCTGCAATCTATTACTATGCTTGATTAATTCGGGCACTGGGGTAGACACCATTTTTCTTCTATTTTCCATATGATGCACTTAAAATGAACATATTTTTCTGATGATGTAATTTCATTTTGTTTCATTAATTCTACTGAAAAACAAGCAATATTTTGTCCAGCTAGTGCATTAATAAATATAACATGAAATTGGTTAATGCAACACACATTTCTCTCAATATCAGTTAGCTCTGTGTTATAGTGCAAAACAAAATTAAAGTATGATGGGCTTAGTTTACTTTTGCTTTTTTTGATAGCATGAACTGATTCAGGGGGAAGGGGAGAGCAGGTTGCTGTTGTATCAGACTTACTGATATTTTTTCTTTCTTATTTTGGGGAGCCTGGTTACCTGCATTTTACTAAAATTCATTGAACCGCTTCGCAAGTGGCATTAAATCAAATTCTTGACTGAACTCTAGATAGATTAGACCTGCTGCATTTCCCTTGTCTAGGAAATTAGTTATGTTATCAAAAAAGCAGATCACGTTAGTCGTCAAGACATCCCTTTGGAAAGTTTATGTTGAGTTTTATGCGTTATCCCTTGTTCCTTAATTTTTCTTTCAAGACTTTCCCTACAGCCTTGTGTAATACTGCAATCAGGCTAATGGGCCTCCAGTGTTTAAGCTACCCTACATCCCACCATCATCTAAAATATAAGGGCTCTGTTTGCTGATTCCTGTCAGGAACTTCCTCACTCCGCTTGACAGATGCACTGAGATCACTGCCACTGTACCTTCACTTTCAGACACTTATTTCAGTGTTTTGGGCATAGAGATGCTTAGGCCTATGTGACATATCTGCATTGGGCTTTTGGCCTTACTTTCAGTTTAGATATTCTAATTTTCTGACTGTTCTCACCTCCCATAGTCAGCACTTCTATCCTTACAGAAAAAAAAGACGTTTGATTTGTATTTGATGCCACACCTGAACCATTTTATTGTTTACCCCCAATTCATTACACTGTCATCGAGCTGCTTCTCTGTTCCCTTTTACATACATACATGGCTGGGGATGGAAAAAAACAACCCACCAACCACTTTATGCTGTTTGGTTTAATTTACAGGGTCTAATTCATCTTGACTTTTGGCACATATCTCTACTTCTCTATTTCCTGGCCTCTCAGACACAGAATGCTGCTGATCCCTTTAGGCTATCTGCTTATTTCTCCTGCCCTTTCAGAAGTGGTTATTTATCCAGTCAGCTCTGGAGCCCTTCCCTACAAGATTTTCCCCTTGATTAAGATGCAAGTTCCAGACAGTTTTCACACCTTTGATTTAAAGAAATTTCACGCCTTCTCCACATTAAAATCCCTAAGCTCTTTAATCCAGTTGACCTCATTAACTAGTTTCCTTAATTTTTCAAAGTTTATCCTTTTGAAATTGAGATCCTTACAAGCTTGGATGCAGCTGTGCTAGTGGGGGTGGCAGCTGCATTGCGGTGCAGCTGCTGTGCTGGCACGTGAGTTGGTGACCATGCTGCACCCAGTGGTGTTAACGGGAAAGGATGCAGCCCCCCCACCACCCCCAAGCTACTTCTCGTCCAGTTAATTAAACTGAATAAATTAGTGATCATTTGATACTAGGTTATTCTCTGCCAACTCTTTCTTTATGCCCCCATTGCAAAAACCCAGGATTATTTGAATTATTTGTTGCTTGGGTGGAGGAAGACCCTATCAGTATTACTGATACTTCTTGCCTTCTGTGTTACCTTGTTATGACTGTAACAGTTTTTATTTGATTGTTTGGAAAGCCAGGTTTTACCCTATGCTTTAAAGGAAAATTCAAGCAATTTTGTAGTTGACGATCGCTGTACAATCAGGAAAATTTTTTCCTTACCTGTGACAGAAGTTAGTTGTTTTATGACCCAGGACACTGAGAGTTTGTATTAGAAGGCTGTTCAAAGTGGAAGTTGTCACAAAAATCATGTAGCGTTGAGAACTGGAAGGTGAATATTACTGCTGATTTGTCATTCTGCCTACTAATACTGAGAAAGTACGTTATCTCTGTGAGAACTGATTGCTAATGAGATTCTTAAATCTAGAGCTACACAAATAGGAACTAACACCATAAAACTAGAAGATGGGGAAGGTTTGTTGTTGCACCTAGGTCTTCCCAGGAATAGAGAACAATTAATTCTTGCACATTTTGTCAATTTCTCTACTTTCTAAACCTACATGTTGCAAGCTAAGGGACCTTTGTTATTCCTCTTGGGAGGCTACTGCACACCTTAAAAGTTCTTGGCAAGTACAGGATTTTCACTGGTCTTTAGCAATATTTTTTCCTTCTTAACTTCGTCTCACCCTTTCAGCCAGAGGCAAGAAAACACAACTTAAGCACTCCTGGCTACGTAGTAACGGTAATAGCAGAAAGACATCACTTCTCAGACTACCCTTCCCCATTGCTAGCTTTTAAATGGCCCATCCACTACGCGTATGTGTTTGCTGGATCAGGCACGGGAAGCCAGAATGTACACCATCCATTAACTGTCAAGCTCCCCTATGTTAGATACCAGCCCCAAGGGAATAACTAAAACACAGCAGAGCGAACCTAACAGCAAAATGAAATGCGCTTGTGCACTTGCCTGTGAAGATGAGCATCCAGTTCAGTGGGTATAGCCCTGTGTTGCAAAGAACAGGGTAGTGGCATGTTGTCTTTTATGTGGGGCAAGCAAACAAGAACATTTATATGTTGGTGCTGCTCTGATTCTGTGAAGTATAGTGAAAGATAAAAGTACACAAGGCAGAGCATGTGTCTCCTAGGCACAGTCATGCTGTGGAGAGAAGTAATTTATCCCTGCTGGGTACATCCATCATAATCCAGAGCCTGGAAATATCTGTTATTAGAGTGCATTCATTCCAGAGCTTATGCTATGTATGTTTGCTATTTAAGTTGATTTGCTGCAATGCTGGTGTCAATTAGCTTTTGAGATCCCTTCCTATGATTTTGCCAGTAACGAGCGTGTTCACCTGTATGAAGTTAACAAACTAATACTGCAAATACAAGCGAGTGTGAAAGTTGCCCGTGCTTCATCATAGCTTCGAGTCTGAGCCAAAAGAAAGCAAGTTAGAAGAAAAATGGATCCAAAATTGGGGTTAATGCCTTTCTCACCTGTAATCAGGTGAGGAAACTCTCACCATAAAGATTAAGATGAGATGTATCCAGAATTTAGCTAACCTTACCCGTTAATCATTTACCAGAAAACATTAGGAGTCTTTGGCAACTGAGTGTTTTTATTTGAGCACTCTGTGGGAATCAAACATGCTAATACTTCCTTCTTAGTTATAAGTTACCTTTGCAGACAGGCAAATTCATTTTATCTTTTCATTTTAAGTATGTCCTGTTAAAAGTTTTTTAACATGGTCTCAGCTTATACTGGGAAAGAAAATAAAAACACTGAAGACTGAGAAGAAACATTTATGTTTTTAGGTTCCCTTATTTCAGGAAACCAGTGTGGAATTAATTTAAAAAAAAAACTCAGGAAAATGTTAAGGTTTTGAAGCAGATGGAGAAAAAGAATAAGCTCTGCTGTCCATTAAGAAATAGACACAAATGAAAATTCCCACTTGTCCTTTTGCACAATGAAACATAGAAGTGAAGGGGAGCATGAAGTGCGAGTAGTGACAGAGACTGATTCAGTTCAGAAATTCTGAAATCATAGATGCCAATCAGGGCCAAAGGCTTCCCTCTGCATCTAGCAGCAAAGAGGAAGGTAGCACTGGCTTCAGATGAGGAAGGGCTCAGGAAGGAAATGCTGATTCTTGAGACCGGCCATTCCTTGCAGCTCTGAATTTGCAGAGCTCAGGAGGTGAGTGATGTGCAGAAAGGGGCCACTGTCAGAACAGGGAGGTACCAGCTGGAGATTTTTCTCCATACCACTCTGTCCTCCTGCCTGCTCAATGGAGGCAATCAGAATACGTCAAAGACAAATCAAGCAATGTCATAATTATCCTTATTTCTTGGTTCCTGAGACTCAAAGTACAGACAATCCTTACCCCAAATCTCAAAATCAAAAGCAGTTGAGTCAACCTGTTTTCCCAAAATGAGCATTGTGTCCATACATGCCTTACAGGGGGAGCGACAGGAAGGCAGGAGATGGGAGGGGATCACTTTTCTGTCTGGGATTAACACTGCAAAACTGTTCAAGAGGTGTGAAACACTGTTGGAATACAAAACCTATATTTTCATTTTATTAAAGGAGCCGGGAAATTAAAAGCACCCACTGACTGTAGTTCATGGTTTGACTTATCTGTAACCAACAGTAAAGACCCTTTTCTATGGGAATCATTTCAGATCCATGAATAACTGGTCAGAAGTCCAAATGACAGAATTCTACTACCAAAATGGAAATGTCCTGAGACATGCTGGTGATTCCTTTAATGTACGGTATTGCTTTAATGCTGCCTGGGTAGAGGAAATATTTGTAAAGCTAAGATTTTGATAGCATGATTAATATTTTCAGGTTGACAGTGTAGAGGTAAGCATAACCAATAGTTAAATAAACGACTGAAGCTTCCATATACATGCGATATTCCACCACAGCTTTTAACTAATCATTAAATAAAACAGAGCTAGCACATTGCTGTGAGCAAAATAATCTTTCTAACATGACTCTTAAACAACTCAGTAAATCACTCTTCAGTAATTTCTTTATCTAACTGGCTCAGTATCCTTGATAGATTCTCGATAGCCCTAAGAAATATTTGATCAGTGGGTTGCCTACGTGTATAATCTTTACTTATTTGCTACACTAGTTTATCTCATTTTTTCCTAACTGAAACCCCATTTTATTATTTCATTGTGAAACATTTTCTCTGTGCAAAGGGTGAATTTATTAGAGAGCTCAGACTCCTTCAGCCCTCTGAAGGACTGAGTGTTGTGTGGTGATTATATGATGAATTACACAAGAGAAATACCTTTGCCTGGTACTGCATGGTGGCTAAATAGCTATGTGATGCAGGAGCAGTCATGAAGTCTTGTCTTTAAAATAAAAATATTGTTTACAATCCCCTTTACATAGCAAGGAGGAGGAGGAGCTGGAGCGAGGGGTATGTGGGTTACAGCGGTGCACAGTTTGCAAGTCAGCATGGCTGGAGCCTTTTTTGGAGACAGCAGCTTTTCAAAAGAGCTGCCTAGGTGCCAACAAAAGTCCCTCGTGGCTAAAATTCACGAATGTGTCTAAGCAGGTTAACTCTTTGAGTGATGTAAGATTTCCAGCCACTACAGATCAAACAAAAGGACAAGCCTGTGGGTTTGTGCACACAGAGTGCGTTGGACTTTGCCCTGACAACTTTTTAATGACGACACTCTAAGTCAATACCTTAGAGTAGCTACCCCAAGGCACCGCTCCTACATGGCAGGAGAAAGGTTAATGTTGCATATAGTAGTTTCTGCCTTCTGTCAGTACTTAGCAGTTTACTCTCACTAAAATTAGACAAAATCGGCATCCAATTAATGGCCTGAGTTTCAAATTGCCTCTGGTATTGCGCTTGTTTTAGAATTAGATCTAACTACACCATTAAATCTAATATATGGTTGATCTGTAGTTCAGAGGGAAATAATTTGCAGGAAGACTGGTTAAGGATGAGACGACTCCTGGAAAAAAAAAAAAAAAGTTGCAGCATTTAAATAGTTTATTCTTAAAAATATAGTATCTTCTCAAAATTATTTAGAACTGTGAGTATAAAGTTGCACACACCAAATGCAAAGATCCTTAAAAAATGCATGGGTCCTAAAACTCAGAAGACCAGAGTAAGAAAATATGTGAATATTATAGAACATTTTCCTGCACTTTTATGTCATTAAAAATAAACACCCCTAAAGTGCTATATTAGATTAGTGAAGTTAGAAAATGATTAAGGACCTGGATTCATGTTTTTGGATATCTCCTTATATCAGATAGATGTAGACTGCACAGTGCAAAATGTGCTGCAAGGGAAACTTACTGTGCAAATGATACATATAGCATCAAGTAGAAAAACCTACATTTCTCCATTAATTACAGTGTTGCCACTGTGAAGTTATTAACAATAAAAATATTTGGTAGCTAAACATCCACAGGGTTATTTAATTTTTTTTAAAAAATAGTATGAATGCTAAGGATTCAGTTAGCTGAAAGTGACTCATTCACATCAGTCAATAGAGCTTTTGACATGAAAAGGATTACATGTGTGTATAAATTTTCACTCAAAAAGGTAAGTTTCCTGCTTTCTATTTCTTCTTTTCTTTGAAGAATAATCTGGAAAACATGATCTATAAAGGCTCATGAGCAGAGTGCAGATAAAATGCCTTTATACTAGTAAAAAGTATTAATCAAGAAGCAATACCCAGCTCCTGATTTGGAACTGTCATTAATGCTTTTTCCCCTCTCTTCTGTTGTGGAGAAAACAAGCAAAAAATTATCCCTGTATTTTTAGAATTGTACTTGTCGGCTTAGTTTTCTGGGTGCGACGTTGATCCCTATATGAAGGAATTTGCTGCACGTCTGCAGCGCCTCGCATGTCCAGCAGATGCCATATTCACGAGAACTGCCAGACACAATTGCTTTGCAGGCTGTATCTCGTTGAGTCTGACGTCTGCTGATGGTGGAAAAGGAACCATAAAGGCTGAGGTTCAGGAAGGCTCGCAAATTGGTGGTGTCAGCAGAGGCTGAGGAAGCAGAATACAGGAGCAGAATGAGAGCGAACCCCATGCTCACGCACTCAGCCCAGAGTTAGTGGGTACCACCATCTTCTCCAGCACTCTGTGCAAGGAATGAGCAGTTGTGACTCTTAATTCTCTGCTGCCAGTTCAGTGCTGGTTTGCCTGTTGTCCTTGCATTTCACATCGATCACCTTTCACAAAAGATGAAAAATTGGTAAATCTTGACTCTGGACCACTGCCACTATATTTGGCATTCGCAGCAGTGGATTCTAACATAAATCAATTTCTGCTTTACACAGACTGTTCTAAATGTATATCTCTCTATCTACACAGAAACAGGAAAGAGAAAAAAAAATGAACTGCAGGCCAAATGAAGCTGGCCTTCTACAACATAGGTGACGTCTTCGATAGCCACACTAATAAAATAAAATCCGTATTTCCATTTCCTGATGACCAGATCATCATTACATCAAAAATGTCTTCGTTTAGTTTTGGCTGTGCTTGTAAGCCTTACATGACAATGAGGTCTTCGGAGATGTTATGAGGGTTTGTGTCAAAAGGACAAAAAAACATTCAGCATGCTGTCTTTGGCAGAATGAGTTACAGCTTTTACAGATCTGTTTCAATTAGGCCTTTCATTTCAAGGAACAGAGAGATTTTAATTCTGACATGTAGAGACCTCATGCATCAGTACATTTACACTTGCATTTACTGCTGCAAAGCTTGCCCCATCGCAATGAAATAATAAACTTCTAAACAAAACAAACAGAAAAGGATTATTAATCACTTGACAGAACAAGTATCACATTCATTGTTTTAGTGCAGCTAAAACAAGTTTGTTTCTAGTGATGTGACATACACATATAGCTCTCAGCTTAAAAGACCTGAATGTTGTTATAGTATTGTAGGATGAAGCATAGAAAGTATTACCTGTGTTCATTTTTAATATAATTGTACTTTTTTTTTGAGAAAGTGCCCATTTCAAGATCATTCTGGCATAAAACGTCTGAATCTCCTCATGAGGCCTGAGCTACAACGTGGCTGTACCTCTCCTGGTGTCATTCTTGCTTACTCACTAAGATTTGCTCTCATTTGTTATTTTGTTCTCATGGTACGTACCACACACTGTGACCACTCCTGTTTTCCTAGTTTAAACTGTACTGAAAATCATTGCATGACAAATTGTTAGTACTGGAAGTGCCCAACACTCTGAAAAACACAATGATGTTAAGTCTAGATGGTTTAAATAAATATCACTATGTAAGTAAGAGCTGTTGAAGTGCCAGCATAATGATCAGACCTGTGGTCACTTTTGGAGACAAGGCGTCTCTTGCACAGCTGAATATTCCAGGGAGGCCACAGCATCCTCTTGGATGGGATGTTAATACTTGACGGAGCACAGCAGTTTTAATGCAGCACCAGAAGCAAACAGACTGACAAGCAAATCGCAGACTCGGAGGAAATTATAATGCATTTTACTTTGTTTATTGCAGCTAACCAAAGACACCTGTAGTAGGAATTATAGTTTGTCAAAAAGATACACAATATCTGCACTTTCATGTTTTCAGCTGTTTAAAAATAACAAAATTCAGTGTCGTTTACTTTCCAACAGAAAATAAATGCAATCTTTATATGTTAAAGTTACGGGTATTTTTCATTAGCTCTTAGATACAGCGCCTGTGCTAGAAACCATTATCTAGTACATTTTGCTTTCCAGATAAAACTTTCAAATGCTTACATTTCATTGCACGTTGGTTGATTGGATAATTTGAACATCAAAGGAACCTTTCATTTAATTTAAGCCGTAAAGTTGTCTTTTGCTTTATTAACTTTCGATCAATAAACAAGCAATTTGGAAATGTAATCAGGAAATGCTTCCAATTGGCTGACAATGTATCAAAGCCAGTGCTTGAAGGCAAGAGCAAGCTGTAACAAGCAGTTTATTACCAGTAGCTGTTACTGACATTAGTCAAAACCAAGAAAGATAAAATGGAATAAGAAATGTAATGCTGGAAGAGCCTTGGGCGCTGTGTTCTCTTCTTCCTTTTGAAAACTGCAAGCCTGTCTTTGATATGATAACAAATATAAACTGTTTAAAAACACCAAATGCAGAAAAACTGAGACTAGCCTGTCATGGAGTTAATCCATTCTAGAGTGACATACAAATAGTGTAACATCCAGCGGATATATGTTATGGAAATATTTTGAATTGGATTTACATGTAGTGAGCAAATTGGAACTTTTGATTTTATGTGATATTGTAATGTGCATGTTCTCATATTAACTGAGTGTAATCCTATTTGAAGATAATGAGTTTTCAATAGGCTCTCCAGTCTGAAACTGCATCAGAACATTTTGATTTTGGCTAGAAAAGGTCCAAATGGACTTAGAAAAAAAAAACCTACCTCAGACTTGGGGGTACCCCTCATTTCTGAGGGGAATTTGCATATTTTTTGGCCAACACATCATCCATAAAACTGACAGAATGGTAAGTTTTCTAGCTTGTTTTGACAGTGTGCTATTTGTTTTGCTCTGTGTTGTCTATAGCCCAAAGCAGAACACTGGGGTGGATTTCACCTCTGTTTTATTGAGCCTGTCACTGAAAGCATCTTGTAGTTATTTCATAATTATCTGTACATATTTTTAACTCAATTAACAATAAATAAAAAGGAAAGAAAGGAAAATACGTCTGACTGGAATTGATTTGAGAGGTGAGTAACAAGCATAGATTAACAGATTTAATTTCCCTATTCTACAATGAAACAAAGTCTCAGAGACTTACCACAAAGGGTTGCAGGAGAAGAACAAAGAGAGAAAATGTTTTGGCTGCTTTTTGAAAGTTCTGCGTGTTGGCACACTGGGCATGCTGAGTACATCACAAGGCATGCTGACACACAAGTCACATATTTCATCAACTCAAAGGGAAGCAATGGTGTTATGTTAGAGGATTATTTTTCTGGTTCTTCTAGTTAACTATTTTACAGGTTTCATAAAAGGAGCTACTCTATGTGAAACTATAACCATAGATGTACACAAAACATTAACAGGTCTTAATTTCATCTCATTAGTACATTCCAGTAATGCCTTAAAACTCTCTTTTCCCTTAGGCCTCGAAACCTGGACACAGGTTACGTGGATGGTGCATCAGCTGTCTGTGCTGTCAGTCCTTCCTCGGGCAGGCTAGTGCTGGTAGGTCAGGGCTTCAGACCTCACTGCTCACCTCATTAGCCCCCACATCCCTTGATAACCTTGCCCTTGACCAGTACGATCATGGTTTTCCTTGAATTCCACCATATTTGGCCCATGAACACTTTGAGTTGGAACCATTGTTGAGTCCTAAGACACGCCAAGTAGCCCTGCCTCATAACTAGACCTCCTATAAGCTGTAGTAGTATTAATGGTCACTTGTTATAAGATAGGAAGCATTAAAACTGACATTTCCTGGCCAAAAATTACAGAAAAGAGAAAAAATATTACGTTTGGGAAAACAAACCAGTGTAGGTCCACAGGTGCCCATGACGTTATATCATCTTATGCCAGCTGAGATCCCATCTAGAGTTTCTTGGCATCAATTCCAGTATTGTTCATGATATATTTTTGAACCCAGAACCTCTAGTACTAACAGACAACCACCCACTGAAATCACAGACTAATTCATGTGTCAAGCATGCGTACTTATCACTACACCAAAATCTCATATTGTCAGAATTTGTCCTAAATCACATAAATTGAAATCATCCTACTGATACAGGGATGTGAAGAGACGGGTTTTAGCGATTTCTCATTTTTCAACCAAAATTAAAGAGAAGAAGAAAACTCTTCTCATTTACAGGTAACCTCCATTATCACAAGGTTTTGCCCATCAAAAAGTATTCTGAAAATTAGCAGAACTTCACACCCATTTGGAAGTCTCAGGAAAACACTGCAATTGCGCTGTTACATCATACCAAAGGTCATTTCAGTCTTTTTCTTCATCCTTTACGAGTATTAAAAAAAAACACCCCAGGAAAAGAGCAACTACTGTTATAGGGATAACAAGAAGAGAAGGACTTGTACTTGAAAGAAGCAGGAAGAAAAAAGATTTATAATGTCTGTTCTTATCTAATTGCACTCAAAAAGTCTTCTGCTTCATTGCAGAGAGGGTCAGACAGCAGCGTATGAATAGTTTTGTCAGAGAGAGAAAGAAAATAGGTTTAATGTTAATGTTAATACATTAAATGTTCTATGGAGTAAGGGGAAATAAAGAATATGTAAATAACAGGTTTAATTTTCCTGTGAAAAGAAGCAACAAAAGTTTTGCTTAATTTTGGGTTAATTAAAATGCTTTGTTCAATCTGAAATGAGTCACTGGGGTTTTTTTGGAATATTTTTTCTTCTTTTCAGTGAAACTTGCTCAATTCATTCTGAATTTTAAAAAAATGTAAAGTTCAACCTTTGAAATATTGAGAAAGATCCATCAATGCTTTTTGGCTAATCTTTGTATCGGGTATGTCTGTTAAATCTTTGCCATGTTTTAATAAAAAGATTTGAAAAAGATCTTCATGTGGCCACTTCAGCTATAGGATCTGTAACAGTAATCTAAAACGCAAAGAGCCTGGCCTTGTAGCCTGGAAATGAATACTAAGAAAGGAGAAGAGCTATCGGACCATATCGGCATAAAAACATTCGCATATTCCAATAATGAATAAATTTAGTCTGGAATTTAGATAACGGAGCAAAACCACTGTGGCAGATGGGTACTGAAGCACCACTCCAATTGCAGCAATGGGGCCAAGAAATCTAATCAATTGTAAGGTACTTCATTATATATTTATAAAGAAACTTCAGATAGGGCTTAGGTGCAGATGTGGACACTTGCATATCTACATGAGAAAGGTACCTACACTACAGTCAGTATGAATCTAGGTTTTGACTCAATTGATTCTAGCATCATTTGAGGTACCCTGAAATAGCACATTTAGCCTCCAGCTGCCAAGCCAAAAAGATGCAGGCGTCCTGTGGGACTTGTGACATATCTTGCAGGCCTAAGTGTGGTGTTCGTGTACTTTGGGGCATCTCTGATGGCACTGAACACCTACATGACTCAAGACCCTAAATCATCCTAAAGCAGCTATTTAGGGTTTGATTTTGTTGTCTAAACACAGGCAACTAGTATTTTCTTATAAGGCTTAGACCATCCTTCTTGTCCTCCAGCCACTCCAGAAGGATGTAATCTCTTGGAATTCCTAAATTACACCTACAAGCTTTTGTCTTCATGTCTTTAATATCTTAGGGCATCTCAAATAGAAATAGGTGCTTAAGTTTAGGCAGCACACCACATGTAGTCTGCTTAGCTGAACTTCTTTTCAGATTGAATTGGCTGCAGTGGCAGCTCAGTTAGATAACTTTAATGTGGACATCTACAGGAACCTAAATATTGAATCACATCCCATTCATACCATAATTTTGCCAATAGCTAAAGAACAGATCACATGATTCTAGAGATGTATTTGGACCTTACACAGTGATGTAAGCATTCATTTTTAAACATTTAAACTTAATGATGATCACAGGTGTCTGTCTTAGAATACATTTGAGTGTTTTTTGAAAACACATCCAAGTTCATTTCTGCCTGCGCTCTGGTTCAACTGGAAGTGATGTATGTGTATCTGCATGAAGCCAGGTCCATCCACAGACCTTTTTGCCTTGGGCTGAACATTAAGCTAAATTCAGCTTTCACGTCAGAGCTGGTATGTGCTTAGGCAGTTAGGAAAATGAGCAAAGTAAATTTGGGTCTTCCTGAAAAATACAAAGTGGATATACTCTGAGAAATACCCATAACAAAAAAGTATCAAAGCACTAAGTACCTAGACTATAAACCCATCAAGCGTTTTTGCTCTGTTTACATGAGGACTGTCTCAGTGGCATTATTTGGCTACCATTGCAATACATCTGGTAGATATATTAAAAGAAGTGGCAGATGTTTACACTGAAGCATTATAAACATTCTACAGTTAATCAATGGTCGGCTTAAACAACAGCTATAAGAGTAATGTTCATGGGAATGTACCAGTCCACCATTCAGATATGTAACTCTTTCACAGATAAGATACAAACTAGGATGAGCTACAGACAGCTGATTGATTTAGAGCCATGCTATTTAATTGTCAAAGAAAGGTGATTGATGCTTACGTTTAATAGGCTACGGGTGAGTCCCAGTTTATGTATCTAACTAGTAAAAAAAAAGGCTTAAAAAATTATTACAGTTCAGTTGTACAAGCTTGTGCTGCAAAAGCAATTACTCTAATTGCAACACACATGCCCAGCCTTCTGTAATCACAGAAGAAAGTATAAGGCGATACGAACACAATTTGGGATGACACAGTGCTATCCAACTTTATTTTACCATCAATATTACCATTGCTTATCCTGCTGATTTCAGCACCCGATTCTGGCAACAGTGAATTCCCATTTTATGCTTGCATTTTTCTGGTAGAAATGCAGGAACAACTATGTGAGCAGATTATACTCTCTGTACTAACTCAGTTCATAACTGCATTTTAGGTCAGTAGCTGGGTAAATACCACAAACATCACAAAATTTCTTCTTCTTCTTTCATGTTCATAAAACTATGAAGAAAGAAAGAAAGATCGGTGAAGGTCTTGTACAGAAAAAAACCCACAAACAACCCAAAGTATCCATTTCCAGTATGAGAAGAAAATCATGACAGTTCTTGCTCAGACCCACTTAGCTAAGTCTTAGTTAGTCTGCAGCATCAAAATGCTCCCTAACAGAGGAAAATTTTCTATTATCTATCTAATCATCAGCATTGATTTTTAACAGATTATGTATTTTAAAACATCCTTTAAATATATTTTTTTAGAAGAGTGATTGCAATGCCTATCGATACTTCCTTATCAACTTTAATAACCATATCCATATTTAAAATAGAAAATTTAATTTCAAGCACAGCATATCTTGAAAGCACAAATCCTGAGACTCTTTAAAACCATCATCAGTCACTGTTCTCTTTTATATAGATCTAATACACCACTCCTCCACACTGCATCCTCTGCAGAGTGGAGGAGATGGTTTCCAAATTCTCTGTTGAATTGTGGAAGAAATTTGGTGAGGCAGCAGTACATTCTGACAACAAAGAAGTTTAACTGTTGTAAGAGCAACAACAACTGAGCCATTAGATGTGACCCCCAGCACATCATAAGGGTGTTTCTGTGTTGGCCAGTGAGCCTGAACCAAGAATCATAGAATCATAGAATCATAGAATGGTTTAGGTTGGAAACTTAAAGATCATCAAGTTCCAACCCTCCTGTCATGGGCAGGGACACCTCCCACTAGACCAAGTTACTCAAAGCCCCATCCAGCCTGGCCTTGAACACTTCCAGGGACGGGGCATCCACAACTTCTCTGGGCAACTTGTTCCAGTGCCTCACCATCCTCATACTGAAAAATTTCTTCCTGATATCTAATCTAAATCTACCCTCTTCCAGTTTGAAGACATTACCCCTGGTCCTATCACTACACGCCCTTGTAAAAAGTCCCTCTCCAGCTTTCTTGTAGGTCCCCTTCAGATACTGGAAGGCCACTATAAGGTGTCCCCGGAGCCTTCTCTTCTACAGGATGAACAACCTCAGCCGTCTCAGCTTTTCTTTGTAGGAAAGGTGCTCTAACCCTCTGATCATCTTCATGGCCCTCCTCTGGACCCACTCCAACAGGTCCATGTCTTTCTTATGTTGGGGGGTCCAGAGCTGGAGGCAGTATTCCAGGTGGGGTCTCATGAAAGCACAGTAGAGGGGCAGAATCGCCTCCCTCGACCTGCTGGCTACACTTCTTTTGATGCAGCCCAGGATGCAGCTCCCTTCACTTCCCCTGTGATTGCACATTGCTGGGTAATGTTGAGCTTCTCATCAACCAACACCCCCAAGTCTTTCTCCTCAGGGCTGCTCTCAATCCATTCTCTTTCCAGCCTGTATTTGTGCTTGGGATTGCCCTGATGCATGTTCAGGACCTTGCACTTGGCCTGGTTGAACTTCATGAGGTTTGCACAGGCCCACCTCTCGAGCCTGTCCAGGTCCCTCTGGACGACATCTCCAGCATGTTGACTGCACCACACAGCTTGGTGTCATCAGCAAACTTGCTGAGGGTGCACTCAATCCCACTGTCCATGTCGCCAACAAAGATGTTAAACAAACAGCACCAGTCCCAATACCAACCCCTGAGGAACACAACTCGTCACTGGTTTCCACTTGGACATCGAGCCATTGACTGCAATTCTTTGAGTATGGCCATCTAGCCAGTTCCTTATCCACCAAGTGGCCCATCCATCAGATCTGTGTCTCTCCAATTCAGAGGCCGGGATGTCATGTGGGACAGTATCAAATGCATTGCATAAGTCCAGGTAGATGTCTGTTGCTCTTCCCTTATCCACCAACGCCGTAACTCTATCATAGAAGGTCACCAAATTTGTCAGGCATAATGTCTGACAGAATGTCTGACATCATTATGGGAAATCTCAGATGGAGAGTAATTATAAGAAGATGAGGGACGAGGCTGTGCAGGCAGCCAGGACTGGGGTGCCCGTTAAGGAGCAGCAGGAGTGGGGCCGCTCTGCAGGGAAAGGAGCCAACAGTGATCCCAGCATGGCCACCATGACTGTGACACTGGTGGCTGCAGCAACAGGATGCCATCCCTCAGCGCCAGGGCAGTGTAAGCAGAGGTGGGGGGTGGCAACACATCTTGTTGATAGCTCAGCAATGTGGCAATGGCAAGGTGACAAGGTGAGCCCAAAGTCAGTCAAAGAGAGCCAAACAGCAATTCAGGAACAGCAGGGAACAGGAAGGGAAGAGGTTACAGCTGCCACATCCTTGGTCAGGGACTGATGGCCCCAGGCTGAGCTGAGATGGGGTCCTGGGCCATGAGCAGAGGGGGAGGCCCTGGGAATGATGGTCAGTGAGGCCTTTTGGTGCCCTCAGGGCTCTGACAAAGGCACATTTTAGGACTTCTGCAGAATACAGGCTTCAGAAATGGATGCAAATTTTCCAAAATGTAAGAAGATAAGAAAAAGGAGAGGAGAATGGCTGAAACCCACCACAAGCAGACCAATATACCTGCACGTGTACATGTGGGCATCAGAAGGACAGAGAAATGGCCTCCAGGCTCCCCACCTGTCCTTTGCTTCGCTCACCTGAGGAGCAGGGGAAGATTTGCCCAGACATTAGGTAACCTCTAAAACTAGCACCAGTCAATTGTCACCTCTATTTGCCGAGTACCAGCTGACAACCATGAGACCTGTTACCTATCAAAAAAAGAACAAGAGGTAACAATAACAATAAAACAGGGATATAACAAATCAGTTTTTAAAACCAAAGCCTTTTCTCTCTTTTTTCCTCACTCTGTCTCCAAGTACACCTTTCCAGCTCATTACTGCAAATCATTTGAATTCCAGCACACAATGTCACCTGCACTGTAATCTGATTACTTTATGGAGGAATTAGTATGTATATTTAATGTAGAAGGGTTTTAATCTTGATGAAAATAATCCTAAGGAACTGTGATAGGGCTGCTCATATGTCTGGCAGATATGCCAGTAACATGCTAATAAATGACAGCTGATTTATGTATCTGGATTCTTTTATTTATAAAAATAGCAAGTGGACTGATTTTTGATATTAATAATACAAGTGAATCCACTTTGATTAGACTTCTGTGGAGAGCTGTGCATATTCGGCATTACAATTAAATCTTATGATGTGGAATGGGAATGACATGCTAATGAAGCAAGCCAGTGAGCCTGAACCAAGAATGTCCAACATCATTATGGGATATCTTAGATGAAGAGTAATTATAAGAGGAACACTGAAATGTCATTAAAAATCTTCAGTAAGAGATTTAACCTACTATTTCATACTAATGCTGGATTTTTACAACATAACTGAACACAAAGTTCCTTTTCAGAATTTACAGAAAAGGCTTTTAAATAGGTCTGGATTTAAGAAAAAGATACAATCTAGTGTCCTAATTTAATTTGGTACATCAAAATTCAATGGTAGTATGTAATTGAAATCTCTTTTTAATAATTTCAGATGAATTAGCAATTAGGGCTTGATCCGATTTCCATGAAATTTATTAAAATTGAGGGCTGAAGCCCTTGAAATTTTTTATTCTTTTCACTCCATTAGCACAATACATCTTGTCTAAGTGACTCTGTCAGTTAGTACTGTGCATTCCTTGTTTATTTATGAGAATTTGTTTCATGCAAGTTCAAAAGAGGTAACCTTATGCATATTCATAGTAGATGGCTCATAATACATGAATCAAGAAAAACTCTCAGAGCTTGAATTGGTTCTTACTTTCCAAGCAAGTTTACTAACTGTTTTTACCTTCACAGCTTCTTACAACCGCATTATATCTGTACGTACTCTGCCCGTAGCAGTGACCTTTTTGAGCCTAGTGGCGACTTGCCAGGCCTCTCTTTGAATATGACACAGGAGAGGATCAAACGCTGTGCTGTCCTCTAAAAAATATATATAAAACATGGACTTCTGAAGACCACTATGAAACAGGAGTCCTAGAAAATGGGACAATGAACCAGAAACCCAGTACCAATCTAACTACCTCAATACCCTAAAAATAGTGTTTCTCTGTGCCGACTATAAATTACACACAGAGAGACTGTAAGGTCACAGGAAATATGCCATGCAGAGTCTTTTGGGGGAGGTTGGCTTCGTTTTTCCATAGAACCTTTATGAAAAGCAATTATGCTTAACAGGAAAAGGCTGTAGCGCGATGGCCTCGCTCTGTGACAGCCGTGTGTTTCCATTCAAAGCGTGCAGCATTCCCTGGCTGTTTGTCTGCATCGCATCCACTTTATTAAAGATGCCATTCTGGGAAAGGCTGGCCCTCGCTGTGTCATTATGAGAAAGGTAAACAATATTTCTTGTGAAAGAAGGGCCATTTCTGTGGCTTAATGAAGGAAATATTTATTACTCTTCATGAAACTTAAAAATAAATGTGTTGCTAGTTTTCTGTCATCAAAAGTGCTTAATTATTAAAATAATGAGACTCCAGAAGGAAACTGCAGGGAGAAAGTAGAAAATTTCTCTGTACATTATTGTGACAGAAAGGACAGTAATCTGCTATACCTCTAAGGCCAGTGGGACTTCAAATGAGAGATAACCCCAGTTAATGACTTCAGACTTTGTGTTTATTATTCTGGATAACAGCTATTTTTTGCTAAATATAGTATAGTGGCATCATTAACTCAAAAAATAGATCAGGATTTAGTATGTCTATAGACATGTATGTTTCTAACATATAAGGGTAAAAAAATATTGGATTAAAAATTAGTGTCAAAAAAGTGAAAAATATTCTAACAAACTTTTGTAATTTTCTTTCAGAACCAATGCACAAGGAATTTATTTTTGCAAGATTTAAAGAATTTTTCTCATTCTTTGACTTCATAGGATTTTATGTAGATACTAGTAAAGAACCTCATTTTTCATCATGTGCTCAGTATTTCATTTAGCAAAGACATGTCTGAAGCACTTTGGTTTAATATCTTTTTTTCAAGGGTGAAGAAAGAAGTTTATATTTCAAATGAAGCAAATGTATAAGTTTGAGTGATACCTGTTTTGATTTTTTAAAGAATCATTTCTTTAAAGCTTTCAGGAATAAACCTGATACATCAGATGTTTGCTGTGATATATGTAACTTAACTGCATTCACAATTAACACATCAGCTTTTGCCCACAGCGGTTTACAGTGGAAAACAAGGAAATGTGTCACCTGTTAACTGGCTTAGAAATTAAGGTGGCATTGCTGTGGTTTGTGTTAGTAATTGCCAGTACTAACACTGATCATTGAATGAAATGTTACATGGGCAGGATCTCACCCTAAAGAACTTGAACAAATACCCCACTATTGCACCCAACCATCTCCCACTGGCAAAAATCTGAATAAACAAAATCAGTGAGCCTTATAATGTGACCTGAAGGTGAACAACCTTGTGCTGGTGAGATCAGCAGGGGAGTGAATTAAGGGTCCAATAAACCATCGCTAAGAACACATTGCTTCCTATTCCCCGTAGTTTGAAACTGGAAGCTGTTAACAGAAAGTGCCCCAGCAGAATCACCCTGTAACTATTCATCCCTTAACGGTTCTCCAGCGCCCTGTGAAATGTGCAAACATGCTTGACTGTGCAGCAGGTCTGGAGAAGGCACAAACCACTTAGTAGAGTTCTGATCAATCTATGAGGCAGAAATGTGTGCGGCAGCTGCCCAGGCAGCATGTTGTCTCGTTTCAGCAGAAGAGCACTGGGGGCTCTACAAGCTTTGCTTTCTCTGCTGTGTCACTTCAGACTTCGGGATCTGAAGATATGCAAATGGTTTGGACAAGCAAACATGGTGCCAAAGCTGTATTCATAGCAAATCGTGCTACAGAACACCAGTTACCATTGCATCGTGATGGATTCTCTAAGAAGCTATGGATAAGCAGGCTAAAATACTTAAGGAAGGCCTCTCCAAAATATCTTACGCATAACTCGCTAGTTTGTGAATAAAGAGCAGCCTTGGAGGCATAACTACTCTAATCTAGAAACTCTGCGGCTGAGCCAGCAAGGAAGGCTCTGTGTGCAAGGTAACGTGTCCTTGCTGGGGGAGCTGGTTAGGACCACCTCCGTATGCTGGAAGACAGAGTGTGTTACATCAAATACAACGTAGAGCAAGCCCAGCTATATGGCTGCCAGCCTGGACCTGGCCCCCATCCAGACAGCTTGGAGCATGGGAAGAGGACCTTGGGTCTACACCCACCCATCTGAATAAGCATTTCCCTAAATCCTCATTTGCAAGGCAGGAGTAAGAGCCTGCTGGATTTTGAAATTTTGCTTATTTTTCCAAATGGCCTCAAATATCTGGAAATACTGGCATTGGGCAGCCATGACTGAGATAAAACACAATTTTCCCTGCTTTCCTCTGACATTTTGTGTCTTATCCATGAATTATAATGACAAAAATGGATACAATTTTAGTTTTGCTGGGGAACTCCAACAACAACAAAGACGTTTCTTAAGATAAAAAAAAAGTATCAGGTGGAATATAATAATGTAATCATAGAATACCAGGCTGGAAGGGACCTCAGGGACCATTTGGTCCAGCCTTTATTGGCAAAAGCACGGTCTACACAAGATGGCGCAGCACCCTGTCCAGCTGAATCTCAAAAGTGTCCAATGTTGGAGAATCCACCACTTCCCTGAGGAGATTATCCCAATGGCTGATTTTTCTCATTGTGAAAAATTTTCCTCTTGTGTCCAATCAGAATGTCCCCTGGAGTAACTTGTACCCATTACACCTCCTCTTTTCCATGTGACTCCTTGTAAAAAGGGAGTCCCCATCTTCTTTGTAGCCACCCTTTAAATACTGGAATACGGTGACAAGGTGTCCCCTAAGCCTTCTTTTCTCAAGGCTGAGCAAACCTATTTCTCTCAGCCTTTCCTCATATGGCTCATAATAAAACATTACTGAGTTTCTCAAGTTAAAAAGGAAGTCCACATAGAGAGAAGTACTACTATTAAGAAAGAAAATATTACACAAAGTATTTTTATAAAAAAGTAAACCAGAACCTGCACACCTCTTCAAACATTCAGTTACGAAAATGAAAGCTTTTCCTCCAAAATCTTCCAGGGAAACAGCTAATTTCCTCCTCTAGGCTACGTTTGTATACTTTCACCCATTATGCTGCTTACAACGGGTCTTTCTAATCCTTCCAGAACCAAAACTGGTCTTTGGAAGTGCCCATAGCAGAGCCTTCTCAGAGGGCAGCCTTCTCAACAACATGATTTTTCTGCTCCACAGAAAGGGCCTCTGTCTGAAGGACATTCCCCAGGATCCTGAAATGCCTCTCTGTTGCAGTGGTGAGCTCGGCTCTTCCTGTTAGCTGGCCATGAAGCATTTTCTTTCTGTAAATAGACAAATTAGATTTTTCTTATATTTGTCTTTCATTTTTGCACTTTTCACTAGCAAGTGCTTGGAGTAGGATTAGGTTTTATTTTACTTTTGTTACTTTAAAACCTGAAAGTGTGAAAACCATTCTGCTTATCTATTTTCTATTTTATTATTCTGTTATAGTATTTTAATCAGAAAACCAGCAAGCTTAATTTTTAAATTCTGAACTACCATTGCTGGCTGTTGGAAATTACAAGCATTTAAAATAGCACAAGTGAATTAGTTTTCTGGAACTCCATCAATGCGATTATTTTAAAGTGATATCAAATAAGCAAAAATATTTGATCGTGGATTAATTTCTGATATTCACTAGACTAAGTAAGATCAGATACCTTCAAGAGCTGTGATGTTGCCTTGGTCTTGCTTGGTTTTACCTACCCTGCATTTGCAAAGCTCTCCTCCAGCCATCGCTAAGATCACACACATACAGCTATTTGTGTGGCAGATGGAGGAGCTCTGAAATGTGATTTCTCCTTTGCTGGAACACACGTGGTGTCTCAGTAGCCAAGAAAGTGGCAGTCATCAGGATGGCTGCAAATCAGTCAAGTAGACAGAAAATGGGAGGGCTGTGCAACGTACCACCCTTGTCTGTCTTTCAACTGCTTAAGACACATCACCTCTAAGATAAAAATCGTGCTGAAACCTCTACTCAGTATGTGCAGGTAGTCCTTCTTTATTTCTCAGACATTCCCTCAAAGCATTTCCTGATAACTGAAGACTGCCAAGTTACTTCTTGTTATATAAAATGCTGTGGGAAGAATGGGATGCTTTAGAGCGTCCTGGTGAATCCAATGGGACTGCAGCAGAGGAGGAGTTCATGCAGGCTTTTGCAGAATGGAGAACAAAAGATCAAGCAGAATTCTTGCTCTGTTAGCATCGAATGCAGTTTAGCCGTTGATTTCAATCAGCTCTGAATTTCACCCCTCAGACCAGTTTTCAAAGTACAGTTTTCAATGAAACCAATTAGATGCTCGTTTAGCAGGATTAGGGCTACTTCTTTAAATAGCAGTTATGGTTGAAACCAACATTCCCCTTCCTCCAATGCATTGATTCTTGATGACATTAATGCATAGTTTGGCAACTTCACTACTTGAATACTCTGTAGGTTTTTTTTTAGCTAAAAGAACCTGTTGACAGTATCTGTCTGCCTGCACACTAATAGAGTATGCCTAAAATCAGTGTCATGACCAGAGGGAGTTTTGCTGGAGCTGACACCCTTGTTGATAGCTGGCCTAAGATCGGCTCATGCATTTTACATGGATTGTTGAATATGAACAACTTATGGATATGTAGTATTGTTATATATGAACGCATTCATAAACAATGTTCCCATACTGAAACTATAGTCTTCATGAATGGCATTTATTCTTGGGGAAATATATGCTCAGAAAAAAGTTTCACAGGGTTATCTTTTAACAGTAGACTTACTGTTTCCACTTCCTCCTCCTGTCAACAGGAGTTCTTTATCCAACAGAATGTTTTGGGAATAAACTGGCCTTTTTTTTCTAGGAGAAAACATTTTGACTTGGTATTAAAAGATTTGGTAAAGTAGCATAACATCTCCAAAACAAGTTATTGTCTTTTATTGAAAGTGAAATGCCACTTTCTATGCAGTTGCAAAGTCTGAAATATAAATTTGCAGTTTCTGCAACAATCATTTTGCCAGTAATGTAAGTAGTTAACATTTCACACTGAACCAATAGTTGTAGTTAAAACGTTGGTGCTGTACAGTCCTTTTACATTCAATGTCCAATCTGCTGAAAGAAATAGGAGAGACAAATAAGATGCCTTTCCCTGTGTTTCAAAAATCTTTGCATTTTTTACCACAAATAGTCAATGGTTTGTTTAGGTCAATGGTTTGTTTGTTCCTGTTGGTGGAAGTTGTGTTTTATTTAGGTTGTTTGCTGTACAGTACAGCTTGGAAGAAGCAAGACAAGAGAAGTCCCTTCTGTACTGGGAATATCTAACATAGGTACCAGAAGATAGATGTTACCAATGGCATTTCGAACTGATGTCAGAGTCTTATTCAAACTGGTGTCAAGAAGAGGAATACTATATTTGGGAAGAGGTGGGAAAGGAGATTATATTTATCAAGGCTCTTACCAAGATACATATGCAAAAAAAACCTCGAAGTGGCTCAGATACAGATCCAGAGAAATTCTGAGTGAATGATGCTCTTTAAGCTAACAAGACTGACTGAGAACAGCGAGGGTAAGGAGAGACAGGGATGGGATTTGCCAGGGAACATCAAGAGTTCATTGCCTTTTACTAACTACACAGAAATCTCTTTGAGGCACTGCCCTTCTTTCATACATGGCCACAGCTACTGGGACCAGTTCAATGAAGAGGTAACGCACCTCAAGTGCCTATAGTCTCCTGGCCGGTCTGTTCTCTTATTAAAAATGAAACCTTTTACAGGTTTCTCAGCTCACATCAATGCAGATTAGTTTCCCCGTGTAGAGTATATAAATATATCTGCTACCAGATAAAGCAGCATTATCCATTGGCTCTCTGTCCCCAGGAGGATTTTTGTAGTCCCTTTCCCACTGTAACTATGAATAAATCAGGCTGTAGTTTCTGGTGATCCTAGCCCATTTTGCTGTCCTCTGCAGTTGTTCCGTGTCGGCTTATTACTTGTCTGCTCCCAATACTCATCTTCAACATACACCTCCAATTTCCCTTTGTGGTTGGTGCCTTCCTCTCATACAGGGGTTTCTTCCTGGCCTCATGGTGTTTCACAGTCTTCCCTCTTAGACTTGAGCCCAAACTGGACAGTCAGAAAAGACGAGGAAAGTTACTTTTTACTTAGCTGATTCATTGCACATCATTATCAGGTAGGAAAGTCCAACTCAATCTGATATTCCTCCAGAAAAAAAAATTCAAGACAAAATCTTAGATGTGAATTGTCAAATTCACTCTGTCTGGATGGATGTCTGAGTTATAATAAGAAGTGGAAAATGTGTAGTCAGAACAATGAAGAAAACCACATTAGGCAAAAATGAATAAGGTGCCAAGGGTCTTACATGAGGGCAAATCATAACCAGTGCTCAAAGTGCAATGGATGAGGGTATTGAGTAATAGGAAGATAAAGATCTAAATACAGATATTTAACCTCTGAAGGCCTTCAAGGGGCTTGTTCTGTAGAAGCTAGATTATAGCTATATAAAGCTTAGACATAAATGAACTCTGGCACTGTCAGAGGGTTTTTCTTTTCTTTTTTTTTTAAGGTTAAGTCATTTTTATGAATACCAGTGAAAAACGAAGTCAGTTCAGCAGTAAGATGAAGAGAAGGGAATGGCATGAATGAGGTGGTCATCTTTCCAGGAAGACCATTAGGAAAAAGCTGCATTGATGTTAATTTCTTAAAAACTGAGGTTATAATCTTAAACCTTTATAAGAGAAGTTTTTGCCCTCCCAGAGTAGTAAGATCCGGCAAACATCCCAGATATTAAGATAGTGGCTTAGTACAGATTTTTTTCTCTATATATGGTTAATTAGCCTTTGTCATCACAAAACCTCTTAGTGGCTCATTGACTATCATATGGCAGAAACAGTGGGCATGTTAATAGCTTTGTGTACAGCTCTGCCTCCAGATCACCTCTGGCTGGGTGTGGCACAAACTGAATTAGTGTAGATGCACTAATTAGTGTAGATATGCCTTATTGGTGGCCTTCCGCACAGCAGACAGAGAGAACTTTTGATGCAATGCTTCTCTGATGATGCAGTCAAACTGTAGAGAGGCTGGAAGTGCACCGGCATCTGTGGAAAACAACATGTCAGGGGGGAAAAGCAGCAAAGGCATGAAGAAGATGAGTATCTCAAGAAGAACCATTAAACCAGAAATTTCTTTGGATGTTAACAGCTCCAATTTTATAAGCGTGAAAAAGATGGGATGTTCATTTTATCATCCTCCTAGTAGGCTCTACTCTTGTTGTTTGATATTTTTGGTTGTAGAGCCTTGATTTGTATCAGGTGCCCTTTCATTTCTCATAACAAAATTGTTTTGCAGTAAAACAACAGAAGTTTGCCCGATTTTTCTATTCAAAACTCTCAGGTATTGACTGTGAACCTAAGAGTTCTGAACATTAAAAAAGGTTTTAAAAAGGTAAAAAGTAAGTTTTCTGTAAAAAATATTCCAACACCTATTGTTATTACTGAACATGGATGTAAATTTGGGTTTTTAATTCACAAGCTCGCTTGCTTGAAGGCCCATACTGCAGCCTCTCTGTGACAATATTCCTGTGTCAGTAGAAGTAAAGAGTATGAGCATCATTTTCTTTATGGATAGCATAGTGTGGTTGGAAATGAAATGATTCCCTATCATTTTCCTTGTGAATTCCCTCGTGCTTGTAGAGATTCTCCTGCTTTCCGTTAATTTATGCAAAGTGCTGTTAAACAAATCACTACATATGAAGATAAGATAGCATAATGCACTAATATATTTTTGTTGTGATTCTGAAAATTACAGAAAGTAATGGTATAGCTAATCTGTTATAATTTTTTAATTAAATATCATTTGTAATTACAAATTGATATTCCCAATCCAATATCTCTCATGCTGATATTCCCTTGTGTTTGCTACCAAAAAGCTACACAGAATAATCTGCTTGGCACTGCCCATATTCTATCTGTTGTCAATTACATAATAATATTTTGATGCTGACTAATATGCACCTTGAGGAATGTGTAATAAAATGAAAACATGAAGCATGAAAAATTAGCTGCTGAAACTAGCAAGTAAAAAAGATCTAAAAAGTTTTGTGCCACAAACATCTTAAAGATCAGCACTGGAAAATGTTGTGGGTTTTATATTCTTTAAAAGATGGAATTTAGAATATTCAAGCAGGGTTCAAATCTAACTTCAGATCTACCTCTCAGAGCACAGCAGAGCCTTTGAAGCAGAAAGATGGTCCAGCTCTCAGGTCTGCTGGAGATTTAATCATTGTTGCACTTGTGCTGTCCAGTCTCTCTGCTTTTCCAGGTTGGGATGGCCGAAGCAGAACCTTAATGTTAGCAGATACGGAGCTACAAGGAGTGTGGGTTCTCTTGGACATCCAACATTAACTGGGGGTTTGTGCAGTAGATCTGTGTTGCCTTCCCCTTTTCCTGTTTAATAGTATGTTGACTCTATCTGACATTGTTAGGTCCTTCCTACTCAACCTGAATCTTCTTATGGGATGGGCGTAGACTTAAACATGTGAGGATGGTTTCTCCCAAACCTACAGTTTACATGCCAGAAGAGACACACCCCACAAACCACATGCTGTATTCAGCAAAAAATAAGCAAAATTGTCTCTAAACTAACCAGGAATAACTCTGCACTCTGTCAGTTTGAAGTGTCTGGGGGAGTGGTAAGGTGTAGTCACCCCAAGAGCCACCGGCACGCTCCACTACCTGGAGAGCGCAAAGGCAGGAGACTCACCCAGAGAGGCTACAGCATAGGGACAGCTTTGCAGCTTGCTGAGGTGGTGGCACATGCACACTTAGTCCTCAGAGGTGGCAGAAGAAATGTGATTTATCCTGGGTAGAGAAGAAACTATACAGTTCCTTGCCACCTGGCCACCACCATTATAGGTTGGTAGACATGAGGAAAAGCCTGCTCTCCCTTCTCCCACCCCAACCTGCAAAAGGATACTGTGGGCAAGGAGTAAAAATTACTTCCAATTATTTATTTTCATCCTCCTCATGTTGCAGATCTGAGTTTCCTTGCTTTAATTTTTGTCTAATTAAAACACAGTGTGTGAAATTAAAACCTCTTTTGTATTTTTATTGGGTTTTTCTTAAGGAAAATGTGAGCAATTTCCACCTCAAAACTCAGTTTGAAATCCCCTCACGGAAGAAATCTAAGTGCTAGAAAAATGGTCTTTGTAGTAGAAATAATCCTGTTCTCCCTTGGACAGTGGAACTATAATGTTCATGGATTTATTTTTCCATGCTGGTCTGAATTCTTAAATACGGGACTTACAAAAATACATGCAACACACAGAATTTCTGATATAAAAAACATTGCTCAATTTTTATCCAATATTTTACACCTTCTGAGCTGTTTCTGTTGGCACTCAGATCCCATTTTTGGAGCTTGTATGTCAAAGCCTGTTGCAACTAGCAGTTTACCAGTCTTGTTTTGATCTCAGCATCACAATTATCTATGGAGAGTCTGATCTGGTAAAAATCAATGGTGACATGCTTAGAATGTGTCGCCTTGTGGGACTCAAAAACAATTACAAAAAACTGCCATGTGACAGATTTTGGGGTTGGTTTTTTTTTTTCATTTTAGCTCATTTTAGGTAGTCATATGTACAGCTGTGATTTGAATAATGGTTTGGTGACTTGGTAACAGTCTCCATCAGCAGGTGTAAAGTTCAAAATGTAAGTACTGGGATGAGCATTTGTTTTGTTGGTGACACTTGGAGGAAAAACGGTCTAGATCTGTGAGGCGTTTTTGCCCACCTCGATGTTAACAGTGGCCAAGTGACCTCCCCGTTCCTCTTCTGTCCTTGCCTGTTATCTTCTCTAGGGCGAATTTAGACCCTATAAAATCCATCCCTGATGCACTTTCTCCCACTCCTAGCATTCTCATCTCCACCAGCTCCCCCTCTGCTTCCTTATGAAGCGTTCCTCGCATCCCACCATCAGTCTCACACCCTTCTGCACCTCTTGTCCCCATCACTGTGTTCATATTCATGTGGCTTCTAAGGAAGGCAATCAGTCCTCAGCTTTCAATACTCACTGTCGACTCCTCAGTTCAACGCAAGAGGGACTTGCAGGGAGTGGGGAGAAAGGATGAATGAAGTGGGAAAAAGAGACTGCTAAGATCATCCCGATGGCCTTCTCATGCCTCTGATTTAAACCAAACTACTATACTTGAGAAAAGAAGGGCTTTTACATTGCTGGGGGAAAAAAAAAAAAAAAAAAAGTGAGCTAATTTGTGTAGTGTTTATCAGCCAAAAAAGAGGTAAAAGCAAACAATATGTTGGAAAAGTACAGATATGATTATTCAATAGAAATTTGAGGAAATTATCCTAGCACAGTCCAAGAGACTAATGAGTCCATATTAAGAAAACGGCACAGTGCAGGTCACCCTATTATAAAACAGGATATTACAGAAATGGAGAAGGTGCAGCTAAGGGCAAGCAGAGTGCCACAGCAATACAATGATCTTAGTTATTCAGAAAGGTTAGAGAAACAAGATCCACAGGCTAGGGAAAAGAATTAAGATTGAGATAGAGCCTCAGCAAAGTCTGGCAGAGTATTTTCATGCAATAGGTATCACAGCTTTGAAGACAATACCTACAAGAGGATATTTGAACTTGTATCGCTACAGGTGTAGGGTACAAACTGGAGTAAGGGCACTACCGTTAAGATTTGTTGGTTTGCTCAATGTGTAGTAAATAATACATAGAGTATAAGTAATGATAACATGGATTTAAGTGGTTTAAGATATAGAGCCAATTAAACGGACATGGGTTTTCTCACTTCCGAAGAATACCTTTTATAACATCCCTTACAAATCTTTTTTAAAAACTATGCCGTCTTATATCTCTCCAATCTCAAAATCAAATTTGGCTTTAGCGTAGGCCACAAAATGGGACAGAAACTGTTACATAAACACAGGGAAGAGTTAAGCAGGCAGGCTTTGTGATGATGCTTGTTTAATTCAGCTCTTTCCAAAATAATAATGATGTGATCCATTTTTTTTTTAAATACTGCAGGGGACAATGGACTACTGCACAAACATTACATACGAATATAGATTTAGTTGTAAACATCCTGTAGTAATGAGTCAAGAATCAAAGAAAAAGCCCACCCCATTGCTCCTTTGTCAGGCATGAAAAGATATTTTATTCAGTAAAAGGTATTGCTGGTTTCATGCATTACAACAGTTGGGACTTTTGTGAATATAAAAACATTCATGAGAATATTGATTAGTCTGGATTATTTTTGATACCATTTAGAACTGCAGTTGGTACTCATAGCAGGCTTTTAATCTGTACTTTTTAAACATGTCTACGCTTTGGAGCAATGGCAGTCTCCACTCAATGGAGAATATCCATCAGGGATGTAGAGATGTAACCCTAGAAATACAGTGTCAGCCCAAAGGATAAGGGGTATTCAGTAAATTTTTTCAACATTCCCTTTTTACCAAGCAAGCTACATTCTTTGTCCTTGCTGGATCCCTGATAATTAGTCTCATCTATCTGTAATACTCTCAAGCTACAGGGACTAAGTATGACCTCTGGTGTGGAGAGAATGTATTTAATTTGTCTTTAAATCTGTAAAATTTTACTAATATCATTAAATACAAAATGCTCAGTTTATAAAATAAGTTTTAAAAGAGTGAATGAAATGGTATTGCTTTTAGAGAAAAACATTTGTAAAATTAATTCATATATTTAGATGTTTCTGTAATCACTGGCAGGGAAAAAAACAGATTAAAAAGAATTAGCATTTCACTGTGTGCTTGGAAATTAGGTACCAGAAGGGTGTGGAAGTAGGTCTGAATAAGAGACAACTCATATGTTTGGGGAGAAAAAGTGATCACTTAAGAATCCATGGTGTGCATCTGAAAATCCCATTAGAGACTGTCAAGCTGCATTGGTCAGACAAAAGGAATATGAAATGGGACCAATTAATACCGATGCTGTTGAGTGCATGGCAATAGCTTCTAGTTCCTGATTTACAGAGGAGAATACAATTGAGTGGAAATTATTTTGATACATTTGCATTTGTGGCTATAAGTCATATTGTGTGTAAAGAGACTCAGCAACTACAGAGTAGAGACTGTAGCCCTCCATTCCCGGTCCAGAGTCTGGGATGATATTGCTAGTTCTGCCACTGATCTTTCTGATGACCTTGACCAGGTCACTTCTCTTTGTAAATGTTTCATGTACTGAGTTTTGTTACGTCTAACTTGATTGTGAACCTTTACATTCTTCTGGAGAATGGCTTTTTCACTGTGTTTGTACAGTCTGCAGCAGATTGAGCCTGTGATCTTCTCTGGGGAGAATTTAAATACCATAAAATCATGCAAGCAGCAGAAGGACCACAGCACAGAAAGGGAGAAAAATCAATGGGATTTGGGGATCAAGGAATTTTAAACTCAAGGAGTTTCAAATATATAGTTTCCTTGCTCTGAAATAGCTCCTAATCTGATCCAAAATTTGATCTATTTGCTCAGCATGTTTCCATGTCCTTGAAACAATTTATTTGTGACAGTTAAACATTTTTATAGATTAGGAGCAGAGAGCTTTAACATATTTTTTTCTAAACACTGAATGGTAGGCCCCTAGTACTACTAAAAATGGATATTCCTTGTTCTTAATTAAGGATTAAATAGTATTCTACCGCAATAGAAAAATCTGATCTTCAGAGCTGTGGAATTTTCTGCCAGAAACATGATTCAGAAGACTCTATCCTCAGGCATCAGCAAAAAGAAAGGATGTGTCACTCCTTTTCCAGGCTGACCGGACCTTTCTCCACATCCTTTGTTCTCTCCATCATTCTTTATTTTCCAGCATGGCCAAACGTTTGGTTGGTGGTTGAAAGTACCACTCTGCAGGTCTTGAGGGGCCATCCAGCCAACGATTATGGAGCCACGGGCTCTGTTGTCGTAGGTACAGTAAGTCCATTGTACATTCATTTCTGTTATTGTACTATAGAGCAGGAAAGCCTTAGCTAAACATCAGTCTGGTAGTGACCATAAGGCGCCCAATCCAGACCAATGGCTGGTGTGTTTAAACCTGTTCCTCAGCTGATTTTCAGCCAGCGAGCTCTCCCAGGCAGCCATCCCTCAGGGATCTGCGCCAGGGCAGTGAGAGGGCTGCCTGCCTTGGGTGGGCTGCCTGTCCCACCGCACATCGCTCCCACTCCTGCATGGACACTGCCATGAAAAATTCCTGCGGGGTGGCACCCCAGCCTGGCAGAGCCACAGGCTGCAGCTCAGCTGGTCTGGTAACTGAGATCAAACCACACCACTTCTGAAGGGTTTAATTTTAATAATGGATAAGGAGCCTTTTACTGAGGCAACATACCCCATTTCTTTAGTTTACCCTCTCTTTTTGGAGGGCTAGTGGTTTAGGAGGAGAGCTGCATCTAGGATTTCATTTACCAGCCAAGAAAGCCTTTTCCTGTGTACTATCATCATAAGAGTGTTCAGGGAGAGCAAGCCAAACGGAATGAAAACCAAAGTGCAAGCAGCATTGTCCCAGCAGGCTTTTTTCCGTATTTATAGCTTCTTCTGTTAACTTATCACTACAATAAGACAAAAGATCATTTTGTTCTTGACTTATTAATTGAGAAGAAAAAGAGATTTATATGCTATCTGGTTAAAAAACATTCTAGTATTTATCAGCCACCAGCAACTTTTAAATTCTCTACAGAGAAATAGTTTAGTAGACTGAATTATCTCTGTTATTCAACAGTAGAAGTAGCCTAGGAGAGCCTAGAAGCAGTTAGGCTATGTGAAAGACTAATTTTTGCATTAGCTGGTCTCAGGTGATGATCAGACAGATAGTCTACAAGCACTTTGGTAAAGAAAAATGAAACTCTGATGACTATATGATCAGACATCATGCTCTTTCTGCTTGGCTAGTTAACATCCTATTTTCAGTGCATAAATTCTACATGGTACCCTTTAAAATGCACTCAAAAGCATGTAACGTTCACTCTTCTCTCTTTCCCCCATGTTTATGGACCATCTTGTTGATTCTAAACAGAGTTTCTTCCAGCTGAAGTGAAACAAGATCAGTTTAGAAGAGTGAAAAATGCCATGTGGTTCCAGTCATCAGAGAAGTGTTTTAGAAGTTGCTGGTGAGCAGAGTTGTGTTTTGGTTTCTGCCACCAGCATGAACCTACGGTTTGCACACACATTTTATAGCCACAAGTTTTGATACTCAGAATTAGGGGTTTGGCATCTCATTAAGTTCCTTGTATGCACATGAGAGCCCATTTACACTTCCAAAAGGTGGTCCTTGTTTCTCTGAACGGGTAACTCAGCTGAACAACAGCAACAAAAAGCCAAACCACATAACCCTGGAGTCCAAAACCCCAAACAGACACACCGCATTGTTTTCAAATTAAATGCTCTCATCTTATAAACGAGGTCATATGTCTTGCAACATCAAGGAAAACAGCATGACTAGGAGCAGAAGAGCCCAGGCCTTGGGGTGGAGTCACCTGCGTTGGCACACAACCGTGTTTTCAGCCTTACTGGGCAGCTAATTGGGTCCAGACTCGAAAATGTCTGACTGTAAGGTGTCACTCTCCACTTCTTGCACATTTAATAAAGAAACACAATTAATCACTTTCCAAATAGTCTTTCTTTTGACTTCTAACTTTCTTTTTTCTAAGCAAAGAAGAAATGAATTTTAAGCAACTGAAAAGTTCAAAACATTACAATCCTGAGATAGTTATGAGAAAAACAGTCAGAAAGTGAAATCCCAAGACAATAAATAATATAATAAATAAAACAAAACTGTGTGATCCAAAGAAAACCAACTACAACTAAAATAAACCTCTCTACCTTATCACCACTTCATGATTTTTCTCTCCTGGTGTAGATTTCTCACACATATGTGAATATATCTTCAGCCTCTGTAATTACACGACACCGATTCACTCCAGCTTGAGGATCTAGATCACGGTCTTCCTAATTCTTGCTAGCTTTTTCCTGTACAGGAAGATACCGTCCCAATTATGTTGGATGCAAAGACTGACAAAGATAACGTTTTGGATGTGAAAAATAACATACAGCTGCTACCCACTCACTCTCTGGTCTTTAATTTTGCTTTTCCTGCCACTCTGTACCTGTTTTGCTGTCCTTTGGGCTGAGTAACTGAATAACACTGGATCAACGAAAAATCCATCCATTTTTTTTATTGCCTTTTTCAAACGGAATGTACACTAGTGACAGGATTTCTGTTTGAATGAAAGGGAGAAGAGCTGTTATGATCTCGCTGCATGAAGGGAAGGAAGTTATATATAGAATGTGTATGCTAATGACTAGGAGGTGTTGATTAGCGTCATACTTTTATTTCACACAGAGATGTGTGAACCTTTCATAACAAAACTTGTAAGAAAGCAGAATTTGCCTCATTTATGCGTTTGTTTATTAAAGTGAAACAGTCAGCAGTTTGCCTAAGTCTTACTAACTTTCACCCCACCTCACAGCCTCTCCGGGCAGGGCAGGCACGTTGGGAAGTGCATCCTTCTCCTCTTCGCCCTCGCCACCAGCCTGCCCGGTGGACATCGCGGTATGTATTTTACTAACTGCCAAAATAAGCATTTTTAAAATAAGCAGACCAGAGTCAGGTCTCCACCAGCCCCGTGGGGTACAGGTCACTGGCTTGGCAAATGGCCCTTCTGCTCAGCAGCGGGCAGAAGGCTGAGCTGATGGGTAGCTCTGGAACAGCCAGGGAGGGCGACCATCAAAATAATTCAAGGAGATAAACCATTGGATTGCTGAGGGAAAAGGAAGGCCACTCCCATTTGTAAAGTATTGGACACAGGTGGGCTTGTGAAATAGCTCTTTTTTTTTTTTTGCATACAAGGTAAAATTGTCATCTCAGCTCTACTTTGTGCCTGCTCGGGCTGAGTTTGTTTCTGTAATGGCAGGGAAAGGCTTTCCCAAGGCTGATCCGAGAGTCAGCTGCAGTAGCTGAGGAAGGGAATTCTTCTCCTCGAGCTTAAGTGGGCAACTGTGTTCGGTAATGGGTATTTTAGATGAAATGCATGGTGCTGCATGCTTGTTTATGCTGTGTTGAAGATCCTGTTATTGCTTTTGTTGGTGGATAATTTCATTTGACAAAGTGCTGCAGATTCATCTTTATGTATGAATTTACAAGTACAGAGTGGGAAGCATAAAAAAATAATACAGAACTGAACATGCAGAGTCACAGCACACAAATTGGAACATTCAGCAGTTCGAAAACGCCAGGACAGATAATTTTATTTTTTCATAGTACCTCTGTACTTGTAAATCTTTAGCTTTTGTTCATGCTGATAAACATCAGGAAATCAAACTCACTGAAGAACAGATTAAACGTTGTTTCAAAAGCTTGGTTTCATGAGAAAGGAGAATACATTGCTCACATTTATCTAATATTTCTGTGGACAAGTAAAGTGGTGTCAACGTCTGAATTTTCTATTCTAACTTTTGCTGTGTGGTTCAGGAGTAAAATGAAGTCCTCCTTTATGCCTGGGCTGGGTTAGCGCTTGTACAAGAGGTCATGGGACAGTGTGAAATGCTGCCACCCCCCAAATCCTTGCTAAAACCCAACAAGTATTAAGAGACCCTGGTTACTTTGGGTTTGTAAGTCGCTTTATGCTTTCACTAGTTTTTGGAATACCCTGTAATTCTCGAGAACTTACCTAACACCTGAAGAAAAAAGGCATAACGAAAAGGTAAAAAGCTTTTTTGTTTGGAGATTCCAGCATTTCTTTCCTGAAACTTCTACATGAAAATGATAATATCATCTGAAGAAGGAGCAGAGCAAAAGCTCGCAATGTGATTAACTTTTTTTTTTTTTTAATGTTCTCGGGTAAATGAAATTTCTTCCGGTTCATTGTCTTAATTAATTGGTCCTGCTGACTTTACTCATCTCCGAATGCCACTTCCGATTTCTCTGTCCTGTGGTCGCTGCTTGGTCTCAGAGATCTGGCTTTCCTTCTCCGCTGGACTTTACAGCTTTCTTCTACTATTTGAAATTATTCAATTTGCTGTCTCTTCCCATCTGATTAATTTAACAAGTATCCCACCTTCTGAAAGGGGGAGGAGAGCTACGTGAGTTCATGTCCATTCTGAATTCATGCTGCGAGTAGGCATGCTGTTGTATGATAATTACCAGAAATCAGCACACGTTGGGATGTCTGTGTTGCACATTCCAGTAATCAATACGACGTTATTAAAATATTTCTTACCTTAAAGAACATAAAAGTTGAATTAAATTCTGAAAGGATTACTACAGATTTCAAGATGTATCCACTTCTCAACAAATAAAATTACATTAACTGGCCTGACAAGCATACAAAGTACCTTACAGTGGAACTCAGAGTGGCTTATTAAATAACATAAACACGGGAGAAACAGAACAAGTCTCGAGATAAGAATCTTACCAAATTTCAGGAGTCGCTTTTTACTTCATATATAAAACATGTTTGGGTTTTTTTTCCCATCTGAGCACAGACTTAAATAAAAAAAAGATGGCAGAAATATAATGAAAGGAACTTTCCAGCAGAAGAAAACCCATACAGGAATGATGCCGTGAAGCCAAATGAAAGGTACAACCAGTGGCTGGAGAACACTACCACTGTCCCAGGACTCCAGCTCGGGCTGAGGGAAGTCCTGCATTCACTGGCCATAAATGACCACAGATGGTCTCCAGCATCTATTGAACCTCATTAACTACCACGTGTTTCTGCTGGTTATAGAAGTTTACCCGTAGGTTATGAATTGTGGGCTCAGAGGTAATGATGATACTGCAATAAAATACCCTTTCTTCACTAAAACACTTGCGTTATTACTAACCTCAGAAAATAAAAATAGGATAAAAATGTATGCATGACATAAATATTTAATTTCAGTGCCTGCCCTATATTCTTGTACAATAAACAAAACCCAATCCTGAAATAAAGCCCATAGATCTGGCTGTTACATGAAGTACAGGCTTCCCCTCTACGCTGTACTGGATCTAACTCTTCATTGTACAGGAAAGAAAAACGTGACAAAAGGAATCAACAGAAAGACCTTGAAAATCTTAATCTATTCTTCTTTTCTCAGTACAACACTTCTTTAAAGACAGGAAAGATGCTAGAGAAATACAAAATGAACCAAAAAGGTAGGCAGTGTTACTTGATCTTGTTTTGATTCAGATCCACACTGAACAAGTTATTTTAAAACTACTTATATATGGACACACATATATGTAGATACACTTTATTAATGCTCACTGTATTAAAAGAGATATAATCTTAGTTTGATAGGGACTAAGGGGTAAAATGAGATAAAATGGCAATGTTCATATGGAAAATATGAGAAAATCTCTGTAAAAAACTAAAAGCATACAAAACATTACAGCACAGCTTTACTTTTGTCGGAGATTTGCTGTAAAAACGTGAACAATCTGTCCGCGCCGTAGGCTTTGGTAAAGAGCAGCTGCATTCCGTTGCCTGCAGGAGGTGTGCTGGACCTCAGACAGTTTGGAAGCTGTAAGGACCTGCCGAAAAGCTGCGTCGACAACACGTGCACTAATGCCAGTGGTATTAAAAAAGGAGAAATTTTACCTTCTGTTTTTGCTTCAGCTTTGACTTGACACAGATGGAGAGAATCTAATGAGAATATTAGCCTTTGATACAGGAACTTAAAAGTGTTTTTAACCTTTAGCAGTATTTTGTCCCTATTTTCTCACTGAAATTTTATTACCTTTTCATTCCCACATTGTGAGCTAAGGTCCTTTCTTTCATTTAGCCACAGACTATGGCTATGCTATGAGAGGAAAACTTCACTTTGATATATTAGTTGACATTTTAGTTTATTTGGCTACATACTACAAGGTTGTCTACCTTCAGGGGTCTTTAAAAATCTTACCTAAATAAAGAGTATTCACTGAAATTATTTAGAGCCACACTGTGCTTTTGATCTGCGTGAATAGTTTCCACAGATTTTACTGGTGTTTCAGGCACAGGGTGTTAAATTGGACTGTAACACTAAATGCATCCCTTATTATTACTGCTTGACTACACAATGGACAAAAATTATTATAATACTTAGAAGTTTAGAATAAAGATTTTTTTTTTTAGACTAGCAGCTTTTCCTCCCCCATACTTCCCTGCCCAATATTCATTTCTTGCTCATTTGTTTTCCTTTATGATTTTTCACTTCTGATTCCGTCTTCAATTGCTTCAAGTAGGAATGGTAAAACTTGCAATATAATATTTTAACTTACAATAATATTAGCCCGTCTGCCCGGCCCGGCCTTTACACTGCTTAGAAGAAAGAGTGGAGAGGTTTTCGGCAACGTCCTGCTAACACATACAAACCGTTCTGTAACTACAGCCCATTCATTTTGCTCGGTTTGTTTTCTTCACTGTCAATGGATGAGTTTGAGCTTCTCACGATTCTCAGACATTTAATATTGACACATTAATCACTCTGTGTTCCACCATTTCTCAGATACGCAATTAAAGTTAAAATGTAACTTTTAAGAACTATGCTGTAAATTATTTTTGACAGTGTGCTAGGGGACACCAAGGTAACATTTCTCATATGCATACTTGTGTAGAGAGCAAATAACTGCAATCGCTTGACATTCATCTGAGCTCACAAGATTCTTGTTATTTATGCAAACTTAATTATAAGTTTAAAAAAAGTTTGAAGGAGGGTAGCTGTTGATTTTAGGGTCTCTTTCTTTAATTGTGAAAGGGTTTAGGAGCTCAAGTAAGTCCCCCAAGTATCGTTATACTTTTACTGGGACATGTGACCAATTTTTCATGGATTCCCCTCAACTCTTCTGCCCCACAAACATTATACCTCAGGAATAAATCTCAGGGCCAGGCTCGGCTGTCCAGTTTGCCACCGAGGAAGGCCCAGAATGCAGTAAAAATACCCCTTTTCCATTATATAAATTGTTAGGAGAACACGAATCAAAGAACCGTCACAGAGAAATTTACTCCCCTACAGTGAGAGAAAACCTCTAGCAGCTTTTTCCTCAGGACTGTATCAACAGGGCTGGAGATGCAACTGACGATTGACAACATTTGCACGACGGGTTCGTAACGCTGCATCCTCCGTCTGCGTATCGCACAGCGAATCTCACCAGGCTGTTCGCAGTCGGGACTGCTCGAAGTTTTCACCTCCTTCCCATACACTTGTTAGTGGCTGTTTGCAAACGCAGGCTTGTCATACATTTGGTCTCTGAAATATATATATATATATATATATGCTTTTCTTAAAAAAGAAAAAAAAAAAAAACAACCAAACAAGCAAAAGCATGTATTTTAATGCCATGAATGCACCTACAACTGGATACATCCATTAGGAGCAAAAATTTTCCACGTGCTTAGACATGGCCTCCGTTCGCTCTAACAGCAGCATCATTCAGCTTCTTAGGAAGCAAGCATTGGAGTTAGGATATGTCATTATTTTTCTGCTTTTTAGAAGTATTGAAGGAAAACATTTTCTAGCACACAGATACAACTGCTATAATTGCATAGAGCAATATATAATGTATATTTTGAGTTTTTTCCAATTCATTTAGGGGAAAGTTACAAAGGAAGTATGTTTTCACAGGTATTTCTTTGAAGTCAATACACAAGTGCTGTTCTGAGAACTTATGTAAGAGACATTAAAGCATTCTGAGCAACCTGATCCCGTGAAAGATGTCCCTGCCCACAACAGGAGGGTTGGACTAGATGATCTTAAAGGTCCCTTCCAACCCAAGCCATACTGTGATTCCATGATTTACTACTAAGCTCTTCAGATAGAAAGAATTATCAGAGATCTAATTCTAACGTTATTCATTATATTGAAAGAACCCACCACCACCACGTCCATGAAATTAAAAAAATTTTCGTTAGACAAGCCAGAGCCACAAGACAGAAGTCTGTTATGCGCTGCTCAACTGTGGCATCCAGCATTTTGAACGAGTCAATTGAGTAGCGGACACGTGTGCAAGTGGATGCGTGCAGAATTTTTGAGTGGGTAAGTCACAAGACACAGCTGATTAATTACATCTCCATCTATTGCCTTCCAAAACCAATCATCAGAAAAACCCCAATATAAACAACAAAGCCTTACAAGGGATTAATTCTTTCAAGAATCAAGTTTTCCATTAACTGTCACTGTCAAAAAGGAGCCTAATGAATTCTCTTCACGCGTAAAACCCCACCAAGGGCAGGTGTTGCTGCATGAAGGGTTAACAGGCTGTATCTTGCAAAATAACATACACGATGTGCTGTTGTCATTGATGGTTTGGTTTTTTGGGGGGGATAAAACTAGGTATGCTTCACGCATCCCAAGCCCTACATAAGAGAGCTACAGCAAGCTACAGAAATACTTTTATTAACTGAGCTCTTTAAGGTGGAAGAAAGTTCTTCCCAGAAAGAATAAAACCCTGTGGGTTATAAATGCATCAAAAAGAATTATATTTTTTATTTATACTCCAGAAATGTAAGCAAGTGAATGAAATGGTTTCATATACATTTTTACATCCATCAGCAGTGAAAACACTGTTCATACATCAATTCTATAGTAAAATGTACATCCTTTTTTGCTAAATATGCCAAATTTAATGGACAAAACCCTTCCATAGTGACTTGAACTCTTGAAATAACAAGGGCAAAACGGGCTACTGGTTAATAGCTTGAGAGCAATAATAAAGCCACCATTCCAGAATGCACATTAATATTAAAGCATGCAGGCAAAACAATAATAATAATAAAAAAATCCAAAACGTGAATGCCCAATTTGAGGAAATTTGTAAATCAGACGACGGGGGGGCCCGGGACATTTGAGTCCAGGCTGGTTTATGCTAAGTGCAGTTCAGTAGCTCCGATCCTAGCTGACTGTGCTTGGATTCCCTAATCACACAGAAATTCATTCTTATGAAGTTAATCAGCTGTAGACACAGAATGCTGATGACAGTTTCCCCATATCTGCTTTATCTAAAGAAAACCCAGTTAGTGGTAATTCTACCAAATACTTGTAACATTCACATGAAACTTTAATTGATTTTCAAACAGTACAACTGTGCCATGAATTCAACCACACAGAATATAAGCCTTAAGCCCACTAGGTTTAAGCAATTGTGACTTTGTAGACTAAACTATGTAAAATAAAATCTGATAACTCCCTGGTGTTAGAGGTAGACAGTTTTCTTTCAAATCCTAGGTTTGGTCCTTTATTTTATTCAGCAGTGAAAGCCATGAATACAGAACGAATAACAGCTGTTACAATTCTCAACCATGACTTCTAACGTCAGAGAATTCAAGGTATGAACACAGTACACAGTAATGAAAAGTATCAAAAATTAGTTTACCTCAAAAAAGATAAATAAAACAGGTATATCCCACCAATACATAAACAGATGTTTGTGCTACAGTTAAAATTTGCTGTATACAAAAGATCATAATCCCCGTCCTCAGCTTATGATAGAAGCAAGAATACATGAGCCATTTAAATTGTCAGACATTATGCTTTATAAGGTATGCACAGAAGTTCAAGCAATAAATACATACATTAGTTCAAAGCCTTACAATAGCTACGCAAAGCAGATGCAGAAAAGCAGATTTGCTATTACTAGCAAGCAATGATATAAGAGTAAAAATTCATGAAATGCATTAAAGCAACATTTTTCTTAGAAAAAGTCTGGTCATTTATGGGTCCACCAACATTTTTACATAATATGCACAATTATCAAAATACAGACCAAGCATCTCAGAAAACTCCAAAAAACCTAAAATCTATTTTCAAAGCAATTGCAGTTTTGGAGGTTTTTCTGGTATAATGTGCAAGCAGCTATTTTTTTTTAAATTGTATTTATATAAAACCCATGCAAAACTCTACAGGTATATGCATTCTGTGGCTGAGACTTCCTTTCAAAAGTTTTGTAACTGAGGTATGCATACTTTAGCATTGTAGTCTTAGGCCACCTTCCTGATGGTACAATTACCACATTTACTTCCAGTCCATCAACGTCTCTTGAACATGCGCTCGGAACACCCATCATTCCCTTTCAGGTAATCCCACATCAGAATCTGAGACGACTGACTGACTGAAAACAATCGCTTACAAGGCGAATCCTTCTCTTGATGTAATTACCGTAAACCTTCTGTTGAGCATGACCCAAAGACAAACATAATGAAAAGTAGCAGTTACTGTGACGTTCTCACAATTCATGCAATCTGCCATAATTGTTCTAATTTCTCTTGTTTTTGTTTTTTTTTTTCTTTTTTTTTTTTCTTTTGCAGAGGTAGAAGCTTTCAGAAAGCCTTTTGGGTAAGTGGGAAAACCCTTTCGAAAGCCGTTATGTCCTTTTATTTGGCGTGATAGATGACTGTGTATATCTTTAAGTCTATTTGCTGACTTCAGCAAAGAATAAATGATGAGCTTAGTTTGCAAGAACCAGGACCATCACATGGAACTGGTACATATGTTAAGCTCTAGCAGCCACCTTCTGTCAAAAACTGTTTGTAAAGCAATAACCATAATCAGGTTATGAGGTCCCTTGGTTGGGGGAAAAAGTATTATCAAGACTTGGCACAGCACATGAAAAGCAACACGTAAAGTTTCTAGGTTTTAAGCAAACATCTGACTATGCTATTTTCAACTACACCATAACGCATTATCATATTTTTGGGTTTGGAGTTGTCAAGAAAACCAGCATTCCAACAATTTGGCCTGTGCAAGTCTTCCAAAGGGAGTGTATTGTTAGTGTTAATATCCCGTATAAGCAGAGGCAGAATTATATGTAACTTTGGTTTGACTGAAAATAAATACCATGGACTACAATTGCTATATCTTTGCTTTCAGTGTAAAAACTCACCTAGATCA